>JAOUZG010012368.1:517358-580706 GCA_026289955.1 Argiope argentata | reverse complement strand
GGTAAAAGTCACTTGAAATTTATAATTTATTTTTCGTCTTCTCCTTAATCCGATTAAATCGTCCTTATATCTTTCACACAGAAAACAAAATATTAAAAAAATAACATGCAGGCACAAAGTGTCCCATAGTGTAACGCCCATTTATATCTCGCTCTCCCACCCCTCTCCACCCCACCGTCTAGTTAGATTCTAAAAATCCAACCCATTCAGGACTCAACTTGGGGGAACTTTGACATTCTTATTAGAGCAGTATAACTTTTTACTCCTCCCCTACCCGGTCGATCTCCACCCAGACAATGCTCCCACCCTTCCTTTACTTCTTGACCTTGAACTATTTCGGATGGGGGACCGTGTTTGCTCTCTCCGTTAACCTCGCGAGACCTTTTTCTTCCCCGATGTTGCTTCTTTTCAAGATCAGATCGCCCTTGAACGTCGCTTCCCGTCTTCGCAGTACCTTCCCAGGTAGGGGAGAGGAAAGGTCCTACCGACTTTTTTTGCTTCTAAACAAAAATCGTTTGGTTTTGCTAATACAGAAAACGCCGAGGAATATCTGTCACTGAAATATGGAATACAGTTAATGGTAAAACATGCCGCAGGTGAGTGTGAATTTAGATGTATTTCCTCTCCCCCCCCGGAATACTTAATCGTTTTCATGGTCCAATAAGTTTGTTCGTAGTGATATTTTATCATTTTTTCCGTTTATGTGTCCTTTATTTTTAAGCTAGCAGATGTGCTTGTCTAGCTGGGCTGCTTATCATGTTAAAAATATCGCTAAATTTTAAGATCAATGTCCGATTTTTCGCCAGTTATGATAAAATCGTGCAAACCTTTTAAAATCTCGCCAAAAATCCCCCATCTTGGGTGGCTACAAGAAATTTGGGGTTGCCATAAGAAAAATGGTAGAATTAGATTTGGCGAAAAATTATCCAAAAAATCTTTGGGGGGAACGGGCGTTAGTCTGAAGTTCGGCCATAATATCTTACATCAAACTATCGCAAATTAAATGACGAATATTGTAGTAAAAAGTATGTACGTTGGCTGCGGGGTTGAAAAATAAGAAAAAAAAATCGTAATACGCTCAAGACTTAAATATATGGTAATTTTTTTTTCTAACAATGGACCCTTTTTTACTTATACTGCCATTACTACTTATACTACCATACTACTATTTTGCTTAGAACTACCACGGCGTTGCCCGTGGCATAGTATCCAAGAAGAAAAAATTAACTTTAAACTTAAATCTAGCCACCTCCCGATATGACATGAGCGTGTTACGCAACATCAAACATAAAAAGTATATTGAGGTTGGATTTCCTTCTTTTCGGCGTAATGAGATTTACATCGCTGTTTAAAATCAGACGTAAACAAAGAAATGTATCGCATATGCATACCACAGCTTTTGCTATGTGCACATGCACAGTTTGAGGTTTTTGCGTATACGCAGTTAACTTAAAATCGCAATTATAAAAATCCTCTTTTTATTTTGATACGATTTTAATGTACTAAAACCTTCCCCAATAAATGCTCAACAAAATGGTATAAATACCTCCATTATCCATTAACTATTTCTCAAAATTTTGTGGTTCCAACATACAGACGCTTTCAGCAGACTTCATTTTATGCTATGTAAATATGTTTAGAAATATTTAAATCAAAAAAATCCCTAAAATAGAATTGATTCAAACAATAATCAGAAGAAGAAGAAAAAATGCAATGCCGAATACAGAATAAAAGAATTCATAAAAGAAATAGCAGCAACACCCCTCCCCCTTTCTATTCATTCATATTTAGATTTATTCGCGCACGAATAAGTTCATTTAAATATTTAAAAGAAAGCCCCTCGTTGATTTACCTGAGGCCAAAACAGAAGATGGAATTAGCGCATCCGATAATGAAGCTGATAAAAGAAGCGAGGATATTTTTAAATATACTCAATGTTATAGAAAGCGATGGACGATTATATATATTAATTTGACAATATAGCCATTTGATAGTTACAATAGTTTCATATAAACAAAAACGTTTGAGGCAAGACTTGAAATTTTTTTTTCCAATTTTGATTTTTATTTTCCCCTTGAAGAGAATGATTCCATACACAGTGGCAAAGAAGGGAATTTGAATCATTGAATCCACCGGAAGAATTGTCTGGACATGAACTGTCCGTTTTCATGATACTTTTAAAAATTCGCATTTAATTATATCAAAAATTATGAACGTATGCAAAAAAATGTATTTTGTGTAATCTCAATGCGTATAAGAGCAATATCTAAAATAATAAAAAGTATTGCAAAATATCTTTAAATAAGTATTTTAAAAATGTTTTCTTTAAAAAAACCTTTACAAAAGGAATTCACAGGAAAAAGATTATTATTTCTGAAAAACTTTTTTTAAAAAAAATTTCTTTTAAAGGGTTGCAAAAATAGTTTTTTTTATTGTCACTATTCTGCAACATTGTAAAGAAAAAAAATATTGAAAACTTAATTAATTTTTATTAATTAAATTTTATTTGAAAACCTGTTTTTTATTCAGTACTCACTGCATAGAAATTACTACTTCTCAATGCTGATTTATACCTCTTTGGTTAATTCTCTGACCTATACCATAAGTGTGAATCAAGACATTTTAAAATAGTATTCTACCTGCATACAGGGTGTCCCAGCAAGACCGAAAAATTCTGTACGGTCAGGTTTGTTGTTCCGAATACATAAAAAAATACCCAAAGAACTGTGCTTCTACGAGCCATAGTTTTTGCGAAAAACGCGAGAATATGTATGACTTCATATCCGGTTTATGAAAAAAAACTTTATTCGAAACATGAACCTCAGTACTTGCATACTTTTAAATAGAAAGATGTTCGGAAGGTCCCCCGCGCATATAGAGGCATGATGTGCAATGTTTGACTGTACACGTTCTAACATCGTAGAGTTCACACAAGTAAACGCACTGTGGAGACGAATGGACTAAGTCAATTTCTGAAGTAACTGGGTCTCGATGCACCAATTCCTTTACACTTCCCCATAGGAAGAAATCTAAAGGGGTCAGATCTGGAGATCGTGGTGGCCATGAAACAGGACACCGGCGCCCAATCCAGCGGGAAAATAAGGGTTTCTTTCGTAAACCATATATGACGTAATACATTTTCTCTCGCATTTTTTTAAAACTATGGGTAGTAAAGATTCAGATCTCTGGGCATTTTTTGTCTTCCAAATAACGAATCTGGACGTGCAGACTTAAATCCGGTCATGCTAGGACACCCTGTATACTATCATGTTACAATAAATTCAATAATTATATAAAAACGATTGTTTCGTAAAATTAAAAAAAAATGCCTAAAACCATTTCTAACCATTAGTCAGTACTTACGTATTAGACAGTCGATCTTTATCGCCAAATTTGAAAGCGTCACCAATGAATTGCTACGCCGCCAATAATGGCAAAAGCCGCCATTATTCCAAAATATTGTTCGAACGCTAACTCTCGTCCGCCGTTTTATTGGTTTCGTTGACGTTGTGGTTTATCAACCAAATTTGAATCCGTCGCCAATGAGTTGCTATACCGTTGGCATCGACGGTCTAATACGTAAATACCTATAGGTCTAGCTTGATGGACGGAAGAAAAAAATTATATATTATTTTTAAAATCCCCCCTCACCCCCCCCCAAATTCAGAATCTGAAAATGATTTTAGACAATATAAAGCTGGAAAGCCAGTCTAACAATTTAATGTATATTGTTAGTTAAAATAAACTTTTTGTCAAATTGTAGACAGAAAAAAAAATTTAAAAAAAATCCCGGTGTTTTAAAAAGTGTTAATTGGTATATATTTATTCAGTAATGTTATTATTCGATGGTAAATAAACAGCTTTGTCATGCTTCCTGTTTATTTTGAAACAATATTGCGTAAAAACTAATGAAATTATAGAAGTTATTACATTTTTCACATATGTAAAGAGCTGTATTTTATTTCTACTCGAGCTTTTAAAATTAATGTCAAATTATTATTTAATTATGTATTGTTATTTCTACTCGAACCTTTAAAATTAATGGCAAATTATTATTTAATTATGGATTGTTATTTCTACTCGAACTCTTAAAATTAATGTCAAATTATTATTTATTTATGTATTGTTATTTCTGCTCGAACTTTTAAAATTAATGGCAATATTGTTATTTATAAAATAAGGTAGCATAATCAATTTACTATGCGAAATCTTTCCCACCGTAAGTTTTCGAGTTTAGTTACGTTAACATTTCGCTTTTTGAAACAAGTTTAAAAAGGATATATAGTTTAACTGTAGTCAGATAACAAGAATTACACCTGAGCCGGTATCCCCACCTTTTTTACACCAAAAGGGAAATAAATCATTTAGGGTTGACTGATTTATCGAACTCTGGACCGACTTAAACGACGGTTTTTCGGTGAACTTGAATTTTGATAATCGAACACTGCGTATTCAAGCCCGAGACCCAACAATTAGGCTTTTGCAGTCCGATACCCAATTTACTAAGAGAGGTAGTTTCAAGTTCTACATTCAATAACTTAAAATTATCTATCTGAATTTTTTTAAAAAAAAGTTTCGACTTTTTCACGAATTTTAGTTTAGTTTTATTAATGTCCTGTATTACAAAGGTTATATGGCACATATATTGAACTTTTGAGTAGCAGTCAGATGACGAGGAAGAATATGGGTCGACAAACTTCTTTAACCTTCTTTATTATAGCAGTGTGATGTTGTTTTGTCCTTGCTGTACAGTTTTAATATTTTACAGGTATATATGCGGTTAATCCTTAGCGATATCGAGTTTCGAAATTGAAGCTCTCCATTCTTGATACCGAAGGCCCAACTATTGAGAATTTGACAATAGCAGGGGTATACGGGGCAGTTGTTTATGCCCCACATCAGAGGGCAGCTTCAAATCGTATAGAAATCGAATATTTCGTCTGACCATTGGAGGGAAGGACTTGATAGCTAATTTAGATTCTAGACAATTTTCTTGTTATGTAGTGTTATTATTTTAGCATAGCGGGTTCGGATTGAATGGACTTTATTTGAGGGCAGCACTAACAAATTTATTTACAGCTATTTACAAGTATTTACTGGATAACTCGATAAAATAAAACTTCATATAAAAACAATCCAGCAGTCAACAGTCACTAACAGCGTAAGTACAAGCCTTATGCACAATAAACACAGACTGCAAAACAGCTATCGTATAGCATGGCAAACAGCAAATCACAGCGAGATCAATAACATAACGTTGACAGCAAACGTAAACACAGCTCACTAATAACAAGCGAGAAAAGTAATCCGCTTGTCCAGCGAGTCGCTTCCCTTCAGAGAGGAAACTCTCAATTGCCGAAACTACGTCCCTTATATAGGCGAGCGAGTGAGCACGCGAAGCTTCGGAAAACACCGCGAGTGATCCAGCTTCCACTAGACTATTCCTTTCGTCAAACCAACCCGGCTGGTGCCAAGATCTTCGTCAACTGTCGCCAATCGTTCTCTCCTTCTACGCGCTTCCACGGCATTCGCCCGCTTGTAACTATATCTATAATGAAGCGAAAAATTAAAATATCTTCATAAAGTTTGGTTATTCATTATTGAAATAGAGAAGCAGAGATGGGGGAAGGTAAAGAAGATTCAACCTCGCACCCTAATGAAACAAAGTCGGACCATGCTCTCACGAACCATATAAACTCTTTTGAAATGGATGGGGATCAATGCAAATTTGGAAAAGATATTTTAGGTATAGTTGAAATTAAGAAATAATTTAAATTTTAAACAAGCTTAAATATTATTGCGATAAAAAAAAAAACAAAATATAACAAATAGTATTTCTGCTTAACCACTTAATTGTTTTATTTTCTTTACTGTCAAATAAGATGACACCTTCTTTTTTAGGAATACTTTTTTATTTTGTTTCAAATGGAAATCCATCGAATACATGAGTTATTACGTTCAAATGCATAAAAAAAGCAAATTTGATAGACGTATTTTATCAACTCATTAGCTGTCTATCTTTCAATCACCATTGACTGATACTTGAGGTGTACTTCAACGACCATCACCGGTAACCGATAGTGTATTCTCAATTCGAGCTCATCATTCACCGATCAGTGACTTTGTACTTTTCGTTCTGGCCATATCAGTCACTCTTAACTTACAACAAAAGTTTTGTTCGAATAGCGCTAGCCATCGTTGACTCATGCTCATTTAACTAATTTATATTCTCTTAATGAATTTTAGGTACTTACGTATTAAACCGCCAATCATTATAGTCAAATTTGATGGCATCGCCAATGAGTTGCTAAACCGCCAATAATGGCAAAAAAACACTCCATTTTTTAAAAAATTGTTCAAACCTTAACTGTCGACCGCCATTTTGTTGGTTTCGTTGGCGTCGATGGTTTATCGCCAAATTTGAATCCATCGCCAACGAGTTACTTAACCGTTGGTGCTAACAGTCTGATACGTAAATACCGAATTTTAGTCTGAATGTCACAAATCGATAATCTCACATATGCTCTAATAAAGATGTTATCTCATTCCATGCCATTTACTTATAATAGTAACGAAATATTAACTTTTGGCGTGAATTTAGCATTTTTAATGATTCTATCCAGTGACCCTTGGCGAGGTATTTGGCGATTAATCCCTTGTATGTGGTGAATTGTATCCGACATTCAAATTTGTACTTTAGGCACGTTTTTGGCAATCGATTGGAACAAAGAATTGACACAAAACTGCTGCACTTGTCACAAATGCAGTGCCAAATTTAATATATTCAATACAGCATTGTAATATTTGGTCCTCATTGTCAGTTCTAATAGGCTCCAGCAAATGTAAGGCAAGGGTGAAAGAGGGTTGGCGATTATTCCCTATACGAGTTAAAAAGTATATGAAAACCGAATTTGGATTTCAGAGGCATTCTTCGCAATCTAATGAAGAAAAAAAAAATTTGACAGCAAACGACAATTTAGTAACAAAATTTGATATGTTTAAGTCATTGAGTTTTTGAATTATCGCATTTCTATGTTTCTAAAAGCACAGACCGACAGACGCACAACATCTTTCTGGATTTCGCTTAAAGTTAGTTTGGCGTCTTTACTAAAGATGCCAAATCTGCGTATTGAATTTTATCTATCTGGCCTTCTTCGTTTTGTAGTTATCGTGCTTATTTATATACGAACAGCAGGACAGACGGACTTCCTCTGAAAGGATTTTACTCAAAATTGGATAGATGTCTTCAAATTCGGTTTTAAGCCCTTATATCAAATTTCACCCGTCTAGCTGTAAGTATTTTTGAGTTATCTTTCTCCCAGACAGACAGGAGGACATTTTCCAAAAATGTGTTTTTCGAACTGAGGGAGATTAAGACATCCCCGAGATGATGCTTCTACGTTTTAGAAAGTGGGAATTCGTTAAGATCACGAATTCGAATTCTTTGACAATTATAATACATTTTCTATACTTCATCTTTATCTTTATCTTTACTTATAATAAAGCACAATGTGTGTGTGTCTGTTGGCGATGTACAGGCCAGACCGTTCGACCTACAGCTACCAAATTTGGTATATGTATACCTTGGGTGCCGGGAATGTGCACCTCGGAGCCCTTTTTTTGAATTTCTAATTAAAATTTTAATTAATTAAAAAATAAACCAAATTTTAACATTTTTTCGCTATAATTTCTGAAAATATTACAGCACAAAATTGATTTTTGCATCAAGTTAAAGCGCAAAATATTAGCTTTTCAATGATACTAATGTTTTGACCTACGAATTAAAACTCTATTTTTAATGAATTTTTAAACATTTAATTTAATCGTTTTTTTCAACAATTTATTTCGCAAAAAAAAATAATGATAATAATAATAATGATAATAAAATTTTATCTTGAAATCTTGAAAGAAGTAGGGTATTGGGATTTATAGCAACAGTGGCTGTTATCCCCTGTTTCAAAAACTTAGAATACTTAGAACAAAATATAAATTAAACACAAGAGAGCGTACACGCACAAAAACGCTCAAAGTTTCAGTCAGTTAACAGTTAATGAAGTCTGTTCAAACAGTTGAATGAAGCTGCAGTGAGTCCGCTGATGAGATTTAGAACATTTCCAGAAGTTCCAATGGAAAGAAGAGGTACAAAAAGTCAGAGCAATTTAATGTGGTAAAAAAAATTAGTAGATGTTGAAATTCTTCAACGCTTGAAGAGAAACTTGAAGATTGGCCTTGTTTGCAGTTATTTTACCCAGAACATTTTTGAAGGAGATATCGTGTTTATCTAATTGGAGAAATGTCCACAATTTGTCTCTATAATATGAATACTTTTTGCACGAGAGAATTATGTGTTCAATATCATTTATGCCATTACATTCATGACAAAGAGGATCATTATGAAGGTTAAAGCGATTTAACAATCCTGGTGTTATAATTGTTTTGCTGATTAGTCTGGCCAAGACAACATCTTCCCTCCGATTTTTGGACCAGGGAGACAGCGCTTCAATGCTTGGAATATCACCTAAAGAAATGAAATATTTACTATTTCTATAATTATTGATTGGGATCTGATATGTCTCTTTCTTGAGGCTTGAAATAATGTCTTCAGTTGAGATCCATTCAATCCATGGTGTATTTTCTGTAACTTCTTTGGCTAAGCGATCTGCAAGCTCGTTCCAGGTTATATTCGAATGACCAGGTACCCACAGGAAGGAAATTTTTTGATTTAATTTGGTTAAAGATTCAACTTTGGATGCTATACATTGGATAATTTTTGGCGACTGAAGCGAAATGTTCTTCAACGATGTGAGAGCAGAGAAGCTATCTGTAAGAATCAAACAATCTTTTCCAGGGATAACAAGAACCTCCAATGCTTCAGCAATGGCTAAACTTTCAGCAGTAAAAATGGAATTCACAGGATGGACTCGAAACATGAATTTTTGTTTAGAAGAAAAACCAGCAATTGAAGTGTGCTGGAGAGTTTTGGATGCATCAGTAGCAATAATAAAATGGTCAGGAAAGCAATTCCGAATACATTCATTAAAGTAACTATTAATTTCTATCAAAGATAGATTTTTATTTTGGAATTTAAAATCCGTGAGAAAAATTTGAAAGTTATTTGAGCTAGTTATAGGGTTTTCCGGCAAGATGATAAATTGGTTGGTAGAAGCATTAAAGTTCTTGAGAATAAAGGAAGTACATTTTTTGTCTTTGGTGGTTAATTTAATTTCCCGATTATTTTGGGAGTGTTCTTTTAGAAGTGGAGAGTGTACACCATTAGCTATTTGCTTCATAAAAAACTGGGAAGCTAGTCGCTTTATTTTTTCTGAAAGAATTTCCTGAGAAGCAATTTTCAAAAGTACAATATTCGGGGTCCATTTCGGAAGGCCTAAAGCAATTCTCAGAGCTATAGTTTGAATCGAAATTTTATCTTCTCGAGGATCTCAAAAAAAATCAGTTTTTAATAAAATGTTGCCATCACATTTTCAGAAGTTCTGATTTTTAAAAAAGTTAATTACTACCAAAATTAAAACAGAAAAATACAATTTCATCACGTGATTTTATAAAAGGAATTAAATAGGAAATGTGATATTTTTTAAACAATAAATGCAAGGGGAAATCGTTTGCAATATCAAATTTAATAATTCAATTAAAGAATTAAAATAAATAAAAATACAAAGTAAACATATATTACAAAAGTTCGACAGTTAAAACTGAAAAAGAATTTTTAGAAAAGAACCAAACAATAATCTTCTGAGAGCGAGATTAATTATTTAAAAGCAAGAAATCTTAAACGAACTTTTAAAATGACGTCATTTCAAAGAAACGAAGAACAAAAAGCAATGTGAAGAAGATATTTTGTGCAAATCAAAGAATTCACCTTCGTGATTGTAATTTTTCTCCGCATTTTAATGAATCATGCTAAATAAAAACGCATCTTCTTTCAAACAAGCATACGTAATAATTAACAATGCAAAATTTGTAAAAGCATATAAAACTATTTTTACCCGCATATTTCAGAGACATCGAAACTTTCTACCAAAACAATATCGTGTTCTCTCACGAGAAAAAATAAATCAAATATCATTCCAAATTAAACATATAAAAATGTTATTTTCGGCACGTGTCTGTATAAAATGAAATAAATATGAAACATGATAATTTTGGAAAATTAATGGATGGAAACGTTTTCTATGATATTTTACTATACACATATTACTAATTCAATTAAACAATTTTATTTAAGGCAAATATGACTTAACATCTACAAGGCATCTTCTGTAATCGGAGCCCAACATCTAATTTCTGAATTTTTTGGGGAGAGATATAAATAATCTCTTAGCAATTGGTCCAAGTGAAATATATAATTATTGATTTAGGGAAAAAATGCTGAGGAATTAAATTTTTACATACATCATCTACACTGTAAATCATATTTAACAAAATATTCTTGATAATAATAAGTCCTTAATAAAAATAAATTCTTGAGACATCCTTAAATAAAAATAAATTCTTGAGACAAAAGTCCTTAATTAAATAAGTCCTTAAATAAAATCCAATCAACTAAATCAATCATCAAAGCTGATCGATCAATGAAAATTTCAATATAACTATTACGGTAAAAACTGGCGATTTTAGATCACTTTATCAAGATCTTAAAGAAGCCAATCAAGGTTACTCTAGAATAATTGGTCTGGATTATGATAATGATGATAGTTCTAAACTTGCAATATTCAGAACTGAGTAAATCAGCCAGATTTGAAGAAGATAGAAATGCTTATTTATTTATTTAGAAGTTGAAATATTAAGAATATTTTACAAATATGAATCTATAAGACCAAAGAAATTTAAACCATAATTTTTTGAAATATATTTATAAACCTAAAAAAAATATTATTGAGAGAATTTATATACATCTAAAAATAAAATTAAAAACTGAAGGTTTCAATTAACCTGTGAAATTTTTGCTGAATAATTCCTTGAAATCTTATAAATTATATAAAAAAATTATAATGTTTCAATATCTGTATTGAACATAAATATTCAATGTCGGACTATTCTGCTTTCAGTTCTTAGTTTTATTTAAAGACATGCTTAGATTGAGTAAAGAGGTCGATGTATTAATTGAAGTTTCATCATTTTCAATTTAATTTAAAAGTGAATTTTACGTGCACTGATAGAAAATCAGAGAGAGATGCGGAGTTCAAAGATAGGACTGTTTAAGGCCTACATAATAGTATAAGTGAGTTATATGACTATCGAAATTTGAAGCTTAAAAATATTTTGCTGAAAAATTTATTATGAGACCAAGTTATATATAAAAATGATT
This sequence comes from Argiope argentata, assembly GCA_026289955.1. Lineage (NCBI taxonomy): Eukaryota > Metazoa > Arthropoda > Arachnida > Araneae > Araneidae > Argiope > Argiope argentata. The sequence continues at coordinate 569,380 of JAOUZG010012368.1, read as the reverse complement.
TAACCCTTTAGTCGGCATTAATATTGGCGAACCGATTGGTCGCCAAAGGCGGCTAGTATACAAGAAAGTAAAAAAATAATTGAAAACAAACAAACATATATCTCGGGCTTGATATAAAAGACAAAAAATAGACAGTTGGCGCTTAAAGTGTTAAAAATATGATCGAAATCTACATTGGAATATCAAATTTCAGCTGTCTGGTTTATCGATTTTTTCAATTGGACAGGTAAGCCAAACAATTTATCTAGATCCTTTAGGATTTGAGTCTAGATTAATTCAACTCTCGGGATCAAAAATTATAATGAGAATGATATTTACTCTTTGTGTGTTTCATATGAAAGAATGTTAATTTTAAAAAAAAATCCAAAGTAAAAAAAATCTGAAATGTTAAATAAAAAAAAAATCTGAATCTAGTTTAGTAGCCAACTTAGATCGAGAACCATTACATTGGTGTCTAGTCGTAAAATAACCGTTTATTTAAGCGTGTAAGTGCTGAGATGAAATTAGAACAGGGCATTTAATCTTCATGCCAGTTGACAGGAAGAGGGATTATGTTGTTGTTTCTTACGACGCCATGGACAAACTCGCTGAGGTAGTCAGCGATTTAAGAACAATCAGCGTCTCTTGTTAGAAGTAGCTCTAATTAAGGCCAAGAGTACGACTTTGCAACTCCCTCATCCCATTCGCTTGCACAACCTCTTTTTAACAGGGGGTGGGTACATTCACACTCCTTACAGATAGAACATAGAAGAACACCATGCCCGAACAGGGACTCGAACCCGGGATGCTCAAATCACGGGAAAAACTGTCTACCCCCTACGCCAGAAAGCAGGCAGGAGGGATTATAAAAAAGGCTGAACTAAAATACCCATACTTAACATTTTCAAAGCACATCGCAGAGGACAACAGGTGTGTATTGATCGCTAACCGCCTGCAGTCTGCCATTACCGGAGATAAACCCCAACCGGGGCTAGGCACCCCATCAACCCAATCCATAGATTCATCCTTAACATGCTCACAGAAACAAAAGACAGATTCTTTATGCGTAAAATATAGGGTCATTTCAAAATAGAGTAATGATATACCGTAGATGATAGATTAAACTGGTATAATAAGGTTAATGATGACGACCTCGTATGCGCTTTACAACAGAAAGAGGAGAGGTGCTGTAGCTTCTGAGGATATGGACCCCTGAGCACCCGAGGGCAGAGCACCCGGAGGCACATTCTCACACCTAACAGATAGAACACAGAAGAACAACCATGCCCTATAATGACTTGATGCTGGTCTATCAAATAAACTGATAGCTTTTAAACACAAATGTTTTATTTACAGCTTACATACAATAAAAAACAACTCGTCCTCATTTAGGTTAATAAGCTGGAAATATTTACATCTGGATTAACAGCTCTACGACTACCAGAAGGAAGTAAGAGGCTGTTAGCGTATCCGGCTGCTGCAGGTAGCACAAGAGATCTACGGATATACATCATGGCAATCTTTTATCGGAAATTCGAAACTTTTCTCCAACGAAAATCTCCTTTAGACCTCGAGATCACGAGGTATCCTTCCAACTCATCAGATCAGATCTGCTCTGCTCTGCTCTCAGCTCGTCAGATCTTTTCTCGTCGTCACTTCCTTTCAAAACCTTCCATTTTAACCTCGGTCAAACTCCGCCTCTCGTTTCCACATTAGTGCACTGGAGATGCTGATCATCGAATAATTCTTCAGAGATATTCCCAGTGGTCAGCAGTTGACCGTGGGAATATTTGCTAATCGGCCACCCTCTTAGCAGACCCTAAACAATAGGGAAATATTCTCATCTGGAGGTTTTAACACGATTTCTTTCTTCAGAGGGCCGTAAAACGCATGCGTGATTCCTTATCTGGACTCTATTCCAGTTCAGAGGGTAACATCAAAGGGGAAGAATCACAAAGGAAAGGAATCGTCCCACATCTGGCCAGATGTCATAATGTTCAAACATGTGTCTCTTAGAAAGGGAGAGAAGTTTTACGACTTCTTTACAGCCCTGATCGGGACTCGAACCCGGGTTACCCAGATCATGAGAAAGATGCACTTCCTCTGTGCCAAGATGCCGGCTAAAATAAGGTTGAAATCTTCAAATTTAGTTAACTGTAATATTGTCAGTTTTTAGTCCTTTAGTTTTTCTTTTACGCTTTGATAGCTCAATTGATTTTTTGATACATGTAATTAGTTATTAAAAAAGATACATATTGTTCCAGTAATAACACTTAGAACGTAGATGATATCTTAAGCAACATATCACGATATATGAGTAAAATTGGGATAATTTAAGTTTTTTTTATAATCTGATTTTTATTTTGGGACGAATCCTTGCATCAATCGTTCAATTCCTGTAATCAGTTATTATAAAAAGAAAAAAAAAGAACTCACTGTGACTAATAGGAGGCAATATAAAATGAAATAGTTGAAGCTTTAATTAAAACATCTTGTTTCCGTGAAACGATTATATGAGCAAGTCCTTTGGTCTTTCTTTAGGGTCTGATTGTAACCTCGTCTCACTTTTCTGCTTTATCCAAAACGATACAATAAATTATCTATGATTAAAATAAATTGAAAGAGACAAAAGTACTAATATAAATCTGTTTTTTTAGAGGAAATTTTCTTACACTAGTGGTAGATAGATCAATAAGTACATTTTAAAAAGATTACTGTATAACAATACATTATGGTGGAAGCAATCGTATTTAAACTGCGCTTTGAGTAGTTTGAAAGTGTTTCCTGAGTTCTGTCAAGTTGAAATCTTGAGGACTGCCCTTGGCAAATCTTATCGTCTTATTTGAGTGAGTATTATGTTTTTTCATATATAAATTACATTTGTTCGTATTAACTTTGGAACTTAATTCATTACTTTTCTAAATGAGAAAAGCTCAAGTATTTCCACAAATTTGGTTCTATAAATATTCGTTCTAGTGAGTAAAATTTATATTTTCAATCCTACTGAAAAATCAGAAACTCAAATATAGCGCTGTTATTTAATTTTTCTAAATTTTTAAATGCCTGTAAAGTTTTTCTTTGTACAAAAATGTATTTATAAACACTTTGGATCCAACATACAATTTCGGCAATGTAGAGTAGGTAGAAATAAAATGTTAAATCTATTGTATTCTTTAGATAATCAAGGTCAATGAAAGTGTCTTCATCTGTTTCTATTTAGAGATTTTCATATTGAATTTCTTCTAAAATGACTTTGCCTACATGATCTCTATTTTGTTAATATGAAATATTTTGAGAAGTCTAGTATATTTTAATATATTTTAACCGCCTTCAATACGATTCAGCTACAATGCCACTTCTTGGGTTTGAAGCATCTATATATAACATTCCAGGAAAGATTTAAAAATTCCTCAGTTGTTGAAAAATTGTTGATTTGCTACTGCAAAGCTAATCGGAACGTAAAGTCATCATGAAAACACGCACGTTAATTTGGTTTCAGGAATTTCCAGCTTGATCTTTGGAATTAATCTCGCGATTATTTAAATATGAACTTATCTATAACCTATTCTGTAGGATGTGAGCCTTTTGAGATAGATGGCGATGTCTTTTGCTAGCTAGAACACAATGGACCATGAGGTGACTTCAAATTTATTTCTACTTAATCGACCCTTTTGAGGCCCCCTTTCAATTACTGTGCAATTCTATTTTTTTAAAAAAAATAATTCAAATTTTCATCGAATTTATTACTTATATCAACTCAATATTCAAGAATCAACTTATCTTCGTTGGCTTTGAGTTAAAAAAAAAATTCGGTGTGAAAACTTGGATTCAATTCATAGATTTTCATTTAGAAACTTTGATCCGACTTCATAGATTCCTTTGGATTCAGAGGCGATGATAAGGGAGGCCGTGATGGATGAATTTAATATCTAATAATAATGCCTCATCTTGCGAAGGGATAAAAAAAGCGCGTAGGCTTTTTTATAGTGTTACGTTCTAGATGACTATTTAATTAACTTTTTCAGCTTTTCGAAAACCTAAACGCAGAATTCTGGTTCGAAATGGTCGGGAAAATTTCCGAACTGCATCTTCATTCTAGCCTATTGGATCCTCAATCTGTGGACGCGTAGAGAAGTGTATGTTTACTCTTTCATGTATTAGAACTGTTGATCTATAGATCTGTGGTGATTGCTATACATATAGACTCAAAGCTTTAGACGTACAATAAATACAAGTTGTTAGCATCACCAACAACTCACTGGGGAGATACTCTGTGGTGATTGCTATACATATAAGCTAGATAACATCCCTCGGACCGAAGTGTACTTTTGGCCCAAGGGATTTGTTACTGGGCTACTAACCATAAAATTCAGAGTTCGGGCCTAGCGTTATCCGCTAAATCCATCCTAAAGATCTATTAACTTTTGGAATGATAGCCGAAAATTTCTGTATAACCAGTGGAAATTGTCCTCCTAAAATCTTCCGACTCTAATAAAGTTGTGCTAAAGATCAAGCGTACGATAATTAAAAAAGTATTTAACTTATGGCGCGAATTTGACAATTTTGCTGAATCTATCGTGTCATCCTTGGCGAGTTTTTTTGGCGATTAATCCCTGCGTTGTTTCAAAGTATTCAAAAATCGAATGTGTGCTTCTACAAATTTTTCACAAACGATTAAATTTTTAATTGACACAAAATTGCACTTGTAATAAATAATTCCATACCAAATTTGTATTGAAGTCATTGCGTTTTGAATTAATGCATTTACTTATTTCCAGAAGTAAACAGTCAAAGTGAATTTTTATTTTTCTCTATTTGAATGTCTACACTAAAGCTGAATCTGTTTACCGAATCTTGTCTATATCGCTTTCTTGGTTATCGTGTTAACTTACTAATTCGAACAGACGGGCTTTCTCTGAGCAGATTTTACTAAAAATTTGTATAATAAAATTAAGATCGCTTACCAAATGTCAACCGTCTAGCTCGGAACATTTGAGTTAGCTTTGTCATAGGCACTGACATTTTCCAAAAATGTTTTCCGAACCCGGATATCTAAAACGGGGAGAATCGTCAATTTTGATTTCAAGTTTTTTGACGATTACAGTACTCTGTCGATACTACTTACTAGAGAAAGTAAGAAATGTCGAGTTTGGTTGTTTTTGTGAATAGTGTATAACTATATATTAAAAAAAAAAACTCGGAACTTGAAATTCTCTGTAGGATTACTACCCAACATCTAGAAGTTTTCTCCCCTTCTATTCCTATTTATGAACTAGCACCCATAACCCCAATCAATATAATTAAAAAAAAATTAGTGCTTAAAAATTTCGTTTCATAAATCAATCCGGAATATCTAGACGCTTTGTCTTTTATAGTTTCAATCGTTTATCTATATTAATAAAAATGAACCGCGAAATGCGTTGCTAAGCGCAAAACTAGAGAACGGCGCGACTGATTCGGCTAATTTTTTTAAAAATATTTTCGTTAAGACACGAGGATGGTTCTTATGCAGAGAAAAAATGAAAAAATTGCGTGGAAAATAGTTAAAACGACACTTTTCTTACTTCCCGCCAAAAATTTCTAGTTCCTTCCCCCACACCGAGTTAGATAGTAGGAAGTAATAAATTATGATTTGTTTAGAAAGAAATTCGCGAAGTCAGTTGGTTTTCATTTAGAGAAAACGGGATGTTTAAAAAAGAAAGAAAATAGTTGCTTTTATTATTAGTATGTATGGATATTTAATCTATGTCTGCTCAAAATAAAGTCGTAATAAATAAAAAAAAGAACAGAGGGCAAAAAGGGTTTGTAGAAAAAAAAGTAGTGAAGAAAAAAAGGATAGAAAAAGAAAAAGAAGGGTGTGTGTGTGTGTGCGTCACCATTATTTCCTCTGTTCGCGGCATTTTCCAAGCTGTTTTTAAACTTGCGCATCTCTTGAAAGCCAATTGTGTCTTCATTTGTTTAGTGTGTTTACATTTATGAAAAATAGAATCTTCTTATTCTATAAAAACGTAGAATTTTAGACCTTTCCCTCCGCCATTTAAGTAAAATATCAATTCCTGGACGATCACTGCACGGATAGAAAGAGAAAGATGAGTAGTACAATGAACAGAACATCTGAAGAAAATTATACTAAATAATACTATAAATGAATTATATGATTGTCAAAATTTGTTTGGTTTAAAAATATTTTGGTGGAAAAACCTGTTATGAGACACAGCTACATAAAATATTATATGAAAATTTTAGCCAGCATTAATACTGGCGAACCGACTGGTCGCCAAAGGTGGCTAGTTATAAAAAAAAATTATTTCTTAAGAACGTTCTCGCGCAGAAAACTTAAATCGTTAATATTCCTAAGGCATTTGATCTGAAAGCGAGTGTTAAGTTTTATTTCATTCGCATTGTTGGAATACTGCATCTTGAGCTTGAAAACAAGAATTCATTCAGACATACAGCAAGGATGTCCATCTCTGTAGAAAGACTAAAATCAAGATAACAACAAACTATCCTCTGCCAATTCCATTACGCCCATCCCTTTGATAGCTCCATAAATAAGCATCCAGTTAAGCGCCGGTGTCACACCTCGCATAACGATGAGCGAGGTCAGGAGGTATCTGGGAAAATGTAAACAAATGGTGAAAGTGGAATACTATGTAACATTCGTTTTTTGTTGGACAGGTTTTGGGTGAACTTGTTTGTCACGGTTAAGGTCATGAACCTGGAGGGAACTCCGTTTATTTTTCTCGGTGTTGGTCACGATGGCTTCAAGATATCACTGTTCTACTCGAACTGACCACTTCGCTGATGGGACAATTCATTATTTTTTAATAAGTTTCAAAAATTACTTTTGATACTATTATTGTACATGTAGCAAATAAATGATTGGGTTTGAATTCTTTTTTAAACTTTAGGGAACTCTGTATCATTAGGGAATTGTTTTTCAAAAGGGTTGAGTTCGGAAATAAACTCCACAAACAACGTTGTAATTTTTCATGTAATTTCTTAGATCCGTGGTTGGTTGGTGGATTTTATTGGCGCAAAAGCCTGACATTGCCATACTGCGCCATAAATATTGTTACGTTTTTTTAGCTTACCGGGTTCGGATTGAATGGACTTTATTTGAGGACAGCACAAACAAATTTATTTAGTTATTTACGGGATAATTGATAGAGTAAAAATTTCAGATAAACACAATCCAGCAGTCAACAGTCACTTACAGCGTAAATGCAAGTCTTACGCACATTAAAACAGCTATCGTATAGCACAGCAACAGTAAATCGCAGCGAGCTCAATAATACAACGTTAACGGCAAACGTAAACACAGCTCACTAATCCTTTATTCCAGCGAGACTCTTTTTTTTTTCAGAGCAAACTCTCAACTAACTCACTCGGTGGTTGATTTCTTGGGGCACCTAGCCCCGGCAGGGGCTTATCCCCGGTCATGGCTGTAGTGCTTCCTCGTTGCGATCATTTACTGCCGTGGTCATCTTCGAAGTGGACTGGGAAAATGCTGGAGGAACTTTTATAGTAGCTGTTGGAGAGTAGGGGTGAGTGAGGTGGCGTGAGTCAGGACGGGTAAAACTCACTCACTCCGGCTACTCGTCCTAATATAGCCGAAGGAGCGTGTGCACTGAATCTCGTGAAAATTCTCAAAACAACGCGCACAATCCAGCGGCTACTAGACTATTCCTTTCGCCAAACCAATCAAGCTGGCACGAGGCTCCTCGCCAAACGTCGCCAACTTTGGCGAGTTTTTGTGCCGCTCGCCCGCTTGTAACAATATGGTAAAATTACAGAACGATCAAGTATAAAAACATTAGTTTTTGGAAGTTTAAAATATAGAAATTGGGAAATGATATTAATACTGAAACGCTAAATTAAATGGTAAAAACCAATAGCCTTGAAAAAGCCAAAAAGATTTGGATGGGGGTGTACTCCCACCAGGTCATGTGTATTTAAAATCAATAAATTAAAGAAATGTATGCGTTGGTGGTTAAAAACTGGACACTCAATTAAAATATGCGAAACACTGAAGTTAACACGGCATAGATCCGTGGTGGCCTAGTGGTAAGGTCACGACTTCGGAACCGGAGGATTTCGGGTCCGAAACCCGATTCCACCGAAGAACCGTCTGGTTCACGTTAAATCTGTCGGGACAACCGTCCTCACTTGATATAGCTAGGAAGTTTAAAGAAATGGGTGCCTGTTCTGGTGTCGTCCTCGCCATCTGATGGTGGCTCAAAATTAAGTTTATCTTAAAGTAACCCTAGCTTTTCTTCTAAAACGACTATAACTAATGTAATGCAATTAATGTTAAATGACGTTAATATAACTAAATTGAAATGTAATTTCTTACCTACTCGGCATGGGGTATTGATGTTTTTCTTGGACGGTTCATTTTCTTAATGGCATAAGTCATCAATTTCCAAAATATACACTCACTTAAATAGAAAATCTTGAATCGCTTTCTGATGGATAAATCTCATTGGCAAAACAAGCGGAAATCCATTGGGGCTAGGTCGGCACTGTTTTGAAGCTGTCGCAGCTGTGTTAATCCCAAATTATCGATCCTCCGAACTGTCAGGCAGGATTTAATCCATTTGATATGTATTTAAGTTAAAAAATTTCTCAATCTAAAGGCTGATAAAATGTTTAAAAAATATTTTATGAACTCCATCTTGAAAATTTTAAATGTTTTTAAAATTTTGTCTTTTTATCGTTTCTTACCATACGTTTTAAACCTTGAGCATGTTTATCTACCATAAGCTTGGCGAAGCATGGCCAAAACATCCCAACCAATCAAACTGTCAGGTGGATTAAAAAAATTATTTCGCATCATTTTGATGTCCCTTTTCTGTAGCCGATTTTTCTGTAGAAAAATTGCATCTAAAATATAAAATGTGCTATCATTCTCCAAGAAAATATTCGAGTAATCCTCTCTTCACCTGTAATTTACAAAAAAAAAAGAAAAAAAGAACGCATTTTTTTTTTATTTTGAGTGTTTTGGTAAATTAGGAGTATTTGGAGCCTGCTTAAAGAGGATTCGACAACCTGCCGCTCATTCTAAAATGCAGAAATGTAGGTGTGCAGCAAGATATTTTGTATCCTAGTACATGAATACTTGTATAAATTTTCAAGAAATATTATGCATCTGACTGTTTGTATTTGGCTCGAATTCTTTAGTGGTAATCAATCCAAAAAATAACTATTTCATAACCATGTTCAATTGCAATTCAAGATATGTAAAGAGAACATCAAAATCGATTAATCTCGATAAATTTCCTCGAAAAATTTAGCTGGATAAATCTCGTTGGAAATTCTTGCTTTTTTATGAAGTATTTTAATTTTATTATATACTGTACGCTTCTGAGTATCTAGCCGAATGCGAGAGAAGGGCAAACCGGATCAGAAAGCCGGTTAGGCCGGATTTAGATACTCATTTCTTTCCCCACCAATACCAGAAGACAAAGTTTTTATACTGAAATTCACTGTTGTATGTATTTTGTCACTTCTTATGATGTACAAAGTCCTCCACTTAAAGTTAATTGCACTGCATATTTCAAGAATTGGTTGATCCGTAGAATCGCCCCTCCACTTCGCCAAAAGGCGAAAATGCGCCAAATCTCGTGAAACCGGTTTCTGATTGGTTGAATTTTTAAACCGCTGAATTTCGATTTGATTCAACCAATCAAAACACTGATAGTTGGCGAGTTTCGAAAAGTGCGCCAAACGAAGGGGTGATTCTCCTGTTGCACGCAAAAATTTATAAGAGGGAAAAAAGTTCCCATTTTTAGCAGAAATTCTGTAATGACGAATTTAAATGCTCTTGATCTAAACGGTACTTCTCCGTTAGTCGGGCTCCAGTAAGAAAGCGTCAAATGTAGAATTACGTCTAATTTCTCTGGCGATTTCCCGCCATATAAACATTACATTGATGTAGATCTTGAGTATAATTCTTGAGAAAATGAACTCAAACTGATTTTATATTTCACTGAGAAATTGTACACGGGTATTGAAAGGTAACCCTGAAATAAGTCAAGATTTATAGATTTAATTTTGAAAAACTAGGTCGACTAGTCGAAAGTGTACGGTATAATTGAAATCCCTCCGACATGTTAAAAGGAAAAATTGCAATTTACGTGAAAGAGATGCAAGTTTACTACGCATTTCAAGGTCCCTGAGTTGGAACATAAATTGGCTTCTAATTCTGTTTTTTCCCCCTGCTTCTTTGCATTTGTTGAGCTCTGGTTAGCTGAATAAATCGGAGTTTAAGCTTACTTGATACATTGCATTTTTATTACGTGAGAGCATGTTTTGGTAGGCAGGTTTTGATTATTTGAAATTTGAGGGTGTAAAATATTTTTACCTGCTTCTACTAGTATTGCATTAATACGTGTGCTTCTTTGACAGTAGTTGCGATTTTAAAAGGCTGACGAAAAACAATGATATCATGGCTATCTTTTCATCTCAAAATAGATCGAGCTTCTAAACTTTTATTGCCAGCTAGACAAAGTGAAAGTTTTAAAAAAGTTAGAGGGACGGAGACCGATACAGAAGTCCCGTGATTGTTTCAAACGGGCTTAAACGGTTTAATGATTCAAATTCAGATAAATGACTAAAAAAAATCTCGCATAACATGAAATTTGCGATCGTCGATCTTATTTCGTATGATCTTTATATTTTAAATAAAATTTGTTAACTTTGGGTTTTTTCTTGTCTTCGCCATAACGGATATCATAAACTATCGTAACCTATATAATAGTTATATTGCCTTTTATTGCAATATTTTTAAACGAATTGAAATGAAATCTGCTACGCGTATTTCAAAGTATCATGTCAGAACACCGTGCTCGTGCAAGCTAAATTATATTTTTATTCATTTTCATTGTTTCATTGAATGAGTCAATTTAGATCTAAATACACTTTGTCCCGCATTTATTATTTAAAAAAAATCGCATTTCCTATTTCATTTCATATAATCACGCGCTCAAAATGACCTTTTTCTAGGTATTATTTGCTGTAGTAACTTATTTTTTTTAATCGGAGCTTCTGTAAATGAAATGGCAACGCGTTATTAAAAGGTTTCTGGATATGCTCGTGCAGATAATTTTCATCTTTCCCTACAGATTTTTGGTGACGCCACAAACTTCATTCCCGAAACATGTTCTGACATGATAAAAAAATAAATTTGACAGCAAAAAAAAAATCAAGATACATTTTTATTCGGATTTGTAATTCAAATTGCTGTTTTACAGTTCCCAAGGGGTATAGGTTGCAGAGCCATTTTTAGAATTTTAGAGGGATTGGGAGGGTTTCAGACTTCTCGGTGAGAAAAATCCGGTTACGACTCATTTGTATTATAGTCAGTCACATCAATCTGATTTGACGGCAAAAAAAAGCTTATAGGTGGAAAATTAGATGAAATGAATTATATATAGATTTATTATAGTGTAAAGCCAACTCTAGAAAGATCTAAGTCAATTTTTAGAATATTCCGTTATTCTTTAGCCAAAAGGTTTCTGTGTAAATGACTCGCAAATTTTGCAGCTTTAACGCTGGAGGGTTCAGTTGAAAAATGCTTACTTGCTATTCTGAAAGTCGTTATTTTTGTGTGAAGGCGAACAACTTACGAGAAAGGTTTCAGTAACATTCAATTCAGTCTGTGTATCTTTAGACAGCGATAGTGAAGAAGAGAACATATTCGAAGTACGTAAAAGAAAAAGTGTAAGATTGCCGTCCTATTCCGACGAGAGTGAAGATCAACAAACTGAAATTGCTTACGATGGAACTATTTGTTATGTAATTACAATAGTTGAGTGAAATGTGTTTTTTATTCTTTAAAATTAAATTATCTTATGAATTTATAGTTCTATTTCTTGAATTCTACTATTTTGTTTACTTAAACAAACCGGTCAATAACCGGTTGGTAGAAATGAGTATATGGTAAATCTTCGTAGTTCTAGTGTTAAACGCTACCCATTTATTTGGTCGACCAGGATCAAACTACACTGTGTACTCGCTGGCTAGCATGATATATTTCAGCCTTTCATTCATCTTGGGAAAACCTCCAGATTAAATTGAACTAGTTGTTGTTTCTAATGGCACTTGCCATGGACAAGCCCGTTGTAAAGAAGTCGTAAAACTTGTCTCCCTTTAAAGGCATGTTCGAACATTGTTACTTGAGAGCATTATTTCCTTTGTTGCGCATTGTGTTTCTCTCGCCTTGATGTTACCCTCTGAACTAATTGACCACACATGCGGTTTACGGCCCTCTGAAGAAGGAAACCGTGTCAAAACGCCATATGTAACTATTTCTCCTATGGGACCACCCGGACTTGAATAAGTTCCGATAATGAACAGCACATGCGTTTACGGCCCTTTGAAGAAAGAGCTAAAACCTCCCGATGTGAATATTTCTCTATTTTGAAGGATTTGCTACGGGCATGGATGAGTAGAAAATATTCCCATTGTTAAATGCTGACCATTCAGAATATTTCTGAATTATTGGATCGGCATCTCCAGCTCGCCAAAGCGATCCTAAGAGGCGGAGTTTGACCGAGATTAAAATGGGAGGTTTTGAAAGGAAGGGACGACGAGATCGGCTGATCCGGTTAGAGACTAGACGGGGTTTCTGATACGACGAGGAGTCGAACTGATCCGATACGAGCTGAATTGATGAGTTGAGCTGGACATCTAAAGAGATACCATGTGATTTCGAGTTTATTGATTAAATATATATCTGCATCTCCAGCGCGCCATTGCGAACCTGAGGTGGAGCTTGACCGAGGTTAAATTGGAAGGTTTTAAAGGGAAAAGGAACGAGACCATCTGATCTGGATAGACGGGACGAGAACTGATACGACGATGAGTCGAGTTTATCCGAGAAGAGCTGGCTAAAGAGCTGGACCGTTGAAAAGACCACGTGATTGAGTTTATTGATTAAAGATCTACCGGAAGTAGTCCGTAGATCTCTTGAGCTACGGCAGTAGCTGAATACGCTAACAGCCTGTAGTTTCCCTTGTGATAGTAGTGGAACTATTATCCCAGATGTAAATATTTCCCAGCATATTAACCTAGAGGACGTGTTGTTTTTGTTACTGTATAAAGCTGTAAATAAAGCATTTGTGTTTAAACGCTACCCGTTTATTTGATCGACCAGGACCAAGTCATTACACCCTTTTACGCAGTCGGCGATTTTAAGTTGCGCCAAGAGTACGTCTTGGCTACTCGTGCATCGCATTCGATTGCACAGTACCTTTTTACACGTTTTGGAAGGAACAGATAATCGAGCATCTCAGAACCAGGACTCGAACCCAGAACGCCCGTATCACGTTGAAAACGCTATACCCCTGTTGCAGGCAGTTGTACTAATAAATCTGTTTATTTTTTAGGTGGCGCCGACAACCGATTCAGAAGTCAGTTCTTCGGACAGCATGGCTGCCAGGAAGATACTCGAGAATCCGATCTCGAAAAGTATCGCAGAATCCGTTCTGCCACGGCCCTGCCCTTTTCCTGCCAGTGTTGCGGAGACCGTTTCCAAACCCGAGCAGAAACATAAAAATGGAGCTCCGAAGCCCGAGCCGAAGATACTCGAGTTCAAAGACATGCCGGGACCTTGGCCTTCCCTCCCCTTCATTGGCACCAAGTGGCAATATTTTCCAATAGGTAAGGAAATTAATGATACTTAAAGGATTTCGTTCACAGCAATTTGTGTTTACATTGGAACACACTGGCCGCAAATGTTCTAACCAGGTCAAAACACTATGGGGCTATACTATATGTGTATCACGTCCGGGTCACCATTGTGGCGGTTGGAGGTCGCGGTACGAACTCGCGACACTAGGGCCAATAGCAGAATAACATAACCAATAATTCAGTATCGTAGATGTTATCTGGGTTATGAAGCTAGCGCCACATATAGCCGTCAATTATTAATTTGAATTGAAGGAAAGTAATTGCATCATTGCCGAAGCTGTATTCCCAGTGCATGCAGAGATCTGCGCATGCGTGTATCTTTCAGATCAATAATTAATAGAAATCGTTCACCCTCCAGTTATGGCCAGCAATTGTCGAATTGTAAACTGAAAGTTATTGTCGTTTACGCGTCTGTGCATACGAGTACTTTTACCGTGATTGGCAGCTACTCTTCTTGAAATAACTAACATTTACGTAGGAAAGGTGTCTAGGGGTTGCTAAGTTAATGTTGAAAATAAAAAACGACAAGCTTAAACAATTTATTTAGCCAAAACACAAGTTAACACTAAACAAAAATCACAACATTTAACTTATTTACAAAAGAGAAGATTTTACTTAAAAGATAGCAGAGCATTGTTTCGATTAAAGGTGGGGACACCAATAGCCCTAATTTTAGGCCTAGTGCATCCGTTTAGCGAAGAAAAAAAACTAAACCTCACCCTTTCACATTCCGAATGATCACTCTCCAAGACAAGACAAGATGGAATTTAACGAGGCGCCTAGCCCCGGCAGGGGCTTAATCCTCGACCTTTGCTGGAATGGAAGTGAGACTTGGCTCTTGGTAGCTATGGCCTGGACTTCGTCTTTCCCTTTGCTGTAGAGGTGGAGAGGGTGCGTGGGGTTGTTAGGATCTGAATTTCTATTGGCTGCTGGCTGAGTATATTTAAACTGTTTCAGAAACATTTTAGTTACTAAGTGCATTTGAGAGAAGGAAGAACTTAGTCATGGGATCGTTGGTTTTGCTCATTTCTTTGGTAACTTCAATCAATTTTGGGAATAGGAGGAATAAATTTTTGATTTCGTTGAATGCATTTATTATATCACATATCAGGATGGGAGGGGGTTGTATTATTTGAACTTTTATCTGTGGTTACATTTATGTAGTTAGGATCAGTAGGTATGTTAGGTTTTAGTAGACTAGCAAAAGTTACATCATTAATTAATTTTGAAGTGAAATATTTTTGCCGGTTTTCTTGTGGGGTGGGGATCTTGGGAAATTTTGGGCAACCTCTGTATAATGATCACTCTCTGAAGAGAGAAGTTCCTTAAGTAGCAAAGCCGATACTCCGACTTCACTAACAGATGACGTATGAATTGAAATGATTGCTGTCTCCATCTTTTACAATAATTAGGAATTAACAATTAAATTGATATGTAGTTATATTTTCCCCAGTTTCGAAAACATTTAAAATTAATTTATCTTGGTTAATTGGAGATTATTTAGAGTTCCCAATATTAATTCATGGTTTATTTCCAAGACGAGTTAATATGTATACATATTAAATTTAAATTATTGCGCATTTTTGAAAGATGATCGTTCAGTTTTATCAAATACTGCCTACAACTCTTTTCTGTATTTTTTCCCCTGGAAATTCTAATGCAGAGTTGAGTTATTACTGGCTTCTTCAAAGATTGCGGATTCACGCAATAATTATACTGGCCCGCATTTTCTTATTAACTCAATGTGGACTTAAACCGATACTGTAAAAATCTCAAATAATGCCAATGCACTGTTCAGGCGCCAACCCCTTGGTACTGTAGCTCTTTAAAATCGCCAGTGCGCCAACCTCCTCGCCAATTCAAAAGTACGGCAGAGCGATGCTAGTTGCAAGACTAAAAGCATGTAAACGTACCGACCGCGATATGTATGTTAAGCTTGTAAATTTAAGTGATGACTAAATGTTTATGCAAGGGCAATACTATAAAAAAAACTAATATTAAAGCAGCAAATGAAACGGTCTTAGTACTCTAAAATATGCATATTTTTAATATAACGCCTTGTTTCAAATATTGCCGATGAAGGAATTTATCCCCATGACTCATTTAGTCGACATTAAATTGGTTTGCTAGCCTGTGGTTAAAATCTCAATCACAATACAGCTCATTCTCAGATTAAGAAACCCTACGCATGCGTCAGGTGTCCATTTCGTCACAGGGGATGAGAGGAACATTAAAAGGTTATATTTACGTCTAGCAATAAAGCGAATGCAGATTATTCGGGGAATTAAGAATCGTAGGGCCGGGATGGCCTGGTGGGTAGAGCGTTGAACTCGTACTCCTTAGGTTACGAGTTCGAAACTCACCGGCCAAAAGATTCCCCGTGTGTATATCAGCTGGTGCTCGTTAAATCTGTTCGTGGTCGCAAAGTCCTCCATGTCGAGAGTAATACCACAGGGGGTACTGGGTCAGAGGTGATCGTTCTCTGTTCCAAGTCTAAATTACGTATAGATGTCTCTGTTCCAAGTCTAAATTACGAGATGAAGGAATGAATTTTCATGAATGTAGTCCGCCCCCTAAAAAGGGTTGTGACGCGTGTGTAGCTCTTCGCGCTAGATGGCGCTACGTGTAAAATAAGAGACGCTCCTGTCGGCTTAAATCTGCAACTGTATCAGCAAAGAGCTTGCCCATGACAAGTGCCATAAGTAACAAAAACAACAGAATCGTCCTAACTCCCTCGTCTTTCTGAATATCACTCCTTAGCGAAGTACAGAAGTTGCAAAGCACTCATCTCGGGATCCTGAAAAGAACGATAGTTTGAATTGACTTAATTCTAAGAACTATTTATGTTCCAGCCATTTCTTGATCTTTAACATTAAACATTCCATAACCAGTCCAATGGCAGATTATGAACGAAAATGACACATAATCTTATCGGTTTTGCATATTTGACTTCATGATTTCTAAGAATTATATGCAGCTAATATTTTATTTTTGTTTGTTTTGAGTAATACTTGTCGTATACGATTATCTACAGTAACCAGTCATTTGACTGGGATTGCAATTTATTGCTTTATAAAGTTATCGGTTCAGAAATCGAAGTAATGCGTATTCAGTGATACCTTGATTTAGCTGATATAAATGACTAGATCTTGAAAAATCAAACAACAGACAAAAAAAATTAATATTTAACTCCCGTTAGCACTAGAATTTGCCACCGATTTTCGAGAAGATGTGAACAACCAAAAGAACAAATACAAAGCCACGGATACGTAAATTTATTGTATGTTCTTAACAATGCAGGACATGTCAGAGGATATTGCTACGTTTTTAGTTTAGTTAAGTTGTTACGATTTGAAATTTACGTGGGAATTACGGATGGAATGAACTTTACTTGAGGACAGCACAAATTTATTTACAGATGACTTGATAAAGGAAAATTTCAGATGACTGCTGGATTGCGTTTAACAGTCACTTACAGCGTAAATGCAAGCCTTACGCACAGTAAAAAGACTGCAAAACAGCTATCGTATAGCACAGTAAACAGTAAATCACAGCGAGCTCAATAATACAACGTAAACAGCAAACCTAAACACAGCTCGCTAATAACGAGCAAGAAAAGTAATCCGCTGGTCCAGCGAGACGCTTCTTTTCCTTGAAGAAACTGCGGAAACTATGGTAACTCGTCCCTTGTATAGCTGAGCAAGTGCACAGTTGTAACAGTTGCAAGTGCACAGATAGGCAACAGTTGTTTCAGGAATACTGCTCATGTTTGAAATCATCTGCTAGCTTCTTGTTATATAAATGTATATCCTTTTCAAGCGAATATTGCTTAGTTTGACCTTAATACTTTTTTACTGTTTAACAAGTGTTTGAATTTAACAAGTATTTCATAAATTCTCTATCGATAACTAGTTGTATATGGGCAGTGTCTAGCAATAAAGGACAGTTGCTGTAAATACCAACGTGCACTTTCCTGTGGAAAAAAAAGTTGAAAGAGGGCAACATAGGTCTTCCAAAAAAACATTATTAAAATTATTAAATCAAAATACGTGCAGCTATACGATCAAATTTATTTTTAAAAAATGCTTGTAAAGTAAGACTCAAAATGCTAATGAAGTTTCAATAATCATTTGTGGATGATTTTTCCAAAAGGGATATTTGGGGAGCTTCAGACCTTACACTTAGGAGTATCAATATCAGTAATAATTTTTAATCATAGATTTTATGGTCTCAACATTTTTTTTTCTGAACTGGGATTAACTCCTGAGAATGATATACTTTATTTCTCTTCATAAAGAAAGAATCGACAAGTCAAAAAGGCAATCATTAAGTGCCACAAAAGTTGCCAGAAAACAATTAAAAGCTATAAAAAAATGAAAACATATAAAATTGTTAACAAAGAAGATGTATTCTATAAGTGTGGTACATATTAAAAAAATATTATTAAAGATATTTTTCATAAAACATAAACAAAATCTTTAAATGCATTTTTTAAGAAACTTATTTTTATAAAAATTTTGCTACGCAAAACATATCTCAAAAAATTATGAATATTTTTGAATGAAATA
Source organism: Argiope argentata (assembly GCA_026289955.1). NCBI lineage: Eukaryota > Metazoa > Arthropoda > Arachnida > Araneae > Araneidae > Argiope > Argiope argentata. Next base: position 551,138 of record JAOUZG010012368.1, on the reverse strand, counting down.
CTTTATGCATGTTATTTATACTGTTCTAAAGGCAATGAACTAGGATTCGAGTTCTGAGATGAACAGTCTTTAGTTTAGAGCTATTTAATGTTGTTTATATGTGTGAATTTTGATAAATTTTGAGTTAGGAAATACTCGAACTGCTATAACTTTTTTATAAATGCAAATATTTCTTAGATCCTAGTTCATTGCCTTCACTAAAGTTGTACAAATGTTTTATAAAAAAATAATTTGAAAATATTGATTAGAATTTCTGCCAGGATGTTTTGCATTTTAAACTAATTTTCTCAATTTTTTTAGCTAAATCCCCCCATTTGACTAAGTTGAAAATCAAACAAAACTTTTTAAATGGTATTAATCCTTGTTCTGAATTGCAATGACCTAGAAAACAAAGTAAAATTTAAAATTAAATGGTTTTTTCAAAAAATTTTCTCCGCACGTAGACGGATACCTTAAAAGCTGCAGGTAGATCATAATCTTGGTTCATAGCTAAATTAGGCGATATTTGAATGAAATTCGATAAGTTTTCCGTTGTCCGGGTGCAAATGCCACCAAACGCGAGCCGAATCGCCAAGCGAAACGAATGACAAAACAGTAAATGGAATTCTGTATTACTTGGCTATTTTTCACCAAATCTCATTTGAGCAAAATTCTACATTTGGATATTTTTATCATGTCAGAACATGTTATTTTGAGAATAGGGTAAACAAAAATCCGTGGGCGAGAAATTGAAATCTCATTTGCAAGAGCATCTCCAAACTTTTAATAACGCATTGACATTGCATTTACAAAGGCTCTGATTTAAAAAAAAAAAGTTAATGACTACAGCAAATAAAACCTAGAAGAATGACATTCTGGCGAAGCTTAGTTCAATTGATCGTTTGCTAAACGTTTCAAAAGAGAAAAAAAAGTCGCATTCGTTGGAAAAACTTGCAGTCAAGATAAAAATAGAAGAAAAAAGTTCACGTCCGAACTTGTAGATTAGAATGTTTATTCCGTAACATGATATGGGAAATTTGATTTGTTATCGTGTCAGAACATGATACTGTGTTGGGAATGTGGTTTTCTAGAGACAACAAAAATCCGTAGGTGAAAAATAAACATTTTAATCCGTTGGGAAAAAAATTTTATTATCAGCACGAAGGAAATCAGCTTTTAACCCTTTCGTCCCGAGCGCCGCATATACGCGGCATCCACGCAATGACTTCTGGGTACGACCGCCGCATACATGCGGCATCAAAAATATCTGTACAAGTGCCATCTGGAGTCGATGGTAACAACTATATTACTCGTTTTTACATATTTTATTACATATTTTGTACGTATTAGATTTACACCTTATATTTCAATAATTTTCATGTGGCTATTAATTATATTAATCATTTCATCGTTAAGCTTTGTAATTATATAAATACCCATGTTATCTATAATTTTGTATTTGAATAATTTTATAAGTCCTACCATATTAAAAATGTAAATATACTTATTACATTAGAGCAATGATTGATTTATTCAGCACAGTTCCTATTTAACACTTAGAACAACATATATAAAGAAACCACGCGCACTGTGCATTTTTCCGGCGCGAGGTTCCGTTCAGTGACGGTACTTCGGCGGACGGGGCAGCCGTAGCGAAAGGGTTAATAACGCGTTGCCATTGCATTTACAAAAGCTCTGATTAAAAAATATTAATTAATAACTACAGCAAATAAAACTAGAAAAATGTCCTTTGGAGCTTGTGATTATACGAAATGAAATAAATAGGAAATGGGATATTTTTTAAACAATCGATGCGAAACAGTTTTCTGAATAATTTGCAATGCTAAAGTGACTCATTCGATGAAACAATTAAAAATGAATAAAAATATAATTTAACTTGCACGAGCACGTGGTGCTTGGCCGTTCGAGAAATGATGTTCTGACAATGATACATTGAAATATGCATAGATTTCATTTTAATCTTTTTTCCTTGCGTTAGGCTAACGGAAAGGTACCTTAAATTCTTATGAAATCTCAATGATCTCTCGTTTTTCTTTTACTCAGCAGGTCGGTACCACGGCATAAGTTTGTACAAGAGCAATGAAGACAAGTTCAGGCGTTATGGCCCAGCCGTGAGAGAGGAATTCCAGTGGGGCAGACCTGTGGTCCAATTGTTCGACCCGGAGGACTTCGAGAAGGTCTTCTGTAGACAAAGCAGTCATCCAATTAGGGGGATAATGGAATATTTGGTACACTATCGTCGTAATCGTCCAGAAAAGTACGACAGCCCCGGACTGGCCAATGCGTAAGTTGCTCCGTTTTGATTTTCAATTTTGGCACTTTGGGAATTGGAATTACCGACTCTAATAATAATAATAATAAAATCGGGTTCGATAACTTTTCGTTTCTAGGATAAAACTTTTAATTTTTATATCTGACCAGCCGCCTTTGGCGACCAGTCGTCCGCTAGTATTAATGCTCGCTAAAATTTTCATATAATATTTTATGTCGTTGTGTCTCATAACAGGTTTTTCACAAATATTTTTAAACCAAACAGATTTTGATAATCATATAATTCATTTATAGTATTTATTATTATTTTCTTCAGATGATCTGTTCACTATACTACTCATCTTTCTCTTTCTATCCGAGCAATGATTGTCCCAGAATTGATATTTTACTTAAATGGTGGAGGGAAAGGTCTAAAATGCTACGTTTTTATAGAATAATGAATTTTAAATTTTCATAAATGTAAACAAATAAAGACACAATTGGTTTTCGAGCGATGCGAAAGTTTAAAAACACCTTGGAAAATGCCGCGCACAGAGGAAATAATGGTGACACACACTCTTTTCTTTTTTTTTTTTCTTTTTACAAACCCTTTTTTCCCTCTGTTCTTTTTTTTTTCTTCCCTGCCCAGACTTTATTTTGAGCAGGCATAAATTAAATATCTATACAGACTAATAATAAAAGCAACTATTTTCTTTTTTAAACATCCCGTTATCTATGAATGAAAACCAACTGACTTCGCGTATTTCTTTCTAAACAAATCATAATTTATTACTTCCTGCTATCTTACTCAGTTGGTGTGGGGAAAGGAAAGATTTTTGGCGGGAAAGTAAGAAAAGTGTCGTTTTAACTATTTTCCTCGCAGTTTTTTCATTTTTTCTCTCCATAAGAACCATCCTCGTGTCTTAACGAAAATATTTTTTTAAAAATTAGCCAAATTGGTCGAGCCGTTCTCTAGTTTTGCGTTTAGCAACAGCAACACATTTCGAGATCCATTTTTATTAATATAGATTAATGAAGAGCGATCATTGAAGCGTATCGTGGATAAGAAGGCAGTGTTTTCAGAATGCAATAGCAAATTCGACAAGAACACTAATTGAACTGTAGAAGCAGACGATTAATTTTTGATGGCAAAGCTTTCTTTCAGTTGCTGAATATAAATTGGTTAGGTTAATTTGAATCGTCCAAGAATTAGTTGAAACTTCATTTTGTTTTGCCCACTGTTGTCAATCATTCAAATTCTGTGCATCATGATTCTGTAAGTAACACGATTCAGAACTATATCATTTTTCGGTAAATGTCATAATATAAATTCGACAACGGACATTTGGCAAAACTAATATTTAGTAGTAGTAGTATGTATTCTGTTTTATCTGTTATTTTATGATTTTCTTAAATGTTCATCAAAATGGGATTTTTTAAAAGTATGTTTATGCATTATTACAAGTTATATGCAAACGATTTTTATTTTAATTAATGCATTACAAGTTATATGCAAACGATTTTTATTTTTTAAATATATTTCGTTAATTGTATTTCGATTAATTCTTGAGTATACTGTTTTAATTTAAGGAATAAAAAAGTGGCGATAAAATTAAACAGGCTTGGATTATCCTTTTTATTTTAAGAGTTTAGAAGCTCTTCAAGCTATAGTTTTGAAGCTGAAAAAAACTGGTAGTTTTTTAGAAAGCACTCGGAAACTATAACCAAAACTGACAAAACCAGCCAATTGGAGACCTCAAATAATAAAATTTGGCATGAATTTCATCAAACATTGTTACAAAATTCTTAAATATCTTCAGGCCTTATTTTTAAGAAAGCTTTACTGGAATTCTTGAGTAACCTTTTTGAATTTTAATACTGCGTTAAAAAGAAATATTTGATTTGCTTTAATATGCTGAAAACATCAAACACAAATTTGATTGAATTAAAAAGCTAGAATTCTGAATTCCTTTCTTGATAAATGAATGGATTTGGCGACTTAGAAAACTTAAATTCAACCGTCTCATTTCTTGTATAATTTTGATTTAGGTAGAAGTTATCCTACAAGAATGGAACATGCATGGATGCATCTTATCACCGTGGAAGAGTTAACCATTTTTTCCCCTCTTCATAAATTTCTTTTAATTTCATATTTCTAACATATTTTACTTGTTTTAAACTGACAATTTAAGCTTGTTAATATTTTGTCTTGTCATAACACGATATTGATTTGGGAAGTTTTCTGGCGTCAACAAAAATCCGTGGGCGAAAAATAAACATTTTAATCCGTGGGCGAAAATTAAACATTTTATCTGCACGAACATCTAAAAATCAGCTTATTAAAATCAGCAGCTGATTAAAAAAATAAGTTAATGACTACAGCCAATAAAACTTCAATGTCCTTTTGAGCACGCGATTATATGAACTAAATAGGAAATGGGATATATATTTTTAAAACATGAAATGCGAGACAAAGTTTTTTTTGGTTCTTTTGCAGTACTAAAGTGACTCATTCGATGAAACGATTAAAATGAATAAAAAATGTAATTTAACTCGCACGTGGTGCTTGGCCGCTCAAGAAGTGATGTTCTGACATGATACATTGAAATATGCATGGCAGATTTCATTTTATTCTTTTTATTTCGTTTTTATTTATAAACTTCATAAAAATGTAGAGGTTTTTATTCCACTCAAAGCAGATGGACATAATCGCTCAATGTTTATAAATTTGCAGTGACGAAGCAAAAATAATGAAGTTTTAATCTGACCAACTATACTTCGATATTAATACTTCATATTTCCAGTTATAAATTTATTTGGCAATTAGAACCTGTCGGGTGTCGAGCCGGAAATCCAGCAGTCTTTTCAGCAAAATTAGCAGATCAAATTAAGGACTGAGTCAATAAAATGTAGCTGTAATTTTTTTTGGCCTATTAACACTTTGGTGACCGGCAATTTTATACAAAAACTATGTCATGTCACCGGCTACTTTTTTTGTAATTGAATATGAAAGTAAAACGTTCTAAAAAAAACTCCAATGAATTTTGTTGAATTGGAACATCAAAAAGTTCTTCGTCGATGCGTTCCGTCATGGTTGAAGTTTTTGGAATTTTACTAAAATTCTAATAAAAATGTAAATACTAGGAAAAGTAATTTTTCTGTTATAGAGACGGACAAGACTAAACACGATACGCCAAGTTTTTGCAATGTTCTATATCGCCCTCGGTGTTATAAATTGAAACAGATAATGCAAGTGCAATGACGAGTTGACTCGTCACCGGTCAACAACGTTTGGACATGAAAAGACGAGTTAACTCGTCACCGGTCAGCAAAGTGTTAAGACAATTCTTCGACTCTATTGGTATATTTGAAGACCAATAGTCGCCATACCATTCAGAAAGCTAGAATTCGAAGAGTCAAATGAAGATTTCATTTGGATCCAATCCTTGTCAAATCAAAACTGTCGCTGGACTTTAACTCAGGACCCCGATTCGGGAAAAATAAATTATTCGTCATGACTTTCAACATTGTATCGGGTACCACTTATAAATAACATATTAAAATTTTTATGTTTTGTTTTTAGATTGAACGAGGAGTGGTTCAAGATGAGAAACATCATGACTCCAGTTCTGTCGAAGCCTCGTGCCATCAAATTTCTAACCAGCCGCATGGACGCCGTCGCTGACGATTTTTCGGAACTTTTACGAAAGAGCAGAAATCCAGATACCTTGGTGATTGATAACATACAAGATTTGGCCTACAGGATGGCGCTGGAAGGTATAGCTTTTCTCTATTGGAACATAACTGCTTTGCAGGTTTTCTGGCACAAGAGGTAGCGCGTCTTCCTCGTGATCTGGGAGTCCCGGGTTCGAGTCCCGGTTCGGACATGGTTGTTCTTCTGCGTGCTATCTGTGAGATGTGTGACTGTGCCCCCCTGTAAAAAGGGGCTGTGCAAGCGAAAGTGATGAGTGTGTAGCTGAAAGTCGTTCTCTTGACCCTAGTTGGCGCCACTTCAATAAACAAGAGATACTCCTTTCGGATTAAATCTGCTGCTGTATCAGAGGGGGGGGGCTTGTCCAAGCAAGTGCCATAAGTAACAACAACATAACTGCTTTACTTGACTCGTATTCAGTAAATGAGAGCCACGTAATTTTGGTGTGATATACAAGCCCAGATGTGATGCATTATTTTGGCCCCTGCGAAATGGTGGGTTTCTCCTCCAGCTGCTTCAAGAGCAGACATGATAGAAATTTCTATGGGCGTAGGTCGTTGACTGTAATAAAACAATTAAATCTACGGCCACAAATTTTAAGTTTTCATTCAAGAACATTTTTTAAGTGATTATTTATCTTTAAATAATTAAACAGTTTAAGCCGGTTTGAAAAATTTACGAGACTTATATTTCTCTCTAATATTGAACTTTCATTTTCAATTTTTTAGTTGGCAAGTAAAGCCAGCTGGAGCTCGAAAGTCATCAAAAATCCGTAGGCAGAAAAATAATTTTATCTGCACGAGCATCTCAAAAAATCAGCTTTTAATAACGCGTTGCCATTTCATTCACAAAAGCTCTGATTTAAAAAAAATAAATTAATGACTACAGCAAATAAAGCCTAGAAAAATGTCATTTTGATCACATGATTATAAGAAATGAAATAAATAGGAAATAGTATATCTTTTTAAGCAATCAATGCGAGACAAAGTTTTTGGATCGTTTGCCATACTAAAGTGACTCATTCAATGAAACAGTTAAATTATATTTGTATTCATTTAATTTTCACGAGCGCGTGGTGCATGGCCGTTTAAGAAAATGTTCTGACATGACACATTGAAATATGCATTGCAGACTTCATTTTAATTTATTTCTTTTGTAAAAAAAATAACCAAAAAACCTTTACCACTTTGAAGTCGAATGGCTAATATTCTTATTTTTAAATTACTAAATTATTTGAATTAAAAAAATTGTAAATAAAAATTGACGAAACAGTCGTTTCAAATGTATTGCTTCAAAGTACTCGAATCATCGGGATATATAACTGTCTAGCACCGTCTGTATTTCTTGAGTTTAAAAAAAAATCTTCGACGTTGCGCAATCCCAACTACCGTTGCGACATCTAGCAACTCGGAAAGGAATCTTTTAAAGTGCGGGAATTAAGATAAGCATGGAGAAAAATTCATTGAGACCTTCACGTTACATTTGGTATTACGTTTTAGACCATCGATCTTTATCGCCAAATTTGAAGGCGTCGCCAATAAGTTGCTAAACCGCCAATAATTGCAAACAAAAACCCCACCAATATTTAAAAAATTGCTCAAACCTTAACTGTCGTCCTCCAAGCAATGTGTTACAATTATATTGGTTTCGTTGGCGTTGACGGTTTATCGCCAAGTTTGAATCCACCGCCAATGAGTTGCTAAACCGTTGGCGTGGGCAGCCTAATACGCAAGTACTAACTTTCCATACCTACCATGATTTTTTTTAATTTCAACTGGTTAACAACCCTTCTAGTAGGGAAAATCTTTCAGTGCCAGAATTCTTGTACAATGCATCGTATTGTAAACTTTTTAGGTTAACGAGTTAGGATTGAATGGACTTTACTTGAGGACAGCACAAATTTATTGAAAGGATGACTTGAGAAAGGAAGACTTCAGATAAACACAATCCAACAGTCACTCACAGCGTAAATACAGGCCTTACGCACAGTAAACACAGACTGCAAAACAGATATCGTATAGCACAGTAAACAGTAAATCACAGCGAGTTCAATAATACAACGTAAAAACAGCTCACTAATAACAAGCGAGAAAAGTAATCCGCTGGACCAGCGAGACTCTTCTCTTCCGAGAGGAAACTCTGCCTAAACTACGGCAACTCGTCCCTTATACAGCCGAGCGAGCGAGCGCCCAAAAGCACACGGGGCTTCAAGAACGGTCCAGCGACTACCAGACTATTTCTTTCGCCAAGCCAACCCGGCTGGCTTGGAGCTTCTCGCCAAACGCCGCAAACTTCGCCCCTCCTGCAGCGCTCGCTTGCTCGTATCAGTATTAATCACGTTGTCCGATTTCAAATGTAATATGGCTTTCTTTTTTACGTTTATATTACGTTTTTAACGTAGCGGGTTCGGATTGAATGGACTTTTTTTGAGGACAGCACAAATTTATTTTTAGCTATTTAGAGGATGACTTGAGAAAGTAAAACTTCAGAAAACACAATCCAGCAGTAATCAATCACTTACAGCGTAAATGCAAGTCTTACGCACGATAAAACAGACTGCAAAACAGCTATCGTATAGCACCGCAAACAGTAAGTCACAGCGAGCTAAGTAATACAACGATATCAGCAAACGCAAACACAGCTGACTAATAACAAGCGAAAATCCACTAGTCCAGCGAACCTCTTCTCTTCTGAGAGGAAAAACTGCCGAAAGCGGTAGCCAGTCTCTTATATAGCCGAGCGAAAGTACCGAGAGGCTTCGGCAATCACCGAGAGAAAATGCGGCGCAGCCAGAACTGTTTCGGGGTTACCAGAATATTCCCCTCGGCAAGTCAACTCGGCTGGCGCGAAGCACCTTGTGAAGCGCCGCCAACGTTTTCACCTTCGGCGCGCATTTCGCCCGCTTGTAGCAATATTAATTCATAATTTATAAAACTTTCATTGTTGACTAGGTGCGTATATGATGAGTTTGGACACCCGGTTAGGATGCCTGGATCCCAATCTTCAAGAGAACAGTGCACCATCGAACATGATTATGGCCGTCAAGCTGTTGTTCGAAGCCTTCCACGAACTTTACTTCGCTTTCAACTTCTGGAAATATTACGAAACACCATCCTACAAGAAACTGGATAAGGCCGAGAGCCTTATGTACGAGTAAGTATTCGCTTCTCCTTTTTTAACCACTGGCAGTAGTCCCCCTAAAACTTTCTAGTATAGTCTTATTAACCCTTTCGTGGGCATTGAGAAGATTGGCTCCCACCTACGTTATCTCAAATAACACATCAGCTAATATTCTTCAAAAAAAACAAGTAATATAGAAAAAATGTCATCCTACTAAGGTCAACAAATAAATTTCATTTTAGTTTTTATGAAATAAGTACAATTAATATAATAATGGATAAAAAAAAATTTGACTGCCCAAAATAAATAGGAACGAATTCAATTGACGTCGAAAATTCAATGCCAGTTGGGATAAATAAAGCAATATAGAATAGAAATTTTAAAATTTTATGTATTTTAATTCGAAAATACTTCAAAATGAATTGGGGGAAAAATGCTTAGTTTTAAAAGCATCGAATGCTTAGTTTTAAATGCATCGAATATTAAGAAAATAAACAGAATGTTTTAAAGTAATCGGCCGGAAACTTGTTAAGCCAAACTCCATTAGCATGGGGGGAACAAACTGAATTCGTTATCTAACGGTGGGGAATGAGAATTATTTGGCGGGAAAGTTAGTTTTTAATTAATAACAAATTAATGAGTTTGAAAAATCTGTAACACCAAGTATCATCCAAAACAAGTTTTAAAAATACGTACCTGATCTTGAGGGGATGAATAAAAAGTATCTTATTAACGATTGAAATTTTGAACAAGATGTATAGACAGTGTGATTCGCAACTACAGACGATGTATGAGATGATGCACGCTGAGACAAGACTACTGTCCTACCGTCAGGAGAAAAACCCTGGTAACCCTAAAAGTAAGAAACCGTCGCCTTGGAAACGAGATTCTATTATATTTTGGGGGTGAAGGAATGGGCTGTATTTCATTTGGCGCCAAAAGAGCCGGTTTGAAGAACCATCATCGTCAGAAGAATCGCCGATTAGAAGCCTCATTTTCCTTTGTGCTTCGGTCCATGCCTGACGCTCATATTTTGTGATTTTTTTTTTCTCATCAATTCTATTTCTTGTTTTGTTCCGTCAATCTTTGATCTCGTCTGTGAAGGTGAATCTGCCTCTAGGTCTTAATTACATTGTAGATTTGCTTTATACAATGACAACATTTAAAAGTAGGAAAAAGCAAAATGAATTTTTTTGCCGGATGAAGCGCGCTTAGTCAGCCAAAAGTTGTGGCCTGTTTTAATGCGTACTTTCCTCCTCACTTAGACTTGTCTACTTACGGCAACCATGTTCGAGGTTTTTCTCCTGACGGTAGGTCAGTACATGTGTGCAGAACGTGATACTTTTGTATACTTTAATGATTCTCGTCTTCTCGTGGCCAAAAATATGGAATTTAAGTGTAAACCTAAAATTAAGCTAAATAAAATATTTCGTTAAAACTTTTTTAGTTTTGTTGATAATTAAAAAAAAAAACTGGGAGAAATTGAAGAGAAATGGCCCTTAACATGGTTAATGTTCTTCCCACATAAAATCAAGTCTTATTCCCCCACGCACGAGTTGTTTTGTAATAAAGAAATCTGACGCAGTTATTTACATGTCATTGAACAATAATTACGAAAGATCGTTCTTTGGCGTAAATGTGGCGTTTTTATTGAATCAAACGTGCGATTATTGGTGATAAATCACTGATAGAGAACGAATGTCGGGTAGTTTTGTAATATTTTTCGCCATTTGAAACCACAATTTAGCATGGAGGTGCAACTGTTGTCACAAGATCATATGTTTCCTTCATTTAACTCTTATTTTGAGTAATTTACATTAAGATGGTATAATTGACCAACAGACGATCAACGAGTTGGCGAATTTCAATTCTCAAATCTGATACGTTCTACAGTTAAAATGTCCTTACCAAATTATTAATGTAATAAATAATTCAATTCACTCAAATTATAACGAAAAATGACAATACCAAATATTTTCATTTTTATTACCATGCTCACTTGTCCTCTTACAAGTAAATTTTCTGTTTTACAAAATTTTCATTGAAATCTACAAATTTGATCGTTTATATACCAAATTTCATCCCTCCATTTCAGTATCTTTGAATTGCGGTATCCATAGACATGAAAAATTTCTAAAAACGTCTTTTTCGGATTCGGGAGAAACACATTCACCGGAATATGGAGGTTGTGGTGAAATCTTTATTAGCCAGATAACAACCCTCGAGCTGAAGTGTCACTTTTAGCTCAATGGTCATGTTACTTGACTACAATCCCTCAGATTGAGAGTTCGGAGAAAGAACTATCAGCTACCTCAGCAATGGTGACCCGTCCGTAAGATCTTATAGACAGTTGAATATGACTTATTCAACATATCTGCCACACGTTGGGTACTAATGCTACCATGAGCATTTGATGCTCAGTCTTCTCCCGCCATAAGTGCAACTTTCTCCACTGCATCTGCAAAAATGAGTTTTCTTCCTCTCCCAGGACGAACAATGATCCTGTTTCTTCAAATTTCGTAATCATTTTACGCAGGCTCTTTTCATTGGACGTTTCCAAAATTTACGAAGAGCAACTACGGAGGAATTGCAGTTTTGATAGAATAATATCACTAATAACGCGTGATCTTGTAGGCTTAATGTCATTGTGAATAGCAAGCGCCTTACAAAAAAGATTATCGAAGCACCTAGCCCCGTGAGGGACTTATCCTCGGGCTTAGCAGATGACCAAGGCGCAGCAAATGGGTAACTGACTTGGTCTGGATAGCTCGTAGAAATTATCGACTAGTGGGGCGGGGTTACGGTGGAGTGCTACTTTGCTATTGGCTGATGGCTTGGCAGAGAAACGACTACTTAAAACAGTGGAGAGAGAAATTTACGTCATTCTTCATCACGTCAACACCACCGAACGTCATGCACTAAGAACTCTTTTCTTACTGGGGTTAAGCTCCTGCCGGAGCTAGGAACCCCGTTAACCACCTCATCTTGTCTTGTCTTGTCTAATTTACGTCATTCAAACTGGAAATCTATAGAGTTGAGGGCTGAGACAACGAGCTAAATAAAAAAATTTTGCAGTGGGTCTGAAGTCTTTTTCATATCTCGGATGGTGGTTTTAAGGGTGGAGAAGGTATTGAAAACTGTTTTGACTTCATTAAAAAGATCAAAAACGTCAGCCAAGTCTGAGCCTGAACTATTTGGAATGCTAGTTAGCGGGGGCATTTCTTTTACTTTTGGAGGCTGCTGGGGCACGTTTGTACTTAACACTTTGGTGACCGGCAATTTTACACAGAAACTATGTCATGTCACCAGCTACTTTTTTGTAATTGAATATAAAAGTAAAACGTTCTAAAAAAACTCCAATTAATTTTATTTATGCTGAATGAAATGAAATTAAACTTAGGGCATATTTTTTACATCAAAAAGTTCTTCGCCGATACGTTCCGTCATGGTTGAAATTTTTGGAATTTTACTAAAATTCTAATAAAAATGTAAATACTAGGAAAAGTAATTTTTCTGTTATAGAGCGGACAAGACTAAACACGATACGCCAAGTTTTTGCAATGTTCTATATCGCCCTCGGTGTTATAAATTGAAACAGATTATGCAAGTGCAATGACGAGTTAACTCGTCACCGGTCAACAACGTTTGGACATGGCAGAGTACGAGGTGTTGGGTTTAACATATTTAGATTGAAAATAGGCTTGTCTATTACTCTGTGGGCTTTGCGTTAAATTTTTAGGATATTTTGGACGTCCTTTATATGCAGTGGTATGACCAATTTGTTCACAATTAATACATTTGGAGTCCGTATTTTTTTTTTATTTGAGCAGTTCCTTGTTTGGGTTTCATTACTGCATTTTAAACATCTTTGTTTTAGGGCACAGTTACTGGCTACATTTCCAAAGAGATTACAGTTATAACACTGAGAAATTGTTTTACGTCCTCTATAGTGTTCGACGTTGACTTTAAGATTCAATGCCAGTGAGATTATAGATTTCATTTTTTATTCTTATTTAATTCAACTAGCAACATTTACAGAGCAATAATTTTATCAAAACTTGACTATGGTAGTAATGTCTATGGCTCCGCAAAACGCAGCGTTCTCCTGAAATTGGATACTGTCCATCATGCTGCTCTACGAATATGTTCTGGAGCATTTAGAACATCGCCTGTACAAAGTTTGTATATCGAATGTAGTGAACCATCTCTATACATCAGAAGGCAGATATTGTCTCCCCATTATTATTTTAAAATTGTATCGAACCTTGGACATCCCTATTATAATTTTAATCAGAGTCGATTCTTACAACGCCTTCAGGCTGCTCGATCATCCTTGGTACCCTCATTTTTTTAGAGAATGACTCGTTTAGTTTCAGAACTGCATCTAAAGAGGGAACAAATAGTTTCTGAACAATCGTTTCTTTTACCTCCCTGGATTTCTCATGGTATACAGCACTTGAATCCATTTCAAAATTTTTATAAAGAAAACACTGCAGATATCATTTATCAGCAAATCTTTGCTGACCATCGTCAAAAATATCGTCAGTTTAAACCTATTTTCACAGATGGCTCTAAAGGCTCTGATTATACTTCATTCGCTTGTATTATTTCGAATTCCACAATATCTTATAGAATTAACCCATGTTGTTCCATTTTTACAGCTGAGTTAACAGCTATTTTAAAAGCTTTGTCAGTTATTTCCGATTTTTCTGCAGATAGATATATAATATACACAGATTCACTGAGTGTCTTGGAATCCCTATCATCTTTACATGATCTCAGCCATCCTTTGAGTTTCAAAATTTTAAACCTATATGACAACCTTATCTGGAAGGGCTTTCAAATTATCTTATGCTGGGTCCCCGCACATGTGGGAATTCCAGGAAATGAAGAGGCTGATGTGGCTGCTAAAATGGCGACTTCTTTCTTGACAACCCGGATTCCTCTTTGTGATTACAAAAATTATGTATGTCGCACTTTTCATTCTAAATGGCAAACTGAATGGAACACACAAATCCATAATAAGCTCCATACGATTAAACCCACAATAGATATTTGGCCAACTTTGCACAGCAGAAAACTGGACGTAATCTTGACTAGGTTGAGGATTGGACACACTCGTTTCACCCACCGATATTTGTTGATGGGGGATCCAGCACCATTCTGCTCAACATGTAACAACACTATGTTTGTCTTGCACATTCTTAAAGAGTGTCCAAGATTTTCTAGCCAGCGTCTTGCGTATTTTCAGGGGTCTCACCCGGAATTGGGCGAGTTATTATCCAAAACCCCGCATGTTGGTCTGATTAGTTTTTAAAAAGTATCGGTTTTTATAATCAAATATAAACATTGACCACACTTCTTGCATAGTATCTTATTTTACATCAAGGATACAACTTTTCATAACTCATCGATTTAAACTTTTAGACATTTGGACTTTGACTTCATTCCACATATTGATTTTATTATAAGTATATACAAATATTTTAAACTCGAGAATGTGGCGCAGCTTAGCCAAAAATGGCTTTTGTGCCAAAAAACAACAAATTCAACTCAACTCAATTCAACTAGCAACAAGGGGAAGGGTTTCCTAGTTTTAAATTGGGTTAGTCTAGTTATTTTGGTCGACTGAGAATCCTAGAGTCCTTAATTGGGCTTCTAATGCATCATTCACATAATCGATGGATATCTTAACACTTTGCTGACCGGTGACGAGTTAACTAGTATATATTATGGGTATAAAAGACTTGGCGAGAAAATTTTAACTTCAGATGCCCGGTGTGGGGGTACGCTGCCAAAAGCAACCTTAAAATAATTTACTAACAACAAAATATTATCAAAATTATTTGTAATGCACCAAGATTTTTCTTCAACACTGATATCCATCACGCAATTAATTATCCAACCCTTAAAATTTTTATCAACAAGCTTGCAACTACCTTTTTTAAAAACCTAGAAGAAATAGATAACTAACATACCATAAAAAACATACCAAAACAGAACCCAGATCTCAAAATTAGAAGACCCAAAAACGTCATTAACTCTTTAGGTACACTTTCATAACCCTTTCACCTACCCGAGTACAAACTAACAATAAATCAAGATCATGGCGC
Source organism: Argiope argentata (assembly GCA_026289955.1). Classification (NCBI taxonomy): domain Eukaryota; kingdom Metazoa; phylum Arthropoda; class Arachnida; order Araneae; family Araneidae; genus Argiope; species Argiope argentata. The sequence continues at coordinate 535,943 of JAOUZG010012368.1, read as the reverse complement.
CATCTACCGATATAAATTACTAAACAAATTCTCAACCTTCCAGAAACAACAGTTAAAATTTTCCCTGTTCGCTTTCGGGAGCGTACTCCCTCGCCCAAGCAATAGCCAACAGAAAGCCTCATTCACCAAATTTACCAACTCTTAACAAATCAGGAACGTAGCTTCACCACAAATAGTAGAAACTAAAACTAAATCGCTCTGTTGAATTCCTCAAGCCATGGTTGTGCATCAAAAGCAATAGCCTTTAACAGCCACATCATTAAGGAGAGACCTTTTCTCTAAAGGTCGTGTGCTCCGAAAAACCTGTTATTGAAGTTGAAATTTTAACTTCAGATTGTGGGCCAACAGGTTTACAAATAGCATTGAAAAGAATTAAGAATTTTGCTGTTGGGTCGCTAATGCTTTTCATTTGCTTTGTGGCTTCAATTAAATTGGGGAGCATAAGGAAAATTTGTTTTATCTCTTGTATGGCCTCAATCATATCTTTGAGATCATCCTTAGCGGGTAGATCAATTTGAGTGGATTCTAAGGGGGTTACGATTTTTAGTTGCGGTAGGTTATTTTTAAGTGAATGAATTATTAGGAGTGGCAAAAGTTAACCGATATAGAAGAGTATTAAGATGCTGGAGTCTTTTGGGTTTTGCAATTTCGAATACTGAAAAGCATTCAAGACAAATTAAATTGAACTGAATTTCAGGACAACAAGCAAGCAGATCCGGGAAACGATCGAGAAACTACGGAATGATCCGGATGACTGTGAAGAAGGAATACTGAAGACTCTGATCAGGAAGAACGAACTGACCGATCAACAGCTCATCGTCACCGTCATAGATTTGCTATCGGGTGGAATATTCACGGTAAGGAACGTGAATTGTTCTTTTATTCGAAGTGACTGTGTTTTTTGACTTGTGTTCGTCATGTATAAGTTTTGCATGCTTTCTAGAAAGCTTCCCATCTTCTTAAGTCTCAAACTATAGCTTGCAGAGCGTCTTAAATTTAAATTCTTAAAATTACAATAATACTCCAAGCATTTTAGAATTCCATCGACTTGTTTATTCTTTTGACTGAACTGTATACATTAACTAACATTGGCAGATTCCAAAAGATTTACAATTGATCATCAGTCATTATACAAAAATTAAACGAAATAAAGTTAATATAAGAAAAGATTAAAATCTGCTATGCATATTTCAATGTACCGTGTTGGTACATCATTTCTCGAACGGCCAAGCACCACGTGCTCTTACAAGTTCAATTATATTTTTATTCATTTCAATTGTTTCGTCGAATGAGTCACTTTAGTACTGCAAACGATTCAAAACACTTTGTCTCGCATTGATTGTTTAAAAAAAATGTCCCATTTCCTATTTCATTTGACATAATAACGCGCTGAAAATGACAATTTTCAAGGTCTTATTTGCTGCAGTCATTAACTTATTCTTTTTAATCAGAGCTTTTGTATATGCAATGGCCACACGTTATTAAAAGCCGATTTTTTGAGATGCTTTTGCAAATAGTAAAATTTGTATTTTTCAACTACAAAATTTTTGCTGACGCCAAAACCATGTTCTGACAATAAAATTTATCAAAGGAATCGTTTGCTTTTTAGCTTTTTAATTTAAAATAAAAATAGTTGTAGTTATAAAACGTCCGAAAAGGAATCGTCTGCCAACAGATTTATATTATCGTATTTACCGAATTGTAAGCTTTTTAAGCATGTAATTATAAGCAGGCTTCTATGACAGTTTATCTTTTGTACCATTTCTATGCGTGCTCAAATAATGCCAAGAGAAGCACGGTTTGTCTATCACAAATGAAATGCTCACAAACAGGGTTCTATAATAACTTGATCCTGGTCGATCAAATAAAATGGTTGCGTTTAAATACAAAGGTTTTATTTTACAGCTTTATACAATAATAAAACACGTCCTCTAGGTTAATATAGTGACAAATATTTACAACAAGATTGTCAGTTCGGCATCTAATACCGAGAACTCACAGGCTGGCCGCATATCCGGCTAATGCGTGTAGCTGCAGAGATCTACGGATTACTCCCGGTAGATCATTAATCAATAAACTCGATCACGTGGTATCTCTTCTACTCCAGCTCGTCTCGTTGTCGTATCAGCTTTCGTCCAGTCTTTAGCCAAATCAGGTGATCTAGTCCACCGGATCAGCTGGTCTCCTCCGCCACTTCCAAAACTTTCCATTTTAACAGTAGTGAAGTTCCACCTCTCAGGTTCGCCGGAGATGCCGACCATCCAATAATTCTTCAGAAATACTCCCATTGGTCAGCCGTGGGAATATTTTCAAAACATCCATCCTCTTATCAGAACCTTCACAATACAAAAATATTCGCATTTGGAGGTTTTAGCCCTTCTTTTAGCCTTCCTTCTTTCTTCAATTGTTCGTAAAACACATAAGCTGTTCATTATTGGAACTTTATCCCGGTTTGTGTGGTCCATAGAACAAATAGTACCATCTGGTGTTTTGACATAGTTCCATTCTTCAAAGGGCCGCCGTAGCGTGTGGTTTCAATTATCCGAATCCCTCAAGTCCAAAGGGCAACATCATAGCGGGAGAAACACAATGCACAACAAAGGAAGAATCTCCTCACAGCTGGCCAGAAGTAACAATGTTCGCACATGTCTCTTCCAAGGGAGACAAGTTTAATGGCTTCTTTACATTACGATTTTTGACATCCGTTTCGGAAAACTGTAATATGCCATTACAAATGGAAGAAAATCGCTTGATTTGTTAAGTAAAATACAAGTTCTTTTTAACAATGAATTACAATATTAATATTTAACCAAGTTAAGGATTTCTGATGTAATGTTCTTAAATTGGGCTTTATAAATTATTGGAAGCAAAATTCAACAATCCAAAAGTTTCTATGGAGTGTAACCATTAGATCTGTTGAATTTGCGACAGTTACTTCTGGAGTAATAGATATTCGATGTGGAAAAACTTTCTAAAGAGGCAATTAAAAATTAAATTAATCGAAAAGCTGTCGTTTTCTTCAATCACTTCAGAACTTATTGTACCAGAACTTTGTGTTGAAAATTGTATTAATTTTTTAAGAATAGTCATTAATTTTTAAATTTCAGAATACAAATTAAAATACTTAGTTTTTGAGTTTACACTTGACCATTGAAATATATTTAATACTAAATAAATATATTTATACTATCGGTACTCGCACGGCGGTGCCCGTAAGATAGCATCCAAGAAGAAAAATTGGATTTAATCTCTAGCCTCCACGATACAAGGGCATATTAAGATAACATGAAACATACACAAATATATTATCAAAAATAGATGCTGTGGGGAATGTTATACAAGCCAGATAACTTCCTTCGAGCTGAAGGGTCCCTCTTGCTTGATCGATATGTTACTCGGCTAGTAACCTTAAGATTCGGAGTTCGGCTATCCGCTAATCACCGACAATGGTAACCCGGCGACCGACCTTGGATAAACGCAACCTTCGCAAGTAGCTTTGTTCAACTGTTGTGACGCCCTCTATCGGCGACTCAAAGACCTAGAAGCGCATTAAATACGACAGTTGTTAACATCACCACCAACACCTCGCATAGGTATTGCTCGTCTAACCACAGACTCACGGGTGGGAGAGTATGTGGTGAATTCTATATACGCCAGATAACATCCCTCGGACTGAAGTGCACTTTTGATCCAACGGATATGTTACTCAGCTACCAACCTGAAGATTCGAAATTTGGGTCTGCGCTATCCGCTAATCACCGACAAGTCAAAACAATTGTTTATAACACACATTCAGAAATATTTAAACTGTTACAATGGTAAAAATATGAATGTCCGCTGACAAAACAGAGGCGATCCTTTCGAGGTTGTATATCCTTTTCGGCATTATGAGATTTGAATCGCTGTTTAAAATCGGCCGTAAAAACAAATGTATCGTATATGCACAACAGATCTTGCTGTTTCCACATGCACTTCACTGTTTTTGCGCTTGTGCCGACAAGTTAAAATCGCAAATATAAAACTCCCTTTTTTAATACAATTTTAATGCACTAAAGCCTATACCAATACTCTACAAAGTGGCATAAATATCTCCAATATCCTTTAACCATTTCTCGAGTTTTTGTGGTTCCAACATACAGAAGATTTCATCTATACTATTGTTACAAGCGGGCGAACGCTTCCTGAATCGCTCTGAAGGGAGAGCGATTGGCGACGGCGTCGAAGAATTTGGCACGCGCCAGCTGGGTTGGTTTGGCGAAAGGAATAGTCTGGTTGCCGCTGGATCGCTCGCGGTGATTTCCGAAGCTTCGCATCTCCCTCGCCCGGCTGTATAAGGGGCGGGCTGTCGCTGTTCCTTGAAGAAAGGAAGCGTTTCGTTGGACTAGCGGATTACTTTTCTCGCTTGTTATTAGCGAGCTGTGTTTACATTTGCTTCTAACGTTGTGTTATTGAGCTTGCTGTGATTTACTGTTTGCTCTGCTATACGATAGCTGTTTTGCAGTCGGTTTTTATGGTGCGTAAGGCTGGTATTCACGCTGTTAGTGACTGTTGGCTGCTGGATTGTGTTTATCTGAAGTTTTACTTTATCGTCATCCTGTAAATAGATACAAATAAATTTGTTTGTGCTGTCCTCAAGTAAAGTGTCCATTAAATCCGAACCCGCTACGCTAAAAACGTAATACTATGTATAGATTTGCGTAGTTGCATGCAATTGAAGCCGATTTTTCTGCTTCTTAAAATGCAAACAAAACGCTGTAATGATACAAGATTTCAGATTAATATTCGATTCAGTTAATTCTATACATATTGTTCGTATATCTTGATTTTTAATGAAATTCAATTGCAAACGTCCTTTTTTAACAATGCTGCATATTTTTCAGGTTGCAAATGCTTTCAGCTTTTTGGTATACCGCATAGCTACCAGCCCGGACGTTCAAGAGAAACTCTACGAGGAACTGACTTTAGTTATGCCCGATTCGGAAATCACAAACGAAAGATTGGACAAACTCCGCTACCTGAAAGCCTGTGTTAAGGAAGCGTTCAGGTAAGGAAAATGGAAACGGATTCTATTTGGATCGGATATTATGTTGTCCCTCGTGGTATTCGAATGCCGAAAACTAGGGCATAATTTTATGACCTGCTTCTCACGATATTTAAAATTATGCAGAGACAGGGGGCTAGGGGGCAACTGCCCCCTGTTGGTAGCCTCTTGCTCCCCCTCCCCCCTGTCGGCCAGATATATAGTTTCGTCGGCAAAAATGTTAACCATTTCAGGATGGTTGTAGAGAGCTGCGCATTATCGAACATGATTATTTAAAAAAACCTCCTTGAAATTAATATATTATAAACAATCGAAATATGCAATTAATGATTAAATGGTTTATACTATATTTGGCTAAATATTCCGATAGGGTGGTAGATCAATAATATGCCGTATTCTCATAGACAATTTTTGATAGAACTAAAAGTTGAAAACAATGGATGTCAAAGGCATATGTTAAGCAGATTTTCAGACGCCTGATTCAAATGTCGTTCGTTCACCTCATAATCTGTACTACTTTCGACAATATAACCGACAAAGGTGATAGGCTAATTTATTGACAATTTTTGATCAATCGACTCTAAACTCAATGCGACGAGTGTTGAAGGAGTCTGCAGATTTCCGACATTTCATTAAATAGTCGTTCATTTAGCAAATAATTTGCACTTATTTTGGCAATATATCCGACAAGTGAATGAGATATCGCATAGCAACATATTTTTTTACAAATGTAACAAATGAACAATGAAAGGAAGGGCCAGTATTTGAATAAAGAAAAAAGAATCTAAATAACACTTGACTTTCTTTAAATGTAAAAAGAACTATTTTTAGTTATTTTGAAGCCAAATGAGAGATATTGTGCTTCCCCCCCTGTCGGATTTGCTATGCCTCCCCGTCGGCAAATTCCTGCCGCCCCTTCTGAAATTATGGGCCTAACTTTTAGGAACTGATCAGGCGCACGGTAACTGATCATTTTTACAATTGAACGCCAATTTGGCGAGTTTAGAGAGGGGTGAGAGACAATTTCGTACCAGTGAATTAATGCAGTAAAATGTGCAACCATGTTGAATGAACTTCTAATTTACAATGGCACTGTGCAATTTGCTGGATAACATGCAAAGGAAAGAAAACTTTATGGCAAGTCCTTCGTTCACTAACCTTAATATTTAACTTATCGATACTACTTGTATGCATTTTAGTTGTATATATGTGGGAGTCTAACCAAATCTTCCAAAATTAGACTTCAGATAGCGGAGTTTTATTGGAGTGATGTCTAGGGGTTTTTTAATATTTACGGGTTAGTTTCTAAACCAAGATTAAAATAATACAAACGAAGGACGAAGAGACTTCTTTTAAACAATAAAAGAATTTGTTTAGAGTTTAAGGGGAATATTTACAGGGAAATATTTAAGAGAATTAAAACATGAAGATATTAAATAAACAGAAAGTTAGATTATTTCCTTTAGGAGGACGTTAGAAGTAGGGAAACATTGCGACTGAAAACATATCACCGCGTAGCCTTGCGAGCGGGAATCGCTGGCGCGTGGGTACGTCCGTACCAAACCGCTGTTGAGTAGCCTCTAGGTCAATATTAAATGGGGCAGTTTTTCAAAAGCTCGATAGATGGCGTTGTTCTGGAATGTTGTACCAATTAAAAGTATCGTCCTCTGGGAAATGATCTAACCTTTTACAACTCTCGCTTTGAATTACATCTATCATCGGGTGTTGGGAAAACAAAAATGAAGGCAGATAATGGTTAAATAAAGTAGCTCTGAGGGATATCCTACATGCATTGCATACACGTTGACATGCATGCATACATTACCTACATAAGCCTGATCCTATATTTACTTTTAAACATATATAGGGTGTCCCAAAAGGTTGTTTACAAAAATAGCATGCTAGTCTGTCATATCACATTAAACAAGATTTACATAGGAGCTTGTGTCCGAAAATTCAAACAGAGACTGATAGAGGGCGATAAGTGCATGTTTGGTTGAGGAGGAAAAAAATATCGATAGCAGTGCTAATGATTTTTATTACAAAACATTACATCTCAGCAAATGTTCAAAATTCTTTCCATTTGCCACAATGCACGTTTCACAACGTCGGCGCATGAATTCACGCACACGTTCAAATTGGCCAGAAGTGTCACGGACACGTGCTGCCGCTTCCGCGATCCTGACGATAAGATCCATGTCCGATGTTACGGGTGTCTCAGACACTATGGACTTCATGTGTTGCCCACAGGTAGAAATCCAGGGGAGTCAGGTCGGGGGATCGCGGTGGCCATTGAACTAGTACGCCTCTGCCGATCCAGCGATTAGGATAAGTCCTATCGAGATATTCTCGAACAGTGTAGCTAAAGTGGGCAGGCGCCCCATGTTGAAACCAGATGCTTCCGCTTGTAGCGGCTGGAACGTCACCCATCAGATCGTCCATTTCCTTCTGCGGCGCCATATACGTAATGCATGTCGGTCATTTCTGCGTTACTAAACTCATTCATCCTTCAACTTCCACGCCTGAAATGATTGTTTTTCCCACTCTCCCGTTTTTGTGCACTTATCGCCCTCTCGCAGACGCAGTTTGAATTTCCTAAGTAAATCTTGTTCATCATGATATGACAGATCAGCATGATAAGTTTGTAAACGACCTTTTGGGATACCCTGTGTATTATAAACATTATTATATTTGAAACTTGTATACAGTTTAAGTGACAGTTAAGCCCTCTAAGGGCCATGAAGGCTTTCAATCATTGAAATTGTGTTCTTTTTTTGGGAGGGAGCTTACTTCCCACCTCTACTTTCTAAAGCGGATATCATCTTGATTTTTGGTTGGCTTCTTAAAACTGTTTATTTCAATTTGTCAGAATTTATATAAAATAAAATTGTGCATCGTTTTCAGTCTTTCAGTTTCGATCTGTTTTTATTTGAAGTATTCAAAGTTCAAAAGCTACGTTATACAGAGCAGCAAAATTTGAAAACTTGAACATAATCTGAATACTATTCAGTTCTACAATGGGACAATTTTAAATTAGAAAGCAATGCTTTGTAGAAGTACAAAGCGATATAACATAGAACAAAATTATTCTAATAATACTTCTTATTATGACCGGAAATGCAAGGAATACTCGACCTTAATAAGGATAGCGTGGCTTTCGTGGATTCAATTAAGTAAAAAATAGTGCAAGAAAAATTGTTAAGATCTGGGTCTTCCAATAAGGCGTGTAGATAGCAACTTTTTTTAATGATAGTGTGCTCTTTATTTAACGTTTTTTTATACTGTAATGACTAGATCCTGGTCGATCAAATAAAACGTTAGCGTTTTAACCACAACGGTTTTATTTACAGCTTTATACAATAACACAAACTACACGTCCTCTAGGTTAAATGCTGGGAAATATTTACAACTGGATTGTAATTGTTACTACATCTAATACCGAGATTCGCAGGTTGGCCACGTATCCGGCTGCGGCGTGTAGCTTCAGAGATCTACGGATTACTTCCGGTAGATTTTTTCAATAAACTCGAGATCACGTGGTATCTCTTCAACTCTGCTCCCAGCTCGTCTCGTTGTCGTATCAGCTCTCGTCCAATCAGCTGGTCTCGTCTACGGGATCAGCTTGTCTCGTCCGGTCCCACTTCCAAAACCTTCCATTCTAACATTGAAGTTCCGCTTCTCAGGCTCGCATTGGCGCACTGGGGATGCCGATCATCCAATAATGCTTCAGAAATACTCCCATTGGTCGACCGACAGCAGTGGGAATATTTTCAAACCATCCACGCCCTTAACAGAACCTTCACAATACACAAATATTCGCATCTGGAGGTTTTAGCCCTCCTTCAATGAGTCGTAAAACGCATATGTTGTTCTTTATTGGAGCTTTATCCCAGTTTGGGTGGTCCATAGAAGAAATAGTCCCGTCTGGTGCTTGGACACGGTTTTCTTCAATGGGTTGCAAACATCTGTGTTCCATTATCTGTCTCCATTCAAGTCCGAAGGGCGACACTGAAAGGGAGAAACACAATGCGCAACAAAGGATGAATAGTCTCACCGCTGGCTAGAAGTAGCAATGTTCGAACATGTGTCACTTCCAAAAGGAGACCATGTGACTAATCACTAGACATATTTGTCTTTAACCCTTTATCTAATGAATTATGTTGCCATCAATTTTCCAACTTCATTTTTCACCAGTTAAGTGTCCTTGCAGAATAATCCCAGAGAACGCAAGAGAAATTTTAATAGAAATATCTTTATTTCTTACTTTTAGCTTATATTAACTTATTGCTATTTGAGCTACATTCTCCGTGTCTTTTAGAATGCCATCGGCAAAAAACGGTCATATTGCGAAAATATAATCCAAATTTAAACGGTACTTATAAGTACCGTCAGTACGTAAAGGGTTAACCGGTTTGCCCGTACACCGCGCGTGCATCGAATTATCGAACTTTGATAGTTATAATAGTTATGAATGAATTATTTTTTGTTTACAATTCAATAGAAAAAATGACTTCGAATACGTAGATAAGCCAAGTATTCCATGGATTTCCATTCGAATCAAAATGAGAAAATATTCCCAAAATAGAAGGTGTCATCTTATTAGATAGTAAGGAAAATAAACTGGTTAAGGGGTTCATGCGCCTTGCATGTTTTTCAGTCTCTTGTACTGACTAATAGTCTCTGTATCAACTAATGACTTATGCCAGATTTCGTTCTTCTGTTTTGCCGACATTCTTCAAATTTTTGTCGCTTCTAAATATGCATTGGAAATAATGCAGAGTTGCAAAATGTGATTTTAAAATATTTTACCGCTTTTATATGTTTTTAAAATGTAATGTCAAGGAAAATATTTATTAATTGCAGGGCGAGTCCAACAATCCCTTGCGTGACCAGGATCCTGACTCAAGACCTGGTCCTCTCGGGTTACAAGGTTCCTGCAGGGGTAAGATTTGATTTCGGCTTAATTAATCTATTTAAAGAAAGTTGTCATTGTGTAATGAAATTGGTTTGAATACTGAATAGACTTTAAAAATTTTAATATCTAATGTATCATTTTTAATCGTTAGACCCTTTTTCCACAGGATATACCCTAATGGGAATAATTCCAAATGGTGTGTTCTTTTATTTCGAAATTTAAAGAGAAAATGCCCAGAATTTTAAGAAATGGGAATATTTTTTCAGTATAGATTGCTTCGTGAAATAAAAGTACCTGATTTGTATTCAGTGAATAATTATGCAACCCAAATGAAACAAGAACTATTAACTCTTTATATTGCAACAAAATATTGGTTGTAGATTGAACCGACTAGTTATATATACGTCTTTCGTCAAAAAGTTGTAAATCAGAACCGAACAGGAAAATATACTACAGCTGAAATTGGATACATTCTTCATAATTGTCGTATCGATACTTTAGATCATGTGTTCTCAAAAGGTGGGTCGCGACCCCCAGGGAGGTCTCGAGATGTGGGAGAAAAATGTAAAGAAAATTAATTTATTGCTGTAGTTTTCAGTAAAAAAATTCAGTACACATAAAGCTTTTAATACACATACAAGTTGGTTTTTGTGTTCTATTAATTAATGGGATACATGAGCTTGTTTGGAATTGACCAATTTTTTAATGTCTGGAATGAGCTTTGCAACACACAAAACAATGTCATTTTCCAGTGTCGAAAGGTTTCTTGATTTTGTTTTTAAATTTATCATTATGGAGAACCCCTGTTCACAATTGTAATATGTAGAAAATGGCATCAAAGTTTTTAATGCTGTTGTGGACAGTTCTGGGTATTCCTTTTTAATACGTATGCAAAATTTGTCGATATAAGCTATGTCAAAAGTTACTTTAGCTGACATCAGTTAAAATCTCTATCGGTTGATCATGATGACGGACACTTAGCTCAGCTTTAGTTAAGGCTTGCTCACTGAACGTATTAACTATCCACACAACCCCACTCATAACCTTAACTGGAATGTAACCTGTAAACTGTTCAAAGTTTCGAGATGATACTAGTAAGGAGAAAGATGAAGTGTCAAGGGATGTGGCGCCAATACCCGACACACACTCTACAAACTCTTGAGTACGTGCAAAATTTTCAAAATCTCTGTCTAAACTTTTTGACTTGAAACTTTGGGGGGGGGGGGGTCACCAAAAACCTTAGTCTAAAAAGGGGGTTGCAATGTCTAAAGGCTTGAGAACCCCTGCTCTAGATGCATACATAAAGAAGTTGGCGACACAATACTTTCTAATAAAATATTCATTCAAATTTAAAAATGAGTTTTTAATCAACGAAATATGGCTTTCATGCCTACTATTTTCCTAATTTGCTTTAATTTTATTATTTAATTCAACGCGAAGCTTTGGCCTAAGTTTGCTGGTGGTTATTTTAAGTCTCAAGCGCCAACCTTTGACGGTGGGAAGGTTGAACATAAATTTCGACAAATCTTGTAACAAAATTCATATTTCGTTTATTTATCTCAAACCATAACGAAGCACTTACTGTCAACTTAATAAGATATTTTATATAAAATAAGCATATCAGCATTAAGTGCTAATCAAATAGATCGCAGGCAATGACAAAAATTGTATGGGGCAAATTATCCTTTTCAAACGGTTCGTTAACCTGATACTGATGACAGCCAAATCAATGTTTTCACAAAGTAAAATTTAACCTTTTCGTCTTTTAATCAAGTCGGGGCATGTTGTTTTTGGAATAAGGTTTGTGGTGTCAACAAAAACCCGTAGGCGAAAAATTATATGTATCAGGATGAGCATCTCAAAAAAATCAGATTTTAATAACGTGGTGCCATTCCATTCATAAAATCTCCGATTTTTAAAATAAGTTAATAACCACAGCCTAAAATCTAAAATGGCAATAATCAATAAGTTAAAAGTAAAATTCAAGATCAAAAGTGAAAAAGATGTATCCGGCCTGAAGACTTTTTCAAGGGTTACCCACAGGCAGGGATTCAAACCAGGAATTTTTTGCGATTCCTTTTTTTTTTAATTCTGCGATTCCTTTTTTTTTTTAATTCTGCGATTCCTTTTTTTTTTTTTTTTTTTTTGGAATAGTTAATGACTACAGCGAATAAAACCTAGAAAAATGTCCTTTTGAGCGCGTGATTACTATGAAATGAAATAAATAGGAAATGTGATATTTTTTCAAACAATCAATGCGAGACAAAGTTTTTTTTTGGATCGTTTGCAATACTAAAGTGACTCATTCGATGAAACGATTAAGATGAATAAAAATATGATTTAACTTGCACGAGCACGTGGTGCTTGGCCGTTCAAGAAATGATGTTCTGACATGATACACTGCAAAAAAAGGAATAAAATGAAATCTGTTATGCATATTTCAGACTCCAGTCTTCTGCAACTTTCCGGTAGCCTGTATGCAACCCGATGCGTTTCCGGAGCCCCACCGATACAATCCGGACAGGTGGTTGGTGGACAGGTCCGAGCGGACCTACAGTCGTTTTGCCCTGCTGCCTTTCGGGTACGGACGGCGAGTGTGCATTGGTAAAGCCTTCGCTGAAATGGAAATGCACACAGCTCTCGCTAAAGTAAGTTTCCAGTTGTATACGAATCTCGAGATGCTTTTTATATATATGATTAGTTGCCGATATCATTCATAAGTGGGGTCATGACTTGACGAGCAAAACTTGAATATCTTGTTTGGAAAAGATTCGACGGATTTAATGTACACCGCCATTTGAGAACGGTCGTGTAAGCAGGTCTGGCTCATGGTAAATCCGTTGGGATCAAAACATCCTTCTGCTGGGTGTTGTTGAAGTTTGCAGAAGGGGTTCAAACTCGGGTGTCGTTCTTGTCTAACCGCGGTTCAAAATTACAGGTTCAGTTCAAAATATCCCTAGTGTTTCTTTAAAAAGCCGCGTTAGTACACTCGCTGGCCAATGAATTAGAAACCGAAGACCACCTTTTGCACGGATAACTGCTCCGATTCGTTTGGGTGTCGAGTCTACAAGCTTCTGGAGAGCATTTACATCCAGAGAATGCCATGCCTTGGTTGTGCAGCTTTTTAGATCTTGTAAATTAGATGGCAGAGGATATCAAATACGTCTATACTTTAAAAAGGGACGTTAATACACTCGGTGACCAATGAATTAGAAACCCAAGACCATCTTTTGCACTGATAACTGCTCTGATTCGTTTGGGCATCGAGTCGACAAGCTTCTGGAGTGCATTTACATCCAGAGAATGCCATGCCTTGGCCATTCAGATTTTTAGATCTTGTAAATTAGATGGAAGAGGATATCAGATACGTCTTTCCACCATACCCCACACGTTTTCTATGGTGTTAATTCTTCGGGCTATGCGGTGGCCAGGGAAGGTGTTGGAAGTCAGACTGATGCTCAGCGAACCAATTTTGAACACTTCTGGCACGACGTATACTGACCTACCGTCGGGAGAAAAACCCTGAACATGGTTGCCATAGGTAGAAGAGTTCAAGCAAAGAAGTAGGCATTATAACCGGTCACAACATTTGGCCGACTAAGCGCGCCTCATCAGGCGAAAAATTCATTTCACTCGTGCTCATGCAGATATATTTGACAGTTAAATAAAATAAAATTGTAAGCAAACTTAAGAATTCCTTGTTAGTTGAGCTTTAAAATAATGTCTTGATTGAAAACGCCTCCAAATATTTTTCTTCAACGGCTTTTGTATTGATTTTTAAGACCTGTGGCTGCTGATAATTAAATAAAAACTATTGGATAATAACAAAATAGTTTTGATATTTTCTTGAAGATTCATGTGTCTTTAAGAGTGGAAAGCTTAAGCTCAAACTTAAAACCCCAGTTATGTTTTTTCACCAATGAATCTTTTTACTGATGACCATATGTTTGCAATGGGATTCAAATCGCAATGGTAAAAAGGCAATCTTTCAATTTCATTCCCTGCTTCTAGTAATATTTGGTCCAATTACGTTTGAAATATGCATTTTTAAAGAGTTAGTGCTTGACTAATGCAAAGTCTTTCCACTTTTGAATGTAATCATTGTGTAAACCAAATCTTCAGTGTAATTAAAACATAGAGGCAGGTTCTCCTTCACAGCTAAAATCAAAGATTGACGGAGTAAAACGTTAAATATGATTGATGAGAAAAATCGCAAAATATGAGCGTCAGGCATGGACCGAAATACAAAGGAAAGTCAGGCTTCTAATCGGCGATTCTTCTAACGACAATGATTTTTCAAACCTATTCTTTTGGCGCCAAATGAAATAAAGCCTCTTCTTTCACCACCAAAATGTAATAGAATGTCTCGTTTCTAAGGCGACGGATTCCTACTTTTAGGGTTACTAGGGTTTTTCTCCTGATAGTGGGACAATATTTGCGTTATCGTCCGTGAAGTATCCGTCGCCATCTGGATAAAAACGCAACATTGCTAGGTGCACTTCATCTGCCACTATATCTAGGTATCGCATGGCCGTTTGTTTACCCTCGAGGAACACCAAGGTATCACTCCCACGTGTAATCCACCCCATAACAAATTCGCATGCTTCATTCCTAATACGCATTCAAATGAAAGTCTCAAAGGTTTCTAATGCGTAGAGAGAAACGATGAGATTTGTTGGCAAAAGTGTTGATCTATTATCTATATATAACTCTTATATGGACTTAAAACCAGGCATAATTTGTTAATCGCCGTTTGGCAACACTTCGGCCTCGGCCAGAACGATCAACACGCGACTTGATTAGACTTGAAGCGAACGCTATTATTGCGTTGGTTTGAAAATTCTTGAAACAAAAAAATTAAGTCAAAAAGCGGATAAAATATTTTACGATGACTTTAAGTCGTCCCATATCGATTTTAAAACGAAATCGTCTGAAAATAGAACGGGTCGTTTGAAAATGCTCAAGAATCATTCTTGAGAATATCCACTCGTAATGAACAATAAGGAGCGAACAACAGTAGCATAAGTGTGGAACAATGTCGAAACTTTTTTTACCAAGCCGTACTGGGAAAAAGAAGTAATTTCAAGTGGCAAATACAGCAAATGGTGTAATAAAAATTGTTTTGGAAGATTTGTTGAATTCACTGGAAATATTGAGACTTGTTGATCTGTGGTTCAATCGAAGGAAGAAACTCTCCAAGTATATAAAAGAATATAATTCTGCTTCAGCTTTTTCTGAATTTATCTTGTAAATATCAATATTTTTAATTCTTTCTACGATATAGTTCCCAAATCTGAAAAATTGAGAAAAGCGCAATTTTTAAAAATGTGTTTCTTTAAAGGATGTATATAGTTATTTTAATGAAACTTTATTAGTGTTTTAAAAAGAACTTTGATACAGGAGATTTTTGCCTGCGTACTTTTTGTTTTACATTTAATTTCTTTAATTGTTTTGTTATATTTTGGAGCAAATCAAATCTGAATAAATCTGGTGCTAGACTAAAGTGGTTTAATAGAGAGGTGGGCCGGGATGGCCTAGTTGGTATAGCGTTGGACTCATACTCCTTAGGTTACGGGTTCGAAACTCATCGGTCAAAAGATTCTCCGAGTATATGGCGGCTGGCGATCGTTAAATTTGTTCGTGGTCACGAAGTCCTCCATGTCGAGAGTAATACCATTGGTGGTACTGGATCAGAAGTGATCGTCAGAAGGTCTAAATTACGATCTGAGATAAATGAATTTTCGTGAATGAAGTCCGCCCCCTAAAAAGGGTTGTGACGTGTGAGTAGCTAAGTCGTACTCTTGGCCCCTAGATGGCGCTACTTGTAAAACAAAAACCTCATTTCTTAGGCTTAAAATCGTCTGCTGGTCGTATCAGCGGGGGCTTTTCAAAGACAAGTGCCATTACTCACAACACGCCACAGTAGAGGGGTGATCGAAATGAGGTTGGATTGCAAGGTGATCCGAGAGGAATAGCATTGGTTGTTACTGGGATTGACGATCTTAAGCGAGCAGGGGGTGGAGCTCCCTAGTTTTTCATAAAGGTGTGAACATTTTAATATCTGACGGAGTTGTAACTTGTTAGATATATCGGACGGAGTTGTAACTTGTTAGATATATCGGACGGAGTTGTAACTTGTTAGATATATCTGACGGAGTTGTAACTTGTTAGATATATTTAATGAAAATTGATCGTTTAGCCAGTTTGCGCATTTCTTCCAGAATCGTCAAAATTTCCGATTACTTTGGTGTATTTTTAGCTGTTAATCTTCAAATATATTACAAATGAGTAGCAACTAATCATGTGCATACAAAAGTTATGCAAATCAATTGACTTTGTTTTTTATAATGAACTATCCTCTGTATCCACATTTCCATTTGTTTTATATGCAGATAAGAAAAGGCGAGACGCATATTCTTCGTGCAATTTCTGAAGTCGGCTAGCTCTTCCGTTTTGAATACCTCAACCATTATTAAAAATTAAAAATCTCATCTATCTGAAATATTTCGAATGCCAAATTCGAAGAGTTTTATAGACAGCCTGGGACCAATAATATATAACGTATTTATATATTGTAGGATACCAAGTTATTAAATTCTCATCGGTTTGTCTGAAATCTAGAAAAATTGGTTTAAATAAAATCGGGAAATTGGTAATGGTATCGATATTTTATAAGGCTAATTTTGTGATGGTATAAAATATTTCTCAAGTACAGACTTCCCTCTAGTACTTGCTTCACTCTATTCCGCTTCTCACCACCAACTTTTGTCTGCGTGACTGCTTTTGTAGAGCATCGAATATTCTAGAACAAACGTTGGAACTCGTGTCCTCATGGAGTAGATCCTAGTGTCCTAATGGAGTTCCAATTCATCTGAACCTCAAATCCTTGCTTTTTATTGCGATGGTTGGAGAGGAGAGGCAATTGTTACAGTATTGTAAAGAAGTGTTAAACTTGTCTCCCTTTGAAGAGATACATGTGTGAACATTGTTACTTTTGGCCAGC
Source organism: Argiope argentata (assembly GCA_026289955.1). Lineage (NCBI taxonomy): Eukaryota > Metazoa > Arthropoda > Arachnida > Araneae > Araneidae > Argiope > Argiope argentata. Next base: position 518,984 of record JAOUZG010012368.1, on the reverse strand, counting down.
TGTGAGGGATTCTTCCTTTGTTGCGCATTGTGTTTCTCCCGCTGTGATGTTACCCTTTGGACTTGAAGGAGTCAGATAATGGAAAACACATACGATGGCGACCCTTTGAAGAATGGAACTAAGTTCCAATAATGAACAATATATGCGTTTTACGACCCATTGAAAAAAGAAGTGCTAAAACCTCCAGATGCGAATATTTGTGTATTGTGAAGGTTCTAAAAAGAGTGGATGTTTTTAAAAAAATTCTCATGGCTGACGGTGGACCAATGGGAGTATTTCTGAAGAATTATTGGATGATGGGCATCTCCAGCGTGTCAATGCGACTCTGAGAAACGGAACTTCACCACTGTTAAAATGGAAAGTTTTGGAAGTGACGGAGGAGACAAACTTATCCGGTAGACGAGACCAACTGATTTGGCTCCGTAGATCTCTGGAGCTACACGCAGTAGCTGGATACGCGGACAACCTGTGAGTTCTCGGTATTAGATGTCGGACTGACAATCCAGTTGTAAATATTTCCCAGCAGGTAATCTAGAGGACGTGTTGTTTTTATTGTATAGGGCTGTAATTAAAACATTTTTGTTTAAAACGCTACCATTTTATTTGATCGACTAGGATCAAGTCATTACAGTATGCTCATTAAAATAGTTAATACTCTTTCTTGCTAAGAAAATGTGCAAGGAAGTTTTATTGCAAATTCTTAATAGTTTGGGACATAAATCATAACATGATTGAAGTAAATTGAATCGAAATTTTAAAGAAAAGTATTAAATCTCTAACCATTGTGTTTATTTTAGTTGGTGTACAATTTCCGAATTGAGTATGTCGGAGGCCCATTGGAAATCAGGCCAGCTTTCATCAATGTGCCTGCCAGTCCAATTTCGGTCATTCTGCGAGATCGATAAGAAAATGCCAGCTTGGAACCGTAAATTTTTTTTTAAAGATGAACATTAACTTTGCTGTGCAGTTTCAGGAAATTTTATTAGTAGGAAAGAACTTGCCAAATGTTTTTATTGTGTACGATTGTCTTTAAAATAACGCAATCAACGTTTTAAACTTTATTTTTAAGGTTTGTAGCATTAATATGTATATACTGTGAATACTTGTATGGCACTTGTTCTTAAGAGAGTGCGTGAGCATTTGAAACTGTCAATATATCCTTAAATGCTGTAAATGTTTTTAGACTCTTCTCACTTATGCTTACAAATGAGAAGTTTAATAGGTTTTTAATTTTTCTATACAAAATGTGCTGTTTATTTTACATGTGAAATATCTAATTTTTTTTTAATGATCTTAATAAACAATTCTTGCATTCAGTACCTTGGTGTTAACATTTCTTGTGATATCTCAAACAGATCATACCATCAAAAATTTAGATTTAAAATGTAAAATGGTCAACTCACAAATATCTTTATCAAATGCATCTTCTTAAAATTGGCACAAGGTCATGGTGACAGAGCCTGAAGCACTCAGAATAGGGGGCCTTCAGGCTCAGTACACGATTTCAATGAACGACCATCATGCAGGCGATTTTGGCGCATGTTAGATCTGTCGGAGACCAAATGATGTTCTACTGGTGTAGTGGGGACGTTTGGAGCTGTCGGCGCCAGCTCGGGTGTCATCCTC
>JAOUZG010012368.1:479837-508032 GCA_026289955.1 Argiope argentata | reverse complement strand
TTTATTTTAAAATAAACTGCAAATAATTTTAGAAAATTAAAAACAAAACATTCATCTAAATATTACCTTCATAAAAACTATGTATATAATTTTTAAACTAAGTCTGCAGAAAAATAGTTTTAAAATTATAAAAAACAAAATTCAATAACTTTTTATTCCTTAACATTGTTTCTAAAATAATTTATTTTTACTTTAAAATTATAGCTGTTAGTTTTTACATATTTTTAAAAAAATTAAAATGTATCCCCCTTAAAATACCAATATGCTCAAATGTGAGTTAAATAAGAAATAAAAAATATATATTAGCTACTGTTTATTATCATAATTCCTTTTTTTTTTTCAGAAATATAAAGAAACTTAGTACAAACATTTTATTCATCCAAGATCAACAATTTTATCACCGTTTGAGCATACAAATGCAAATCCGATTATTCTGATTATAATTCTTGGCAGAAATTTTTTTCACAAATTAAATTTATTTCCTACATTAACAATAGAGAAAATCTTAAATTAATCGTCAGAATCTACACTCAGCTCTGATGTATAAATCAGAAATTTCTTTACAAGATCCATTGGCTCTTAGGTTTCTAAATTATTACTAAAAAAAAGTCAACAAGTCAATTTGATTGATTTTTGTGATTTAACCCTTTAACTAATTTGGCCAGACACCCTGCATGCATCTATTCACTGAATTTTTGCATTTCTTAACAACAATGAAGTAATTCATAAATGTTATATTCAATACAAAAATTATGTTGAATTCACAAATGTCCATTTGAATTAAAATTTTAAAAATATCCTAAAATAGAATAAACTATCTAATTAAATAGCAGAAAAATTAATTAAGGGATTAAGTAATTACAATATCTCAATAGGGCTTTGCATTTTAAACACATAACATTCAATCTTTTCAACATCACATTTGTATCATTGATTGGTATTCTTCCTACACTATAAATTGAAGCAAAGCTAAGAAAAGTTTCACATTTCACCAAAAGTTAGATAATTTCTAGTTAAAATTTATTAAAACAATTTGCAACTTTTTAGCCCTTTTTAAAATCAGAAATAATACATCTTATTCTTTTAGGATTCCAGGAAATGAAATTTAATAGCATTTTAATAATACAAAACAAAAGCATCAATATAAAGTTATGCTAAAAAGTTAATTCACACACTTTGAAACCAAACTTGATCAAAATACACAGGCTACTTTGTCATGATTGAGATTAATAACACAATAATGATTGACTAGTGATAGGTATAGTATGCTTAATTAATGTCAATTCCTTAGATACAGATGATTAATCAGTTAATACGACGTAGTATAGACATTTCTAGCTGTAACTTTAGCTTCTTTACTCTACAGAGTAAAAAGTAAAAGTAACTTATGAATAAGTCTAAAGTTGTTTGCTTATACTTTTTTTTAAACAATAGCAGGAAACAAAACCTGACAATTAAATAAGTATAGACAAATCCAAGTTTTATTGTAAATATTTTTTATACATATATTCAAGATTCTGTAAATTTATTGGACCTAAAAAGGGGTCTCATAAATAATATCTATCAGAAACCTTATTCCAGATTTCAAATACATGGTACTAAAATTTTATAGTTTGTCAAAAAATAATTATATAATTATTTTTAAAAATATATCCTATTTGTTTTTAACAACAAGAGTTGACAGAAATCAAAAGCATATAAGTCATTATTTTATTACATTCAAATTTTAAAACAAAATGAATTTAAAAAAATCTTTGAAAAATTACCCATCACCATCTTCATCTTGTACATCACAACATTGGAAATTAATATAAGTACCACCAGCTTGGGCCACAAGAATATAAGGAGTTCCATCACTAGAAGGATTTAAAGAAATTGATCCTATCTGTAAAACAAAATGATAACAATGAAACATAAAATTACTTTTGAACAGTCAAAATGTATAATTTTACAGATAGAGAGATATACATTATAATATCAATAAAAAAAAGTTATAACATCTGATATAAAATCCAAATAAGGTGCTTTCTACTTCAGTAAAGGATTCAACAATAAATCTGAAAGACTGAATTTTCTTATTTTCTATTACTTATATTAATAGTTCTCTAAATTATATAACAGAAATATGAATTTCAGTAAAGTAATTAAGGATTTAAACCTGTTGTCAATTAACCAGAATAATATTTCAAACAGTTATAATGAATATTTATAGTTGATACCTTTGAGAGGGAGTTAACTGCAAAACAATGTGCACAGATACCTCTTGTTTTAATACTATATTAATATAGCCATATTTTTAGAGTATATAAATGATATTTTCTAACTTATTGTCATCTTTCCATGATTACAGATCTCAACTTAAGAAAAATATTATTATTAAGATTAGTTTATCAATGTAAACAAATATTAATAAAATGCACATTAAGTTACTGCACTGCAATTTGTCATTCAGGGAAACAAAATTTCATTAGTACATTGTTCTGTGGTTTACAAAATCAGATCACATATTATAAAATTTGGAATAATACTACATATTAGAAAAATGTTTCAAGAATAGTAAGCAATCATGTCTGAAACATATTGTTAATTAAAATTTGCTGACAATTTACATATGAAAATACCACATAAGCATGCTCGTTTTGATGCATAACTTATTCCAGATATGATTAATTTTTCTTTATTTTATAAAATCTAATAAATAAGAAATGATAAAAAATATATGTCATTATATAAAAAATATGCAATATTTTTCTGCTGGCATAAAAAAATGTAATTACATTTTTTATAGAATTGTTAATGCACAAAAATATTCAGTAAAATATTCATACTTGATCTCCAAGTTCTAATTTGTGCAAGCCAACTAATTTTCCAGAAAAGTCATTAGGGTTCTGAAAACAATAATAATAATAATAAATAAAAATGGAAATTACTTGCATAAATAAGTGTTTCATTTTATTTTGAAAAAAAATAATGAAATATCTCTCATAATTGTTAAAAGGATTAAATTCATAACTGAAATTTGCAAAATATTATGAAAGCATTAAAATAAATAAAAGCACAAATGACAAAAACTGCTATAAAAATAATATACTGAATTTATTTCAATCAAGTATGAAATGTACAAATGAAATGAAATAAACTTAAAATGACACAGATGACTCAATGAAGTTTATAAAGATCCATTTAAACATCTTTTAACTCTTCAAATTTTTTACTCCTGAAAACAAAACTATAAAACCATTATAGTCAAAAGAACTAATTGCATTTTATTTCAATTTTATCACTGTTGATACAGAAACTAAAAGTCTTATGTACAGCTACACAACTTGCTCATTTCAATGAAAAATTTAATTACAAATGAAAACCAAATTAACCCTGATTTATTTAATCCATTTTCTCTACAACCATTAGGTCATGTTAACAGCATCAATTTGCATATATTGAACAACTGAGCAGTGAGGTATTCAAGAACATACATTGATGCACAGGAAAATGAATATAAATTAATAAATAACTGTAAAAAAAAAGAGGCAAACAAAGAATAAGGCAAATAAATAAATAAATTTTATGAATTCAAAAAATATCATAAAAAAATATAAAAGTATTACAAAAATGTAATACTTTTATTTTTTAACTAAAAGAAATTTTAACACTTAGAAAAATGTGTCTTCTATCATAAATTAGAAATGTGATTTCACATACTTAACATACTAAACTTAAGCATAAAAAATTTATAAAATATTTACCTGATTATTTAATCTAACCCAGCGATAAGTCCGTAGAACATGATCTGTTAATCCTAAAACTAATTCTAGTTCACCATCATTATCTACAATAAATACTCTGATATTTAAAAAAAAGAAAAAGGAAACTTACAAAAAAAACTCACGTTAAGTATAAATTATATTTTGTATAAGTAATTTTAATTATTTAAAAAATCATTGTTACAGCATTAATAAGAGCAAATATTCCAATTTATTAACGATAACTTTTGAAATAAAATTTAAAACCTATGTATGAAAAACAATACATTTTATATGCAGTAAGCACAATTATTTTACTGATTTGCATTGAATAAAAGCATTGGAAAATGTGCCACATGAATGAATGATTATAAAGAATAAAATAAGGGGAGAGAGAATAGATCATTCTATACTTTCTAACTTTGATTGCTAAATTTGAAAATATATAAAAAGAAATTAAGCAATAAATAATGATAAATCAAAGGAATTTAAAAATCAAAATTCAGTAAAAACATTTAAAAAACAAAAAATTATTCAAAAAAAACTTCTTTATAGATATATAAATTAGGACACTTAAGTCAAATGAAATCATTTAATATCTAAATACCCAGTGTCTAAAGTATTGTTTCACTTTCTTATATTTAATTATAAAATTGCAACACTGAATCATTCAGTTAACCAAATATAATTCCTAATATATTTAATATATTAGAGAACATTATTTACTCTTAATATATAATCTAAAATATATAAAACACATAATTAACTAAAAATAAATACATATAATATTCATTTCTTAGTATTAAATAATGATAGAGAATGATAAATCAGTTTAAACGTTCATCGTAAAAATGAAAAACATTGTTGTTAACTACGTACAAATATATATTTTAGAATTTTGTATGATCAAAGAAAAAAATTGAATATTAACTAAATTGATATCATTCGAAAGATAGTTTTTTACATTTTTAATTAATGTAAAAGTAATATTAAAGCGATAATAATTTTATAGTAATCACCAAAACATAAAATTTACATTTATTTTTAATTTATCAAAAAAAAATTTAAAAATTGCTCTAGTTTACACATTTTTATCTTGCAGTACATATTTGTGTTTAATTTAGTAATTTTATGAACAGCTAACTACTAATGCAAAGTGCTACAAAAATATAAGCACATATTATGATTTGTTATCATTAAAAAACAGATGCTATCCATAAGAAACTTTGGTACTTTTCCTTTAGCTGGGCACCAGCATAAAATCGTCAAAGAAATTTGGCAAATTTTTACATTATTTAACGATTTTGTGTGTGTGTGTGCCCGGCTAATAGAAAAGAACAGAAAATTTTGTTTAATATAGAAATAAAAAGATAGCCTCACATAATGGATGAAAAAAAATCAATTGATCTATGATGGAAATAGCTACAAATCACATAACAAAGTTAGTTAAATTTTAGAAATGATATGACAGAGAAGAGGTGCATGTATACTCAAAATATAATTTCAGAAGATTTTACTTCCATTTACTTTATTTTATTAGATTTCAAAGTCAAATCAATTGTTTTAATGTTAAAAGATATAAACTAATTAAAGGGCATATTAAACAAAAAAAATTTCTTATATTTAAAAAATATGTATTCATCATAAAAAAATTTCAAAATTTTAATAATGAGAATAATTAAAAATTTTCAAAATCAAAAATAAACAGAAATTATATTTTAATGAATTGGTGTATCAAAATGTTTTCTATTATTTATAATAGCAAATACAAAATGTATATCAATATCTATATACTTACCAACATCAGCTAGAAGTGCTACTTTGGTATTGGCAGGCAATTTTTGCACATGGAAAGGCTGCAAATTTTTTCTTTCATTTTCCTACAAGGGCAAATATACTAACTTAAAATTTTTATTCAAAATAATTTGCATTATAGAGTTGAAATTATTAATATCTAAGTAATAGCTTATTCGAATAAACTTACTAAAATTGGAAGTCTCTGAAAAATAAACATATAAAGTTCAGGTACAAAAATTGTAAAATAAAAGCAAAACATAAATAATTTAATTAAAAAATTGAAAAAAGTAGATTTGGTATATAAACCATGCAAAATATTAAATAATTATTTCAAGAAAATTTAAAATTTTATCAAATAGGAACTTCAGAATTTTTTGTGTATCTTTCAGATGATTTCAATGATGTTTAGCACTTATTAATAACTGCAGTATGGAATTATATGTTTTATGGACATTATATATGATACCTATTCAATTATAATGGTGTTTGAATATTAATTCTGTTCATCAACAGAATAAAAAAAATACAATATTTAAAGAATGTTGAATTCAATTATAGGTATTAAACACCCAAGTATATCTCCAACAAGAATACAATTTACAAAGGAATGATGAATAAACATCATAAATTAACACAGTTTTAACAATAAAAATAAATTAATAAATTAACATGATAAACAATTAGGAGAAAGTGAGAATTGCTTGTAAAATTTTAAAACAACTTAAAAACAGACAAATTCAGATTTGTAGAAAAATATTAAAACCTTCTCCATCTATTTCACTTTTCCTATTCATTTGTTTTTCTTTTCAATTTTTTTGCCCTAAGTTCTCCTTTGTTGTTATCACTTTTTTTTCTTTTTTATTCCACTGCATTTTTTTTTAATTCTAAGTGGAAATGCTAAATTCTCAAAAACATTTGTAAAATCAAAATGATAGCTTTTTTTAAAAAGCCATAATTAATTTACAAAAGAAAACTATAATTTACCAATAAACTCTCATTTGTTATTTCAAATATGCTGCATGATCCTTCTCCACTTATAGAAATAATACTGTTCTAAAAAAATAACAAAAAGATATTAAAAAATGGAAGTATCCTTTAAAATAAAATACAAAAACCACTGGGTATCTTTTTATTAAATAAATAATTATAAAACATTTTATCAGTATCACCTTTCCCTCATTCAAAATATCTCCAACAACAATCACCATTATCTGAAACAAAAAAGAATAATTATTATTTATTTAGTTTTAAAAAATCTTTTTTAACATGAAAAAAATAATTAAATGCTTTAAACAATTACAATACAACAAAAAATTCATCGTTCTCAAAGACTATATTGATAAAATATATGAAAATAAATAGATTAGAACTTCAAGAAAATTTACAGCAAAACTTAGTATAAAATAATATTTCAAAATTCTGCTGTTCCAGAATCCAACCATGAAACACTAGGAGATATTCCATCCGTTCTATCCCTTATTACATTGTTTAAAAATAGAACAGATATAATGTCTAATTACAAAATATTTACACTGCATCTCATTACCTGGATAATCATTACTTCCCCGTTACTAAAGAAACTGTGGCTTAGTTATAATCTTAACTGTCTAATACAATAAATATATTCTGATGCGCTGTTTGAAGTATTTAATTTACAGAATAGTGTTTTGGAGCAATCTCACTTTTAATCATCAAGGAAATTTGTGTCTTCAAGTTTTGATCAAAAAAATGTTTTTCAAAAGTATTATCTATACATTTTTATTTGTTCATTGAAATTTTTTAACATCTACTAATTTCTTAATCTAACTTTAAAGCAAGACAGCCTTTGCAACTAAAAATCCAAATTTTTCCGTACCAATAATAATAATCCAGTAATGCAAAAAATAATATAAATCTAAAAAAATCTATAAAAAATTCAATTAAATTTTAAGTTTCAAGTTATCAAAATTAAGATAAATTTAAAGTATTTTTTTTTATTTAATTTACCAGAGGTAGAGTGTTTTCCTTGTGATCTGGGTGTCTGAGGTTCGAGTCCCAGTTAGGGCATGGTTGTTCTGTATACTATCAGTGAGGTGTGTGAATGCACTCCCCTATAAAAAGGAGGTGTGCAAGGGATTGTGTCTGTGTCATCCACATACAAGTTAGAAGTAAGACTTCTGCCCTTGGGTGCTCAGGAGTCCATACCCATAGAAGCTACTGCACTCTCTCTTTCTGTAGTAAAGCGGACACATCATCATCATCATCATAACTTAAATAGACTTTTTTTGCCTCACATTTACTACTTAACAGAATATTTTAATCTTAAAAATCAATGTTGCATTTCAAGAATGTAAGAATGTTGGATTTCAAGAAAATCAGCAACAAAAGTGGATGTAAAACATTCAACTTTGAATACTTGAGACTGAACTACTTGACACATTCACTGCTTATTGTAAAACACAATTTTTTCCATTAATTAATTTATTTTACAAGACAACTTCTATATCACCTATACTTATCAAAAATTATTTTTCTCCAACTTAATTCAAGTAACTTTCAAGATATCAATTACAATATATTAAATTTAAGAAGACCAGAGTGAATTAATTTTAAAAAAAATAATACTTTTCTAAATAGAGGATTGCTTCCTTTTCAATAAAGTAATCATTTATATACTTAAAATTACTCTTCATTTATTTTATATAAATTGTTTTCTTTTGAAAAGTTAAAAGATGTTATTTCTAGTTCAACTTCATCATTCACATTTTTGTAAATTTAATTTTCTAAAAGTAGTTTTAAATTTGCATTAATAGGCAAAGTCCTTTTTAAATTTATACCCAACTTAAGAATAATCAATAAAAATAAATTATATTTTATGTATCTGCTAGTTTCATTGAAATCATAGTTACTTAATTTACTACAAATATTTAATATTAGATAGATACCTAAAATAAAATTAAATTTTAAAAATACAAATTTCAATTGATTAAATTTAATAAAATTTAATCATAAAGACATTGACATAAAATAACTAACTGAATACAAAACAAATATACAATTTTATACTGCTATGTATTATGATGGAAATACAATGCATATATTTAATATCAATACACTAATTTAAAAATAAAATGCTTTACTATCAGAAATTAAACTCTTTAAACTAACATTATGATGACAGATCTTACAGTATCACAAAGTGTATTTAATAAAAATGCTAAATAAAAAGTAATATCTTTTTTTTTAAATACAACAATTGCTTATTAATACCATTCCTAAATCATGAGCTTCAAGCCATGGGTGGGAAGCATCTCCTTTAAAAATTGCCATATCTCCCATATGATTACCAATAACCAGTTCATAGTCCTGTAAAACATTAAAGAATTATTCACTGAAATAAAAATAATTTTCATATAAATAAACATTATTACATTATTTAAATTTATCAGAAATTCGATTGGTAATTTAATGATGATTGAAATAAAAAAGAATATCAATATTAATCGAATCAAAAACTGACTGCATATAAATATATAAATGATCAATGCAGTTATTTGAAAAACAATAAAAAGCTTTTAAAATAAGGCAAACAAAACTATTTTTAACAAACAAACAAAATTCAGATGCCTATTCATAACATATGATTTCTACTGACAGTTCAGGTCTTAATATTTTTTTATAACATAAGTGCGTTCATTATTATGCTTATTCACTTATTATAATCTTACATATAAAATTATAATCCAAACATAATATATGGATTTTAAATGCATGAATTAAAAGATTGGGATTTACATACTTTGATTATCAAAAGAATTTGACAAATTATATAAAAATTAGTGTAATAGTACACATAAATTAGTTATTCAATTTATTATTTTATCAATCAATTTTATTAATCAATCAAAATTCATTAATTAAGATACAGCTATGATACACTCACATTAGGAATGAATTACAACTACTGTTTTTTTTAGTTAACTCCGCAGAAAAATAACATGATTAAATATATATGAAAAAAAATACATACACCATCATTATCAGCATCTTCTAAGCAAATAGCACATTTTGAAACATTTCCTTCAAATTTAAATTCTAATTTTGATACAAAAGATGCTGTCACTGACATTATAAAATGAACATATAAAAATATTCTCTTTTTAATGTTTTTCGCGTAAGAAGTTTAAACAAACCGAGAAAACTGACGTAAAATAGATTACTTACATTATCATTATCAGCATCTCCTAAACAAACGGCATTTTTAGAAACATTTCCTTTAAATTCAAACTCCAATCGCGATACAAAAGATACAGCTCTCATATTTCAACACCGCTGAGCTCACACTATCTTGAAGTTTCTAATATAAATATAAACAAATTTCATTTATCTGTCAGTTCAGTACAGTTAAGATTACTAGTAATTTTAAGATTACAACTTAAACATTAAAGTTATCAGAAAATTCTATCGCAGAAATAATAATGCAATGGTATAGTTACGGTATTTTTACAAAGATGTTTACATCTATATACACCCGCTCGGCATTTCAAAAGTAAATATAAATAAATTGTCATTTTCGGTTATTTCATTTCAATTCATTTCATCCATATCTACCAAGTTTCAGAAAACGGAACTCGGAACTTCATATTTGCTTTGGTCTGCAGATGCAGAATGTTTTGATAAACCTTTTGCTTTTTAATTTGTCATAATTTTTAAGTAATGTTTCAAATATTATTTTTGAAAGACGAAACAGTTGTATAAGAAAATTGATTAACATTTATGAAATGTATTGCAAGATTTCTTTTTAATTTCGTCAAGAGAGTTAAATATATTGTGAAAAAACAGTAATAATCATCAAAGAATTCGACTATGAGATTTTAAGGAATTTTCTCAGTTTAGAGAATTTTGAATCCGAATAAAATAATCATTTAAAAAATTATATCAATCTGTTAAGGAACTTAACAATTCAAAAATGGTTTGTAACGTGAAAACAATTTTGCTCGTGACATTTATACAAAATATATAACAAATTTTAAATCTATGCCGAATATTGAATATAGAGAAAGATGTACGTACATATTTGATTCTCTTCATTAAAAAAAAACTAGGCAGCCATTCTGATAATACATCAAATAGAATAGGTATACGAAAAAATTCATATAAAACATGCTCTCGCTTATTCTTATACAACTTAATAGTGTTTTTTTAAAGTTTTTTTTTTACTATGTACACCAGATAACCTTTCTATAAAAATAATATTTCGGTTACTGGCCCTAGCCCCTAGCGTCACAAGTTCATATCGTGACCTTCGATCGGTACAGATTCAAGAATTTCCATCTTCTATAACGGTCATAGAAAAAAAAGAAAGGGAATGGGCATTGCCACAGTAATTAGGAAAATAGTTACACTTGTCTCATTGAAGATGATGTTCGTTTCCGACACTACTTTCAAGGATAAAAGGGAGAGAGATATACGTCCTTGACCTTATGTCGAGAAGGGTTGACAATGTTCTGTAGATTTCTGTTTATTCCTCAATTTTTGTTAACACTCGTTTATTAAACTGTTAGTTTATACATTGTGCGTTACTCGCAAACAATATACTTCGTTAGTAATAGTTTTGAAATAAAAAATAAAAATTCTTTATAAAAGATTTTAATATACATTTTACTTTACATACTTTTAGTGTCTCAAGTTTTCAATTAAAATCAGATGGGTAGCCACTTAAGACCGATGATTTCAAGTACATGAAACTTGTTTATACTATAAATATTAAATTATTCAATTACTCCATCTAAATTACAGGATTCTCTAATATTAATTAACAGAATTATGAAAAGCAATTAAATGTCCCAAAATCGAAGTGTTTCAATAATTAATCAGTTATGAGCTCTATGTTCTAAGAGTCCTTCTAACATTCCCGCTGCCTTCAGTACGATTTTCTGCGCGAGCAGAGAAAATCTAAATTATCTAGCTCAAAGAGTGCCTTTTCCAAACAAGTTTGGGGGGGGGGTCATCCAAAAACCTCTCGTGATGTGCAAAGACAATGTCGGTTTTCGAAAGGCCTCTACAAAGGGAAAGTTTTAGTGGGGGTAATTTGGTGGGTTGAATGACCTTCTGAATATAACACTCCCACCAGCAGTATCCTCTGGCTACTAGGATTTCTTTTCTTGTTGGGTGTTATTCGGCTTGTCAATCAAACCCTTCTTTAGTTTAATCACAGCCTTATCCCCCCCCCATAGATAGGAGGCGCTTTCGTCGTCATCGGGCGTCTTTCTCTGTATATGGCACTCCATTTTTCAATAAAATCGGATTTCGTCCTCAGAAATCTCCATCCCTGAATCTTTATTATTAAGGCATCGAAAGGTTTACGTAAAATAAATTTATTATCAGGCGTGTTATGATTCAATATCAATTATTATGCATTTGAAAAAAAATTGAAAAAAGTAACCGTTTTTCTAGCATCTGAATTTGAATAGAAATTTTCGATAGAACAAGCCGCAGCTTTTCCTTTCACAACAAAGTAACAAAAAAAAAAGTCTGAAAAATGAATAAATATACTTTCAAACGGGAAAAAGCACTTTAGTTTTTACTTCCATGTCTTTAAGAAACTGGATTTAGATTAGATTTTTTTTTAATATTTAAGTTTATTTCAATTATTCCAGTACCATTACTCTTGTGGTGATTGCTATGTAAGCCAATTAATATCCTTCAAGCTGAAGGGTCCCTTTTGCTTTATCGGTATATTACTCGGCTACTAACCATAAGAATGGGAGTTCGGACCTAGCGCTATTCGCTAATCACCTTAACTCTCTAATTTTGAATTGTGGTCGGATTACAAGCATGAAACCCTATCTGCTACCATCATTTTCTAATTTCCCTGCTACTTAAAGTTTAATGTAAAGTATTTCCTCAGTTAAACAACAGAAAGGTAACAATATTGTGGACAAGAAAGAATAAGTACAACAATAATAATGGTTGATCCGGAAAGAACTTCACCTCCTTTTCGCCAAGCTGATTTAGCGCCAAATATGGCGACCTGATGGCGAAGAAACAAGAGCGCGGCGAGTTGGTGATTTTGAAAAGTGCGCCAAGGGGGTGATGGTCAATCTGGTCGCACCATAATAATAAGAGCAATAGAGATTAATAAGGTATAGCTTGATCATTTACAATAAAATCGGAACAGTTTTTATATCTTATTAAAAATCATCAGAATATACTATTTTATATAAAAAAATGAAATTTTTATTGGGAAACGCATTGCTATCTGCATTATTGCTTAAAGTTTTTGTCACTCAAAATATTTGAAGAATTGTTTCGAGTCGAGCATTTAAATAGATTTTATTCCTTTTATTTTTCCTTTCTGAAGATTAATGTCTTCATTTTTTTTAATTATCAGCGTCAATCAGATTATTAAAAAAATAAAGGATGATTGAAAAATTGATCAATCTAAAAAATAACAGTAAAGGCGTGTTGAAAATCCAAAGCCGTACTATTTTCAGATGAAACGCTTGTTAATAGATACAAATATTTTTACAAAATTATAATAATAATAAATTATAATATAAGAGCGTGGAAGTTTTTATTTAAAAAAATTGAGAAGTGAAATGAATTCTGTATCAAAACGTACAAAATTAGTTCAACTTATCAGGAGAATGCATTAATTGCTTTGAAATTTGCATTAAAAAGTTTATTTTTTTAAAAAAATCTGACAATTGTGAGGTTTACTTCCTTATTCCTATTATCGCAGAATTATTTCTCAATTTTGCTTGCTTCAATTAGATTACTCTCAAAACAATTTTTTTAATCCTTCTCTTTAAAGGGGAAAGAAAAGTGCATTCAAATCAAATCATTTCTGCATTTCTGATTGGATTTTGTATCAATAAAAATGCATGTATGCGTTTTTGTATATTTTAAAAATCAAACAAGCATTCAAAAAAGAACGTTCTTAAAAATATTTAAAAGCTTATTCCCCGAAATGGTTTTATTTTAAAAACTCTTTTCTAAAGATCTTATATTATCCAAAGGTGAAATAAGCACATAAAATTAATTCCGTTTTGAAAAAAAAAATTAAGTTAAATAAAACAACTCATAACATATCGGGTATTAAGATTTATTAAAAACCCTTCTGCAATAGAATTGTAATTATCAGCTTCAACAATTTAGATAAGATATATAGTTAATTTATCATTACAGCTATTATAACTCACCTGCAAATATCCTATTTAAAACATCGAAGAATTGCGAGGCATAATAGCACAGACAGTTAAATTTTCAATAATTCTTTTTATATATTTCCTAATAATTTTTTAGTCAACTTATTACACAAAATATCAGCATAAAACAAAATTGATTTAATGAAATCTGACCTTTTCACTTTGCAATTCAAAAATAACGAAAAAAGGACAAGGTTCCACCGAGATTTGAACTCGGATCGCTGGATTCAGAGTCCAGAGTGCTAACCATTACACCATGGAACCTTCCTTCCCATGCCGGGAATCGAACCCGGGCCGCCTGGGTGAAAGCCAGGAATCCTAACCACTAGACCACATGGGATTCACACTACTACTAGAAGTTTCTCTGTTCGACTGCGTAAGTGACCTAAAAAGATTGGAGACGTCAGTTTTTCATTTATTTTAACCTAGTTTTTAAATGGAGAAACGTGAAAATGGTAGAAGGTGTAATAAATTTGTAATTATAAAGTTTATACATTCATAATAAATGAATGCTCTATATTGGCAAAGACTTAAAGAATAAAAATAATTTTTTGAAAAGATGTGGTACGAATTTTAAAAAGTCTTGTCATGTGTATTAAGAAAGAAGTCTCGAATTTAAATAATTACATGACTAAAATAAATAAAGAGACTTTACACGGGCGGGAAAAAAAAAGAAGACACTATAATTTTTGAAAATGTAGGTTTACTTTGAAAGCACAACATTAAAAAAAAGGAAAAGTACTGATGTAAAATTTAATTTTTTTTCCTGATGATTGGTATTTTTGAGGGATATATTATCATCAGTTATTATTTTGAAAGATGGAATTAGTAATTCTGGATCTAATAGCCTGGATTTTTTTCTGAATAAAAATAATAGTTCTTATAGGAACAACAATAAAATACTGTTTATATCTATTTTACGGAACTGAAGTGAAACCTCATATAAATGAAAAGAAGTATGACACAAATTTCAATAAATACTTTTGAATATATATACAAATTTAGGTACTTATCTGTTAGCTGGGTGCCAAAGAAAAACAGCCAAAGAAATATGGCGGAATTCTACATTATTTGGCAATTTTTCACTGGCGCCTGCTAACGGAAAAAGTATCCAAATTTATGTAAAAGTAAACTTTAAATAGTTTTTTAGATAGTTTGAAAATATAAATGCATAGCAGTGAAAGCAACAATTAAATTTTAAAATTAAACATTATCATAAAGAAATCATACTTTAATATCAAAGCGGTTCAAGTGGAAATAAAATATTGTTAAAGGATTAAAAAGACGAATTTCAAATTAAAAGCATTTATCGATTATCTTACAAGCTAAAGATTATTTTCAAAATCAATTTTAACAATTTAATGGTTCTACAATATAAAAATTCCTGAATGGATTTCTGGATATCGCACTGAAAAACTTGATCTTAAATCTTTTAACATGGCTTCTAAAATGGTCATTATTATTGTAACATTTCCTTTTATCAATTGAAGTATTGATAATATTTAAATGAAAAAGAACTGAATTTTAGAAACAATGAAAAATAAAAAAAAATTTAAGGGCAGCAATAAAAAAAATGATCACCTGAAAATCAAAAAATTTGGCCATAAAACGGCCAATCTAATAACCCTGAATCAAGTCTTTGTCAAGAACACAATGTAGAAAGAGCAGCTGGCTTTAAAAAAAAATCGTTTGAACTGAATCGTTCGAATAAGAGCAGTCAAGTACGTAATTTTGTTATCTTCATCCAAGTATTTTTATGAATAAATTATTATACTAATACTTCAGGATTGTAGTTTTTTTTTTTTTTTTTGTTGTTTCTTTGTTCTATGGTCATTTCCGGTGTTCCGTACAAATATTGGTTTTCGAAAATGTTCATTATTCTTCTGCAAGTGGATTCTTCTCAGTTACGAAGTTAGATCGGTTTTCGTTTCAGGTAATAATAAAAATCTTGATCATTTATTTTATTTGAACGTGAATTTCTTTTCTGGTCTGAAATTATTCACTGATCACTTATAACAAATATGATGATTATTTTTACTGATCTCAATGTAGCCATTTTCATATTTTCCTTGGTTTTACTTTCCATCAATATACCGTTTCAAAATAAATGGGGAGGGCTAAATAAATTATTTTAATGGAATATTTTGATAATATTTTTCAGTTTTATTATTAATATTAAGATAAATTGAAAAAGTACAATTAAATTTATTAGATTGCGCTACATTTTACATTAATTTGAATTTTTTTATATTTTAGATAAAGATTCTAATGAAATAATTTATTTTTCTATTAATTATTATGAAATTAATATCAAACGATGATGACACGGGATTTTCAAGAAATGACTTCTTAACATTGCGCTGAATGTGTTCTGATGATTATAATTATCACTAAAATACGGTATTACTCTTTGTTTTTTTCCTTTTTAAAAGCATAGTTTATAATATTTAATAGCTGCATATGCGATCTGCTCCCTATATAAACAAATAAAAAAAACCACTTTAATTAAAACATTTTTTGTAATTTTATTATTATAATTTATTTTATTTTTAATATGGTTATGCAAATAGATCATTCTTATAAAATAGCCCTTATTTATTAGAGACTTTAATGGAGTATACCTCCCAAGAAGTGTCTGATAGTTTATAAGAATTTTTAAAAAATGTGGACCTCTTTGTCTCAACAAGTTTTATCAAAAAGGAATAGTGCCAAAAAAAGTGGAAGTCACTTTGACGATTATATAATGGGAAGGATTTATTACAATATTCAGCAGGCTTTCAAAAATATTTATGAAACTGCATTTATTAAATTTTCCGGCTGAACAAAATGCAGAACTGTGGTTAACTTAGAAGAACTCGTAACCTTCCTTACTTAACCTATTGTATGTTATTCCGTAACCACTGTAAATAACCATGCACAGTTCAATCCATTGTTTTATACAAACAACCAACGTTTCCGTTGTTCTATAATACTTTATAGAATATGAGCAAAGAAATATTGTTTATACCTAATAATATCTGTTTTGGTAGAATTTTTTAGATACTTAATGGTTTAAAGATTAATGTCATCGATGTGTTCATATTTTAAAAAAATATATATGCGCATAACTTCGAAAATTTATTTTTTAAATTATATTATCCACTTTTAAGCCAGAAATATGAAAGCTTCTATTTTCAACTAGCCGTCTTTGGCGACCAGTCGGTTCGCCAGTATTAATGCTCGCTAAAATTTTCATATAATATTTTATGTAGCTTTGTCTCATAACAGGTTTTTCACCAAAATATTTTTTAACCAAACAAATTTTGATAGTCATATAATTCATTTATAGTATTATTTTTTTCAGATGATCTGTTCACTGTACTACTCATCTTTCTCTTTCTATCCGAGCAATGATTGTCCCAGAATTGATATTTTACTTAAATGGTGGAGAGAAAGGTCTAAAATTCTGTTTTTATAGAATAATGATTGCAATTTTTATAAATGTAAACACACTAAACAAATAAAGACACAATTGGTTTTCAAGAGATGCGAAAGCTTAAAAACAGCTTGGAAAATGCCTCGCACAGACGAAATAATGGTGACACACACACACACTTCTTTTTTTTTCTATCCTTTTTTTCTTCACTACTTTTCTTTCTATATACCCTTTTTTCCTTTTGTTATTCTTTTTTTTTTCTTCCCTGCCCAGACTTTATTTTGAGCAGGCATAGATTAAATGTCCAAACAGACTAATAATAAAAGCAACTATTTTCTTTCTTTTTTAATATATCGTTATCTATAAATGAAAACGAACTGACTTTGCGTATTTCTTTCTAAACAAATTATAATTTATGTCTTCCTGCTACCTAACTCAGTTGGTGTGGGGGAAGGAAATGAAGATTTTTGGCGGGAAAGTAAGAAAAGTGTAGTTTTAACTATTTTCCTTGCAGTTTTTTAATTTTTTCTCTCCATAAGAACCATCCTCTTGTCTTAACGAAAATATTTTTAAAAAAATTAGCAGAATTGGTCAAGCCGCTCTCCAGTTTTGCGCTTAGCAACGCATTTCGAGGTCCATTTTTATTAATATAGATATGTTATTTATGTTTTTATCATAAACAATTATTATCAAAAGCAATTTTTTTAAAATCAATTCCTCTTTTTGGATATTAGAAAAAATTTAATTTTAGTTACTCTTTATTCAATAATTACAGTTATTGTTTTAAAATGGAACGAGGGGTGCAGTAGCTTCTGAAGGCATAGACCCCTGACCACCCGATTGATGATCACCTTTGACTCAGTACCCCCAGGGGTATAACTCTCCACAAGGATAACTTTGCGACCAGGTTCGAACTCGCAGCACAAGAAATGCGAATCCTACGCTCTACCGACCAGGCTATGCCGACTACTAAAAAAAACTATTATAAAGGCAAAAAAAAAAAAAAAAAAAAAAAAAACACGTTTTTAATTAATTAGTAAAACATTATGGAATTAATATTAGAAAAAACTGTATTAACATCAAATGTCATCCACACTACAAGTTTTAAAAAAATTTACTTGAACTTGATTGAATATTATGGACACTAATTTAAAATGTAATAAATTCCCAAAGTTTTGTCTTAATTTAGCTCATAGTAGCTCCCCGATCTATTAACAAATCAAATAAAGTATTATAAAGATAATGCACAATTGAGTCCTCGTGTGCGGAATGGATGGATAATAAATCACTGGTGTGAATATTCTTTTAGAGGATTCCTTCGATGAGCAATAAATCACTTATATAAAATAGATACTTCCAAATAATCCTGTTTCTCTTGTCAAGGTCAAATGTATCAGAATTAATGTCAAAAACCTACAAGTGTGGGATTTATAAGAATTTCATAGTATATAAGACTAGAGATAAATGTATCGGCCCTTTATTGCTAGTTATTTTTGTCTTGTTAATCTACAGATGTGGAATCCTGCGCAGCGTACTTTTAGAGCTGGAATAAAGCGAAATTAAAAAGACAATATGTGTTTATTTGATGATTTTCGGCCGTGACTACAACTTTCTTTCAATTCTAAAGTTACGTGTGTGTGAGGTAATAGTAGGAATTGAAGAAAATTATATTTTTTAAACTCATTATGCAGAATCATGTAGAAATATACATATACACATGCAAATAAATTGTTGGTTGGCTTGATTTTATTGGCGCAAGAGCCCCCTGATTGGCTGAATTGCGCCAAACAAATGGCAGATAAACAAGATGAAGATATTTTATAGTATGATGGAATGCTATTAGAAGGGATTAAAATCTAAAATCTCTTACAATTTTTCGTGCTGAATTACTTTTTGAAGTCAAAATATAGCTTATTAAAGCCAATTAAAAAACTGTTAATAATAAAAGCAAGTTGTGAAATATAAAATAAAAAAAGTAAAATCTCAAATGTGAATAATAAATGAAACAAATATGCAAGCCCTACAGATAAAATGCTAAAACACATAATTGTAAGTAAAAAAAATTGAATTTTTAATTTTGCATATCTGCAATTCAGGTTTACAGACAAAAAGCAAAACCTATCGGGGGAAAAAAAGAACGAAAATACTACATATTTTTGTATTTTGTAGGAATAAACAATTTCCTCTTCAACTTTTTTTAGAGGGTGATAGAAGACGAGCCTTCCAAACCTTCAGACTTATTATTTTCAGTTATATCCTCTACAAACACAGAGGTGAAGCTCATATCAAAATCCTAATCAGATTCTTGTAACTACAAATTCTTTGCTTCTTTTGAAGGGAAAAGAGGTGTAAATCTAAGAGTAGTACTAAGAGAAAGAGTTTTGACAGGGTTGATACCAATAGCAGCCTTTATGGTTGAAACTTTATTTTTTACAAGTCTTTTACCCGCGACTTCGTACGCGTGGAAATTTTGATGGGTATATTTGGGAACAACTTTATATCAGAACACAATCAATAGAAACATGAAAAAATGAAACACCATCAAATAAAAATGAGCAAAATGATATTCACATCCATTTGGAAGAATGTTTTTAATCAGTATAATCAGCTGCATAAAAGCAATTATTTTCTTTCTTTTTTAAACTTCCTGTTTTCTATAAATGAAAACCAATTGACTTCGCGTATTTCTTTCTAAACAAATCAAAATTTATCACTTCCTGCTATCTTATTCATTTCGTGTGGGAGGAAGGAAATGAAGATTTTTGGTGGGAAAGTAAGAAAAGGGGTGTCATTTTCTTCGCAGTTTTTTCATTTTTTCTCTCCATAAGAACCATCCTCGTGTCTTAACGAATACTTTTTAAAAAATTAGCCAAATTGGTCGAGCCGTTCTCTAGTTTTGCGCTTAGCAACGCATTTCGAGCTGCATTTTTATTATAATAGATTACCACAGAATTGGGTACTAAACGAGTAGGGAAGTGTAAAATTTTGTAATTTTTTCCTACACTAAATAATATTTTCTTTAAATGGATAAGTTTTAATGTTTTTTTAAAGTTTACTAACATAAATATAAAAAATATTTTTAAATATTTATTTAAGTTATATGTTAAGGAATTTTTCTTTAATTTTAGAATAAAAATTAGGAAAACAGGAAAATTCGTATATGTAATTTTAATTATTAAGTTTTCTAAATAGAAATGAACTATTTAAAAGAAATTATTTTCGAATGCTTCGTCTAATTCTCTGATTATTTCCGTTTGTTTTAAATATTTGTCATTGAACTGAATCAACTTCAAATCTTTAAGAAAACCGGATTGGTTAGTCACAGGCGATTTCATAATCAATTTCGTCTAGTTTTATTTTTATTCATTACATGAAATAAAAACTTGAAGACATTCATTGCATTCAAAATAGAGTAACGATAGCGTTTTAGCGATAAAAGCTGCCTTTTCTTCATTAATTAATGTGTTTTGTTTGTTTTGCTCTATAAAAAAATGCAGGGAAGAAACGAAAGTAGCAGAAAAGGTGTCATCATTATAATTGATTTTTACATTGACCATTGTTTCAAGAAAATCGTATTTTGTGAAACTCACTCGATTACAGAATTTTCATTCTATGACTAGCTTGAACAGCTAGATGACATGGAAAAGAATGGCGTAAATATGAGAAATTATTCTTCAAGCCTGAAACTTTAATGGCCTTAGTTTTTAGTTCCTGGAGAGTTGCAAAGGTACAGAAAACTATATATATTTTTTTCTTAACATTTTCTTTAATGAATGTGTAAAGATCTTCCAGTTTTGAATGTTCGATATCTGTATACTTTATTTATATTCACGCGAAAATTTTAGATCTTCTGTACACTTCGTAAATCCATGTTCTTTTTCAAAGTTTTCTTTGTAAAAATCCAACAAAACAAAAGAGTTAGGTTAGTGTTATATAATAACAACTTACTTTTTCACTGGAATAACTGTTAATTTTTATAAATTTACTTATTTGGAAGCTAGAACAATCGATTAACTGATTTGCAGTTGATCTCAAAATAAATTCATTAATTTTGTAATGACAACTAACTTTGATAAAAAAAAAAAGAAATATTTTTTCATTCCAAATGAAAGAATCATTTAAAATTATTTTAATATGATTTTATACACTAATTACAATTTATTTTTACACAATGAGTTTAGAATATTGTGACTAGCTAGCTATCTTTGCAGACAATCCCCATAATGAGACTACAATGAAGTTTTATGTTTCAATTTCTACTTTATTAGTTCACTCTCCCTATTTATATTGACGTTAATACAGTTTTTTCAAGTATTAATTCATTAATTTTTTATTATTAATTGAAAACTAATCTTTTCGCCTATATAATAGTTCTTTATAGTAATTGAAACTGTTAGGCCTGGTTGGTAGGGGGTTGGATTCGATTTTGAATCTTGTAAATACTATCGAAGTTTGAAAGATACTGTGTTTCTTGCACACATTTCAAATATTTCATTTAAAATGATTATATTGATATTTCATTTGGGAAAAATCATAACAATATTGATATTATATTTAATAATCCATTACTTAATTCCTAATTTAATCTTGTTGAGTCAGTCTTCTTAGCTTTTAAAATTAATATAAGCAAATATACAATTTACAATGTTTACCAACTTAAATTAAAAGTGATCAAAATGATATTGAGCGTACTATAATTTAATTTTAATATTTTGTGGTCATTATTGATCATTAGTTAAGCTTAAATAATACTTCTAATATTTTCTAAAATATAATTCTTAGTGTTTTTATGCATTTAATATAAGATTGATGAATGAGATTTCTGTTTAAGGTAATGATAAGAGAAACTTGGATATCATTTTTGAAATACTTTTAAATGTGAAACTTACTCGGACACCACTGTAGGGTATGGTTGAGTGTCAAAGAGCCCCGACGCACTTCCACGTCTTACGGTGGGGGAAAATTGTAATGATATTATGAACACTAATTTTAAATGTAATAAATTTCCGAAGTTTTTTCTTAATTTAGCTCATAGTAACTTCTTGATCCATTAATATATCAAATAAAGTATTATAGAGTAAATGCGAAATTGAGTCCACACGTCCCAAGGGGATGGATAATAAATCTCTGGTGTAAATATTCTTTTAGAGCATTCCATAGATGAGTAATAAACATAGAGCTGGTATATAAGTATACCAGCTCTATGGTAATAAATCACTTACATAAAATAGATTCTTTTTAGATCCTGCTTTCGCCTTGTTTAAAGGTCAGCATAAGGTCAAAAGTATAAGAATTCCTCTCAGATATCTACTACACGTGTGGGATTTATGAGGATATTATAGTATATAAGTCGAGAGAGAATTATATTGTTCTACCTTAGAACTCTTCTTGTGTAAATGTGCACTGCTGGTGAACAAAGCGAAATTTAAAAGACAATATGTCTTTATTTGAGGATATTTTGCCACGACTCTCCAAACTCCTTTCCAATCAAAAGTGACATGGAATATATATATCTTGTTCAAATTTTCAATCGAGTGCGTTAATCTTTGGTTGCACTTTTCCTACAACAATCTATTATGTGCACTTGGTATTTCAAAACAATCATATTTACCATTCTTAATACAACTCTTCCACAAAATAAGCTTTTTCATGAACGCTCGAATTTTACAGAGAACTACAAAAATGTCGAATCCGTTTAAACTTTGCAGATACAAGTTGAGTTTCTTTAATTTGGAAAAAATATCCGCCAAATAGGTTATTATTCGTCTAGATTTGATTTGATTTTAATGATTTGTGTTTTTTTTTTTTTTGACGTAGTAACTACAAATTTGTCCATGCTGCGCCAATCCAATAATGAAATACAAAAGTATGGTGAATTGGAAGTTATTAAAATAAGTATAAAAGATAAAATCTCAATAAAATCTTATATACAATGGCAATGTATCATAATTTTACAATTCCGTCGGGATTTTAAATAAGTAAAATGGCAGTAGAGAATAAAAAATACGAAATCAATGTTTTGATACCATTAATAACAGAAGAGACAAAATTAGTAAGCGAACTAAATACAAGTATAAAATCTAATGTCCTTTAAGAATTTAAAAATGTTCTTGTGGGTTGACCCACGAGGTCTTGCAAGTTCAATGAAGTTGAATGAAAAAAATGAACACGTTGGGAATTAAAATCTGGACATTCAACTAAACTGGGCTTAACGGTAAAATCCACGTGACATTTGGGGCACTTAGGCACAGATTCTCCAAAAAGATGTTTGTGGGTAAATCGCGTATGTCTTTTAGGCAGGCGAGTCAATTTAACGCCAACTTTACGTATAGGATGAACAGGCCCCATTTCAATAGTTGGTTTGACGGAAAGCAGTTTATTTTCTGTTTGCAGATCCCATGTCAGTTGCCAAGAAGAAAAAAAAAATGTTTAGCCAAGGACTTCTTAACATCTTCGTAAAGTATATGTTCAATATATTCTGTTTTTCCTTCTAAGTAAATTGTTACTTCTTTCCGTAGTTCCACTAATCGTGTCATTCCCCTTGATTAACCAACGTACCTCCGTATGAAGAAGAAAAGATGGATAGAGACTACCCATTTCTTCACAAAGCTTTTGAGAGAAGCGTGCTTATTAGGGCCCTGTTTTAATATAATTAACAATTTTTAAAGCTGTAATTAGCATAGTTTTTAAATCATTGGGTAATACTTTTGAAACCAGTGCTGCTCTGCGATTGCTATAATAGGTCCACAAAGCACGGGGACTTTCTTCAAGAACTCTTGTTACCACTTAAGGATGCGTCTGCTGAATAAGGTTCTAATCCGTCCTACATTTCTGGGCCCATTCAATATTTGCTCACGACCCATTGGTGGGTCGCGACCCATAGTTTGGGAACTCATGGTCTACTCAAATTCAGTAATGAATTACGTTCTATCAGTATATATGTTTTCTTATAAAGACATACCTGTACAGATTCCATCTAGACAACTCTCCTTGCTGTAGCTGTGGGGAAATAGGATCTCCACTTCACTATGCCACAGAATGCCTACTCACTCTCTCATGGCACACGAGAAAGCCAGAAAGAAGAAGAATGGTACAGGAGAGTTGCATCAAATACCCTTTCACGCGGCAAGATCCACTCCATAGTAAACCCTATTCATAAATACCAAGACCTACAATAGTTGAGACAAGAATTCTCCTTGTGATAATCAACGAAAATTATAACTTAAAAAGTCCATCAAAAGTGCAGATTCCCCCTCCCCCCTCCCATCTTGTGCTCATCCAACTGGTTAGATAACTTAGCGTTATAGGCACCGGGGGCACAGGATGGCGTTATGTTATGATTTCTTATAAATGATCTACAAAATTAGTTATTTTTAAAAAATTAATTTATGAAATTTATCAACAAATGATAAGGGGAATGATATTATTTGTATAAGTGGTGTCAATTATGTTATTTGTATGAGTGATGGCCTTTAAATCAACGGTGTCTGGACTTCACATAGAATTTTGGTAATGAAAGAATTACGAAACTTAAACCTATTTTTGCAATGCGAAGATTATTGTATTTAATATTTCTAAATTATAATCATCTCAATTTTTTATTGATTTCATAAACGCAAAGTGAATATAAATTAATTACGAAATTCCCTTCTTACAAAATATGAAATAATTCAAGTTAAAATACTAATTCAATGAAACAAATAATTCTGATTTTTTGAAATGCTCGTGCAGATAATGAATTTTTTATTTTTCGCCTACGGATATTTGTTGACGCCAAAAACCTAATCTCAAAAACAGCATATTCTGACATGATAAAAAAGTGTGTAGAAGCATTTTTCTTTTCTTTTTTATCTTCCCTTTATCTTTTTTTTTCTTCTCTCTTTTCTTTTCCTTTTCTTTATTTTTTCCCCGCTTTGTTTTTAAATGTACTTTTCTTTTTATATATCTATTGCTATGTTATTCGGTTAGTAGCTTAAAAAAAGTATTTTATTCCAGGAACAGCAAGAATATAACTGAATCTGTTATATTTACAAAGATGGGCGGTAAGGATTTACTTTTTTTTTACTAAAACTTTTTTTATTACTCAATTAGTATATTTCTGACGAATAAATATTTTTTTTAGGAATTTTCCCTGGAAACTATGAGTAAGTAAAAAACAATTTTTATTCATTTCATAAATGACTGCTTAATAAATGAACTTTCTATTAAAACGCAAGATATGAAATATGTTATTAACAAAGGCTTCTAATGCATGGTGTACGGTTTTTTCATTTAAAAAATAAGATCGTCAGTTGGTTCCATTTTGCAATCCACCAACAATTCTTAGCAATTTTTAATACATTTATTCCTTTTAAAACTGTTAATATTTAAAAAAAGAAAGAATGAAAGAAAAAGAAATCTGCTATGGCTAATTTCAAGTTATTATGTGAGAACATTTTTTTTTAATTTTATTTTACAAACGAAATTCGTCTTCTTCCCATTCAATACCTCCAGTGCTGTATAATAAATCTGGTTCACATTCCAACCTTGGATCATTGTTTTCTGGTGGAATACGTGTACGAACTTGCATTATCCCTCCCCAAGGAATTTGAATATTTAATGACAAATGAGAACTAAATGCAAATTCATATATATCGCGCGTTCTTACAATATTTCTCGAAAATATGCAATCTATCATCATGTGATGCATCGTTGTGGAATCGGATGAATTATTACTTACTTTTAGATAATAAATATTTTCCATTGTATCACAAAATTATTTTCCTTCGGGAGTATTAACATTCAAATTGAAATATATTCCAAGCATTTTAGAATTCCATAGGCTTGTATTCTTTTCACTGAACAACATACACCAAAAGCATTGCCAGGTTCCAAAAG
Source organism: Argiope argentata (assembly GCA_026289955.1). Taxonomy (NCBI): domain Eukaryota; kingdom Metazoa; phylum Arthropoda; class Arachnida; order Araneae; family Araneidae; genus Argiope; species Argiope argentata. Next base: position 482,011 of record JAOUZG010012368.1, on the reverse strand, counting down.
GTTCCTAATTGACTATCAGCTATTATACAAAAAATAAATGAATAAATGAAAATAAAATATGTTTATCAAAGAAAAAATCGTTCGCTTTTAGCTTTTAATAATGTTTTAATTAAAATAAAAATAATAGCAGTCATAAAATGTCTGAAAAGGCATCGTCTGCTAAATGTCTGTTAACAGATTTGGATTATGATATTTACTGAGCAATTCATTGCGTACGTTTTTTCCCCAAAAGCCCATAACCAAAACAACATGTTGTTGTTGTTACTTACCAACTTTATAGCCAAATTTGAAGTCATCGCCAATGAATTGCTTAACCGCCAATTATGACATTCCGGCAATGATGTTATCCGTTGTCCTTTATCGCCAAATTTAAATCCGACGCCAAAAAATTACTAAACCATTAGCGAAGACGGTGTAATAAGTAAGTACATATATTTTTTCGACAAATTGCGATTATGCTATTATGTGTTTAGCCTGGCTATAAAAGCAGCGTAGAATAAAGTTTTAGACAATAGCTGGAAAAGGCTTTTCTTTTTTTTAATTTTAATGTTGCATTTCAAATAAAAGAATTCAGCTTCTTTTCAAAGTAGTGGTTTAGTCCGAAAACGGCATTTGACTACACGTTTTTATTCCCGTTTGTAATCTTCACGTGACGGTTCTGTGTCATTTGCGCTCAATCCCATTAGAGCTAACTCATTAGAGGGTGTCATTTGCGCTCAAGCCTTAAAAAGGGTACCACATTATAACTTTTATCTGAGTATGTAAAATTTGGCGATTTTACAATGTGCGCCATATGGTAATCAATCATCCTCACAGTGAGAATGATACCCCTTATCTCTGATAACGTTAAAAGGCTGCCGTGGGAAAAATTCTAATGACCGTTACCGCGTTTCAAACGATTGATAAAAGTAATAAGTAGAGTGAGAGAAATTTGCTTTAAAAATTTATTATAAAGGAACATGTTCATAATTTTCCTACACTGAAGACATTTATAAAAATTATAATTTTGATGCACGTAATACAAATTTAATCTATCAAAGTGAACTATATTTTTTTTTACTTTTAGGAGGATTTTATCTTTTTATGTCTTAAAGTTTAATTTTATTTAACAAAATGAAAAAAAAAACATAAAAAGTGTTTTTTTATTCAAATTTAAATGGATATCAATAATGTTTAGTTCTATCAATATGTATGTATGCTTTTATGTATATATATTCTACAAACGGATAATTGAAATGAGTTAATGTACTTTTTTACGTAAAAGTTGTTCAAATAAGTTATATTTTTTTGCAAAATAATAAGCGCTTCGGCTATAATAAATTATAAGAATCATATTTAAAAATTAAAAAAAAAACAGCTGCTGGTTAATTCTCAAGGGGAGAAAAGCATATTTTCAAATCGAAAGTGTTCATAATTACTGAAATTCCTTCAAATCTGAAATACATTACTTCATTTCCTAGCTCATTTACTGTCAGATTTAACTATACATAATCTAATGTACCACAAACAATATCTAAATGCATCATCTACACGTACTACATTAAAGCGCTTGATTCTCAGATACAGCATCATGTGCTACAGTTCTATTCGCAGGTAATAAAGTAGTAAATTTCTGTCTAATTTTTTTAAAAGCAGTAGCAGCAGGGATTTAATACCAATTTTAAATCTATCCTAGATCTAAGCATAAAAGAAAGCTAGCAATTAAATATGTTACTTTATATTTTATTCCTTCCTTTTTTATCCTTCTTTTTTATCTCTGAATTTCTTGCCAAAAGTATAGATTCATGCAAATTTAACCTTTATTGTAACCGAAAGTGAAATTACAATAGCAAATGTTTGAATATTAAGGCGTAAGATAAGACTAATTTCATAGCTATGACAGAAAGGTTTCTGAAGTCGCTTTTTTTTTTTCTAAAAAGCATTACATCGTTGCACTTAGGAATAAGTTTTTCTTTTTTAAATCCTGCTTCCAGATACACTTCCAATTACAAAATTTCATTAAAAAAGGTTGGTAATTGTGCAAAAATTTATATATATATATATATATATATATATATATATATATATATATATATATATATATCAGATTGAGACACCAAAAAAACAAAAATAAAAAAAAAAAAAACACAGTGGCACGGAAAGTTAAAAATATATATATATCTACAAAAAAATAT
>JAOUZG010012368.1:443084-479737 GCA_026289955.1 Argiope argentata | reverse complement strand
ATAGCAGAGTCGTGGCCGAAATCATGGAGAATACAGGTTGCATTTTTAGTTCTTTTTATTCCATCATGGGAGCAGGCATTATTTACAAGCGAAGGCGACATGCACAACATAGAACGACACAACGGAATTCACGAAAGCTAAGTGTACAAAAGAGGGCGGGAAATCATTATCCATGGTCTTAAATACCAAGACTTATATCTAAACTAAGAAATAAATTAACTTTATCAGTGGATATTTGATAAATCTTTGCTGATTAATTCAAAAAGTCAGTCCTTATATCACATGAACCCTATCACATATGCCCAAGTGTTATTAATAAGTGTTATAATGCAATTCTGCATAGGTGTCGAAGGAGTTAATTTGGAACAAATTTTTATGCCTTTTAATTAATACAATTCCAGGATATTTTTTAAAATAATTCATTGAAAAGGTTATAAATATGTTATAGGCTTTAGCGAAGCAGAAATAGAATTTAAACAGCTTGAAATTAATAATGTTAGGTTATTCTTTTTTGAGGGGTGGAAGGAGGCTCCCCCAAAGGGGCTTGAATTAGAATTTAAATTATTTTCTGAATTTGATGTTCAGATCAAGAGCTCTATCCATACTTTCAGAAAGCATTTGTAATCATTATCATTAATTGGAGATGGAAAAAAACTAAAGAAAAAAATTATAATTAATATAAAAAGACACCGAACTATATGTGTGCTTTTATCTCTTGAGGAATAAACGAATAAAAAAAGAAATGCTACAGTTCATAAAATATCAAACTTGAGTTTAGATTTTATATGTTGATAGGAACCAGAAAAACAAAACCCATTTTGCACTATTGAATTGATTTAATGAATCTGATTGAAATAATGTAATTTATTTCTACTAAAATGACATAAAACTTGAGTACTAGCGAGTTTAAAAACATAAAATGACACGAAAGCTAGGGAGATTTAAAAAATTTCACACTTTTATATCTACAATTATTATAATAAAAATTTTATACACCTATAGTTTTAAACGACCAGTTTTCAAACATTATTTCAATTTCCTTCCAGCTATATTGCAAATATTTGAAAAATTAACAATTATTTTATAGGTTTGCTATTCTAAAATTTAATATTATAGTTTTTAGTGACAATTTTTAAAAGATTATTTAATTATTTTTGACTATATCACAATCAGGGTGGATATGAAGATTTTTTCCATATTTAGTATAAATTATAGTTTGGCATAGTATAATATTCAAACAAATTAAGTAGTTCTAAGGAAAGGCTAAAAATGTAATAATTATTTTATTTTCATTTTTAAAAATTTCAAATATTGTTGATAATTTGGACATTTGCTTGCCTTACATTTATATGAGGGAAAACAAACTTTGTTTCATTTTCCGTTGAAGACAATTTTATTCAAATTACATAAATTGTTATATAATTATTCAATTTATTTGATGTTCTCTATATAAGGAGTCTTTTCCCCAACTGAAACATTCGACTATTTTAAGAAGGATTTTTTAAAAAGCATAACTGCTGTTTAAATTTATAATTTACAAGGAAATAAATATTATAATTTCATTCCTAATAATTTAGAATCTTTGAAGCATAATATCTTATCAAATGTGATAACAAATAAGTGTTAGTAATAAGTATTAAGGAAATGCGTTTGCTTTTAGTTTCATCACCATCTTTAAGATAATTAGATTAAATTATTTAGCAGTAGACATGTGCGTTTTAAAAATTTCTTTGAAATATTTCAGCATTGTAAAGTGGTTATTCAATGTATCAATAAAAAAGACTTTTGTAAGTATATATAAATAGCTTATTAAGAAAATGCTATTATTCAAATATATAACACAAATCAAATAAATTTTTTCAATTCAACAGTATTTAAAATACACAAAATATTCTCTTTCACACTGCAACTTAAATACAATTTTAACCCTTGATGGTAAGTAGAAAGATTAATATATGCAAAAAAAGTAAGAAAGAGTAACAACCAATGCATGAAAAAATATTCATATTACCTAAAAGCATTTTATTTCTTCAAGTTTACACTTGCTTAGTTTTTTCAATTCTATTTTATTACTAAAAATTATTTTTCAATTATTATTGAATTATTTTTCAATTATTATTAGTATTATTTAAAAAAAATTCAAATAAAATTTTATTAATCATTGCTTTAAAATAATTTTATAACAATTTTGTTATATTAGCAAGAGTTACAAGGCAGCTCTTTAAGTCCTTGTCAAAAGAATATTTTTCTACTGTTCGGTTTATTCTATCATCTAGATCAGGGATGCACAACCTATGCACCGCGGGCCAAAATTGGCCCGCATAGCCTTCGAAGTTGGCCAGCGAATGTTGTTAATAAAATATGACTAATTTAAAATGAAATGAGACTTTTTTCAAATGAAAAAGGATAAAAATCTGAAAAGAAAACGATTCTACATCAGAATAAATAATTGACAGTTGTTCATTAAGTTTATTTACTTTTTATTACGAAGCTTTTCAGTTTGCTCCCTTCATGGCTAACGGCGAATGCGATTTTCGTATAGGAGAAGCTTGCGAACGTAAAAAATTTCCACGCATGAAAATGCAGTATGAGGATCCAATTCAAATCTTTCATAAAGCATTTGATGATCGTTTTTCAGATTTTAAAAAGTGGCAAACGAAATTTGATGAATTTTCTTCTCCATTTTCTGTTGATGTTAATATAGTGGATGAAAGTATGCAGTTAGCCTAAATTGATTTACAGAAGTCTGATTTTTTTCAAAAATCAGTTCAAAGGTAAATCGATATTAGAATTTTATAAAGATTTGCTATAGGAATTTTTATGCTTAAAGAAAAATGCAGCTGCACGTGCAACTTTATTAAAAGCACGTATATTTGTGAGCAAATTTTCTCACTAATGAATTTAAACAAATCAAAATTAAGAATGAGATGAGAACCTTTCTGCTGTTCTATGCATTGCTACAACTAATATTAAGCCCAACATAAAATCAATAACTTTAAATAAATTCATTATTTTTACTAATTTCAATTATTAATTTTTTTTCTCAAACATTAAATTGCGTTCTCTGTATAATTACCAAAAAGTTTTCCTCTGTTATTCTATTTCAAGTTTGCACCCTTTTTAGCAGGAATCTCTTTTTTTTTTAGGTTTAGGTAATCGTAGCTATAATGTTTGTGTTTTATTCATTTATTTATTGCATAATATGTGCATGAATAAAATAAGTAAAGTAATAATTGTAATTCATGCATATTGCCATAAAAAAAACTCAAATGTTTTCGCGTTTTTAATATTTTTTAGCATTCATGTGCTTTTTTTGGCCCTCGCCATGATCTCTTTTCATATTTTGGCCCCTCATCCTGAAAAGGTTGTGCATCCCTGAGCTAGATTTATATATTTTTTCGCTCTCCCTTTTTCATCTAAATTTAATCTAACCCCTAATCTAAAATAAACTATTAAAAATGTATCTAGCGTTCTTAAAGAAAATTTTACAGTTTTACCGTGAGAAAAAAAATCGAATATTTCGAAGATAAGGACCCTTAATTATGTTACTTAATCTTATCAATGCGAGAAACGTGCATTCTCTTTAGCCCCTCTAGATGCACGCCAAGTTTTCCTGCCAAAGATGATTAAATTGCAGTAAACCTACCATGTGAGCGCAAATGACACCCTCTAATGAGTTAGCGTTAATGAGACTGAGCGCAAGTGACACAATCCCAATGGTACTAGAGTTAGATTTAAACTGGAAACATACAAAACTATCAAGATGGCTTTTGTATGTGTAGTTCTACCAGTTAAAAACGCTATCAAAATATTTTTTCTTGCATTTTGTTGTTGTTGTTACATATGACGCTTGCCATGGACAAGCCCCCCGCTGATACATCAACAGATTTAAGCCGAATGGAGCGTCTCGTGTTTTTGAGGTAGCGCCAACTAGGGCCAAGAGTACGACTTAGCTACACACTCACCACATTTGCTTGCACAGCCCCTTTTTGTAGGGGGGCACAGTCAGACATTTCACAGATAGCACACAGAAGAAAAGCCATGCCCTAACCCGTGACTCCCAGAACACGAGGAAGACGCGCTACCTCTGTGCCAGAAAGCCGACTATAACAACATGTTCTCACATGAAAAAAAAACTGTATAGCTCTCTTAGTAAATAATCCTTTTTCAACTTTTGAGCAATAGTAATAACAAAACATATGTTTTTCTTTTCAACAGCTTGTGAAGAAAAAGTGTCTGTCAAAAGAGCAGTACTAATTTTTGCATCTGCGCATGCTAAGTACCAAAGTGCATTCTTTACTCTCCACAGTTTGTAAAGAGTGGATGATGCTATCAGAAATACGATCTTATCTTTCTAAAAATGACAGAAACTATTGAAACTATTTTGGCAGCAGAATTTATTTTCGAACCTTAAATTTCAATATCACGATTTTTATTTGGATTCCAGGAAAGAGGGAAACGCCTCTTAACCCTTTGTGGTGCAGTGTTCCATTACAAGTACTGCTACCTAACTTGAATCGCTTCTAAAATCGTTAAATTCAATTATAAATGTAAGATATCCCACAAAGCTATTTTATTTAACCATCATCTGCCTTCATTTTGTTTTGTCAACATCCGATGATAGATGTTATTCAAAGCAAGAGTTGTAAAAGATTAGATCATTTCTCAGAGGACGATACCTTTAATTAGTACAACATTCCAGAGCAACGCCATCTATCGAGCTTTTGAAAAACTGTCCTAATTAATATTGAGCGAGGGGGCCCCACTAACATCCGTAAAAGAAAGACGTCTGTCTCCGTGCCTTAGCGATTCCCGCTATGCGGCTATGCGGTAATGTTTTCAGTCATAATGTTTTTCTATTTCTAACGTCCTCCTAGAGGAAATAATCTAACTTTCTGTTTATTTAATATCTCCAAGTTTTAACTTTTTCAAATATTTCCCTATCAATACTTCCCCTGTAAATATTCCCCTTTAACTCTAAATAAATTCTTTTATTATTTTTTTAAGAAGTCTCTTCATCGTTCGTTTGCATTATTTTAATCTTGGTTTAGAAACTAACCCGAAATATTTTTTTAAAAACAACCTTAGACATCACGCCACTAAAACTCCGCTATCTGGAGGGTCTAATTTTTTTGAAGGTTTGGTTAGACTCCCACATAAATGGGAAAAAAAGTGAGTTTAAGATTAAATTTCAACCTTCGTTTTTATTAATCGATGACAATTTAAATCAAGCCGATCCATAATTTCCTGCTACAGCACGCAATGTAAAAGCCTTTTTTTCCCCCCAAGGAATTTTTTCTAGCAAAAATAATTGTTAGAAAAAAAATGTCTAATGTATTTTGGTGTCTGTATCTTAAACTATTTTTAATTTTTTATAGAAAAAGTATACATATAATCATTGTAATAAAAGTAGGAGTTTCATCAGTTGGAACCAATCGTGTTTGTTGGCAGGACGTAATACCAGAAAGAAAACGCCTGTCTCATCACTTCTTGCCCTCCTCCCCTTTTCTTGAAAATGAACTTGCTTGAATAAGAGGGGAGGGTTAGAATTCTTCGAAATGGCTTACGGTGGAACTGAAGTTTGGGGATTTCTTTCTTTCTTTTTTTTAATCAGTAGCCTCGTTCATCTTTTCTTAAAGCTGCACGAAGTTTCCTGCTCTTTGAGTTTCGCTGACGTTCGCTTCATACAAAAATGTAAATATTTTTAATCTATATTAATAAAAATGCAACTCGAAATGCGTTGCTAAGCGCAAAACTAGAGAACGGCTCGACCGATTGGGCTAATTTTTATTTTAATATTTTCGTTAAGACACGAGGATGGTTCTTATGGAGAGAAAAAATGAAAAAACTGCGAGGAAAATAGTTAAAACGACACTTTTCGTACTTTCCCGCCAAAAATCTTCATTTCCCTCCCCCACACCGAGTAAGATAGCAGGAAGTAATAAATTATCATTTGTTTAGAAAGAAATGCGCGAAGTCAGTTGGTTTTCATTTATAGATAACGGGATGTTTAAAAAGGAAAGAAAATATTTGCTTTTATTATTAGTCTGTATGGATATTTAATTTATGCCTGCTCAAAATAAAGTCTGGACAGGGAAGAAAAAAAATAACAAAGAAAAAAAGGGTTTGTAGAAAGAAAAGTGATGAAGAAAAAAAAAAAGGATAGAAAAAAAGAAAAGAAAGGTGTGGGTGTGTCACCATTATTTTCTCTGTGCGCGGCATTTTCCAAACTGCTTTTAAACTTTCGCATCTTTCGAAAACCAATTGTGTCTTTATTTGTTTAATATGTTTACATTTATGAAAATTTGAATCTCATAAATCTATAAAAACGTAGAATTTTAGACCTTTCCCTCCACCATTTAAGTAAAATATCAATTCCGGGACAATCATTGCTCGGATACAAAGAGAAAGATGAATAGCACAATGAACAGAACATCTGAAGAAAATAATACTATAAATGAATTATATTATTATCAAAATTTGTTTGGTTTAAAATTATTTTTGTGAAAAACAGCTACATAAAATATTATATGAAAATTTTAGCGAGCATTAATACTGGCGAACCGACTGGTCGCCAAAGGCGGCTAGTTATTTATAAATATTATAGATTTTTTTATTTAATATGTAATTATAGATTCTTTTGTTAACAATTGGAATTGTTCCATATGCTTCAGTCTTTTAGGACATCGCGAAGTCATTTAGACGAGTTTGGTTTGATGGCCTCAGGGCCCGATTTAGTCTAATTGGGGCCCGGGGTTGAAGCTTCTTTTGGGCCCTCTTCTGCTTGAAGTAATGAAGAATGTTCTTTATAAAAATAAACGTAAGATAAACTTTCGATTCGATTTGGGGGCCCCATTTGATGCGGGGGCCCAGGGCAACTGCCCCGTATGCCCCTACCTAAGTCAGGCTCTGGATGATCTCATTTTCAAAATGGTCTAAATGAAATTTAATGACAAAAATTGTTAAAATATCATAATATATCTCTTATAGGAAATCATTATCAGGTATGAAAAATTCACATTTTTGTTTTAAGGAATATCCAAGCAAGGATTGTCTAGGATTGCAATTTCGGTTCAGCGTTATCAACGATGCTTTAGTGCTCTAGATAAGAAAACTCTGCCCTTTTGTGAACGACACTGCCAAGGACTATAACAAAATGGAGCTAAAATTCAGATCCGATCTTCATTGTGAAGGGGTCCGGGTGCAAAAAGGCATATGGGGGCCCTAATTTTTTTTTAAGTAAAAAAAAATATATATATATATTAACACGAACAAATCTTATTAATGCATGATTTTTTTTTCTGCTAACATATCAATTACCTCAGAAAAATTCCATTTTTTTTCAATTTCTTTTTTGATGCTTAATATAGCAAGTGCATTTAAGTGCTCTAAAGACATGCTTGACCAAAAATCATTCTTTATTAATTTTAATTTGTTGAAAGAGCGCTCGGCAGTTACTATAAAAACTCACAACGTAAAATTTTTTTTAAAAACAAAATTAGCAAACCTAGAAATAACTCGATATAATTATTATTTTGTATTGTATTATGACTTGTGTGTTATTTACATATCTTTCATTTAAAATCAAATCCTGTAACAAACAAATTTCTGGATTAAGTTTTCATTTACATTATTGTTATAAAACTTAACAAAGTTTTTGGTGCATTTCTCTAATTTATGTTTTCCTATCAGTGATTAATTTGAAAACATAAATAATTTTCGGTATACTTTTAAAATTATTTTCTATTTGTACAATAACAGTGTTAAAAAATAACATCTAAATTCAATTCTTCCACCAGGTTTTATATAACTTCGTCTTCTGCTAATTCGGAATATAATCTTTCTCTTTTTAGAATTCGTTTTGCAGTAAAATGTTCTGAAACGTTCAAATTATGTGCTAACATTTTTGCTTCGTCTAAAAATGTATTAAATTTTGTATTTCAGTTTTAGTTTTATTAACTAAATTGAAAGTCGAGTCAAGAACAATTGTTTTTACTTGACATAGTTTATTAAAAGTGTTAATTTTGGACAATATTGCAAACCATACTATTAAACGTAAAATAAATGGAAATTTTTGCATTTCATCTAATAAACTTTTATCTTCAGATACCGCTGTATTATTGTTACTTACATCAGTAAATTCTTCTTGGCATTACAGGTTTGTTCAAACTGTATATGCAGTGCTTTTAACCGAATCTATTTTGGCTTCCCAACGAGTGTCACATAATGATTTAAGAGTAATGTTTAAATGCTTTTGTAGAATCTCCCCTCTTTTTGTAGATGCAGAAAATAAGCAGTATAAGCGTTGTGATATACCAAAAGAAATTTTGCAATAAATACTAGGGTCGGGATGTACGTACTCCTTAGGTTACGGGTTCGAAACTCACCGGCCAAAATATTCCCCGAGTGTATGGAGACTGGCTCTCGTTAAATCTGTTCGTGGTCGCAAAGTCCTCCATGTCGGAAGTAATACCACTGGGGGTACTGGGTCAGAGGTGATCGTTCTCTGTTCCAGGTCTAAATTACGATCTGAGATGTATGAATGTAGTCCCCCCCCCTAAAAAGGGTTGTCACGTGTGAGTAGCTAAGTCATACTCTTGGCCCTAGACGGCGCTACTTGTAAAACAAAGAGACGCCATTCTTAGGCTTAAATCATCTGCTGATCGTATCAGCGGGGGTTTGTCCAAGGCAAGGGCCTTTAGTCACAACAACGCAATAAACACTGCTGGGAGCGTTATCACAAATTAATAAATTAAAGGAGTGTTATAGGCAAGGCTCATAAATTGCATGTAGATTTAGAGAAAGTATTCTAGACTGCACACCTTTGTATTTCCCTTTCATGTTGCCGCCGTTGTGGTAAGCTTGCCCTCTACAATTCATAACATCTAAATCAAGCTCGCTTAATCTTTCCAATAGAGTTTTGGCCAATTTTTCACCAATCACACCAATTACTTCAATAAGCCCTATAAATGATTCATTTATAGAAAACTTTTTTCTTTAAAAATTAACATACCTAATTAATGATTGAAGCTTGTTCCTTATGGGAAAATATCACAAGTACAATCCCTTTGGATTGTACTTGTGTACCATGTACTTTGCTATAGTACATGGCTGCTTTTATATCGAATTTCATTTTGTTAAGGACTTATTTCTTTCGCTAAATGATACACTATTTTTAGAATTTATTATTCGATTCCTACTATTAGCTCGCACTCCCCCAATATATCTATCTATCTTGTTCAAATGTTCAATCACTAATAAAATACTTTTTATTCATCCAATTGTGGTGGGATGTAGATTATTTAGTGTCCGTGCATGGAAGCAACGAGACGAATGTTGTTAGAAACATTTCCTTTAATAATCATACTCACATACTAATATTTACAAACACACAAAGACAACATGTAACACAAAGACGAGGACAATACTTAAAACAAAGACATTCCAGTGCACAGCTGCCTAGGACGGAGTCACCTCTCTCACTGGTACAAGCGCAAAGCATTATGGGATGGCGCGCGTGATGACGTAATCACGCACTGCCATCTAGTAACCAAAAGGGAAGTTAAAGTAATGCAACTAATATCCAAGAGAGAAGGCGTAAATAATGCAACTGCTACACAATCAAGTTAAAATAAATTTTTTTAAAATTTGTAGTGGATGACAGTTGCTGTTAATACAGTTTTTTCGAATATTAATTCCTTAGTTTTTTATTAATTACTTAAAAAACTAACTTTCTCGCCTATGTAGTAGATCTTTATAGCAATTGAAGCTGTTTGGTCGGGATAGCCTGGTTGGTAGGACGTTGTATTCGCATCCCTTTCCTGCGAGTTCGAACCTGGTCACAAAGTTCTCCATGTTCGAGAGTTATACCACTGGGGGTACTGAGTCGAAGGTGATCGTTATTCAGATGCTCAGAGTTACTGCGCCCCTCCTTCTAATGGGGCCGTCGCGCGGCTCTGTCTTAACATGTCTGAAGGGGATTTTTTTCTTCATAAATTAACTTTTACCTTCCTTTTCATAGGTCAACGACGTGAAAACAAACTTGTACACTTTCAGCTCGAGTAAAAGCTATTATTGTTACAGAAAACTATTTTTTTAATTTCATTGGAGTCCCACTCATCCGCCTCACCTTCCCCTGCCCTTCAGATATTCGGAGGGGGGGGGGAGTAAATTAAATAAAATTAAATCTCAAGATTACATATTTTTTATTACCATTATTAAGTCATATTTGAATATAAATGAGAGAAAATAATAATAAAAGAAATGCCAACACGAAAATCTTATTTTTAACAAACAATTAAATAATTCAAGAATAATTAAAAAGGGAATTAGATGCTTTTTCTGGATAAATTATGTCAAAAGATATTACAGCGTAATGTTAAACAAATTGCAACAACTTCAAACTAATCATACATGAGTCATCACTGATTAAATTATTTGAATTATTATTTTTTTTTCGTATTCTTTATATATTATTTCACGCTTTAAATGTAAATTTTTTAGCAAAAAAATGGAACGTATCTTTTCAATCTTATTTGGAAATTCTGATGAAGAGGAGGAGGAATTCCAGGTAAGTTTCACAGTGTTATTTATTACAGGAAGAATGTTAACATTTGTAATTAACATAGCGAATGATCGTATGCTCAATTTTTAGTCCTCTAGTATTACTAGTAAAATATTCAATGAAGAGATAGAAATATATTTCTGTAACAATTTTTAATTTTTGTGATTGTATAGAACTAGTTCCATTTTTAGATTCCATTAAGATTTTTTTTAATCAAAGCCATGGCAAGTGCATCACGCTGAAGAAGCTCGACGGTTTAAAGTTTGAGAAAGCAATTTAACATGAAAAAAAAAATGAAATCTACTATCTCAAGTTTCATGTTATCACATTAACATCATTTTTTTATCATGTCAGAACATGGTGTTGTTTTGGGAATGAGGTCTGTGGCATCAGCAAAAATTTGCAGGTGAAAAATTGAAATTTTATCATCTACACGTGCATCTCAAACAATCAGCTTTTAATAACGTGATGCCATCACATTAAAAAAAACTTTGATAAAAAAATAAGTTAATATCTACCGCAAATAAAACCTAGAAAAATTTCATTTTGATAACGTGATTATATGAAATGAAATAAACAGGAAATATGATATTTTTTTAAAGCAATCAATGCGAGACAAAGTTTTCTGGATCGTTTGCAGTACTAAAGTGACTCATTTCAATGAAACAATCAAAATGAATAAAGATATAATTTAACTCGCACGGGCACGTGGTGCTTGGCCGTTCTAGAAATGATGTTCTGACATGATAGCTTCTCAGCTTGCTCAGAAAATCGTACTGAAAGCAGCGGGAATGTTAGAAGGACTCTTAGAACATAGAACTCATAATTGATTAATTATTGAAACACTTCGATTTGGGCACATTTAATTGCTTTTCATAATTCGGTTAATTAATATTAGAGAATCCTGTAATTTAGATGGAGTAATTGAATAATTTTATATTAATATTATAGTGTAAGCAGGTTTGATGTACTTGAAATCATCGGTCTTACGTGGTTACCCACTGGTGTGGTGCGGAAATTTAGAGAAAGGATGCCTACACAGGTGTAGTCTTTATCATTTAACTACGGAACAGAATTACTAGATTTGCCCCAAAGTAACCTTAATGTTGCTTCCAAATGAGGCTCAATGTAATTTAAATGAAATCACAGTGAACCTTCGATTTAATAGATTCTGAATCGACTTGTTTTGAATACAACGAACAGGATGTGACTGACGATTAGACATTTTATTATTATGAATAAACAAATTTATTTATCCTAAAATTAATAAGCCTGTTTAAGGGATTAATTGTCATTCCATATACAGGGTAAGTCAAAATGAATATAGCGATTACAAACGGCTATAACTATTTAATGAAAAAATATTTATCGATAAGATTTACACAGAATGTAGAAGAATCTTCAAAATTTTATATACAGAAGTCATAGATGTTCTATGTGACTTCCCTTGGTCACACGGACAACATCTAATCGGTATTCCATTTCACGCCATACATTCTGAAGCATTTGTTCATTAACCGACTCAAGCGCATTACAAATGCGTACTTTCAGTTCTTCAATTGTTTTGGGCAAGGGAAACACAAACACTCTGTCTTTCACATAACCCCATAGGTAGAAATCACAGGGTGTCAACATCCTGTTTCCTCAAACATCCGATGCCATCTGCGTATGTTGTTCGCATTTGGAGGTTCTTCATTGTACCGCTGACGAAATTTTCTCTGCACTGTAATAACAGAACGGCAACTGTGAAATTCCAACACAGAGAATGCTTTCTGCACGGGACTAGCCATTTCCACTAATGAGACGCCGCGCTGAACAGGTTTCTTGTCGTTGCGAAGTTCGATTTCGCGCATGCGCAGGCATCCGTTTGGCTGCACGTGCGCTTTACGTTAATAAATTTTGAAGTTCCGTCTACATTCTGTGTAAATCTTATCGATATATCTTTTTTCATTAAATAGTTATAGCCGTTTGTAATCGCTATATTCATTTTGACTTACCCTGTATAATAAAATAATGATGCCTTGGCTGATTAGAAGAGTTCTTTTCTTTTCAAGCGAGTTTATTTCAGATCATGATTTTATTTTGTGGATGAGGCTTTAGGCGTCAGCAAAAATCCGTAGGCGAAAAATAAAAAAATTATTATCTGCACGAGCATCTCAAAAAAAAAATCAGCTTTTAATAACGTGCTGCCATTGTATTTACAAAAGGTCTTGTTAAAAAAAGTAAGATAATGACTACAGATAGAACGTAGAATAGAATATAAATAGAATGTAGAAAAATGTCCTTTTGAGCACGTGATTATACGAAATGAAATAAATAGGAAATGGGATATTTTTTTAAACAATTAATGCGAGACAAAGTGTTTTGGATCGTTTGCAATACCAAAGGGACTCATTCAATGAAACGATTAAAATGAATAAAAACATAATTTAACTCGCATGAGCTCGTAGTGCTTGGCCTTTCAAGAAATGATGTTCCGACATGATACATTGAGATATGCATAGCATATTTCATTTTAATCTTCTTTTTTTAAAATTGCGTAGTGTCAATCCAATATCATGTTCTCACATGACTCATATTTCGCAATCACCAATATTTAGAAAAGCGATGGTTTTTGACCATCTCAAAGTCAATCGAGTTCTAAAATTTTATCTCGAGAGCGAGGCCAATTTTTTTTCGTGAAAAACCAGTTTTTAAACCGGTTTCTAGCAATCACGTGACTTCAGCATTACACATGTGTCGAAATTTTTTTTTAAAAAAAAAAATCGATGCCTATCCCTTCTCCATCTCAAAACCGTTCGAGTTCTTAAATTTTTCTGGCTAGAAAAATTTGTCAGCTAGAAAAACGGGAAATGAAATTTTTTTTAAAAAAATATATATAATAATGTGTGTGTTTGTAATGATATTTTAAACTCTAATTTCAATTGTAATTAATTTCCCGTTTAGCCTTAATTTAGTCTGTAGTAACTTCATTCTGAAATGTTGTTTCTTGATCCCTTCCCCTTTTTCTATTTAATAAATCAAATGAAGTATTATGACAATAATGCGTTCATTGATTACTCCACCACGTTCCGAGTGGATGAAAAGTAAATCACAAGGGTCAATATTTTTTTTAAGGATTCCTGCGCTTCTCTTGCCTGAAGGTCAACATATGGCCTATATGTATAAGAATTCCTTTCGGAAATCTACACGTGTGTGACTTATGAGAATGTCATAGTATATAAGAACAGAGATAAATGTTTTGTTCCTTTTCTCTCTTTGCTTTCTAGTATGTTTGTATCTGCACTGCTTGAAAATAATGCTTGCCTCTTGAAATGGAATAAGACGAAATAGAAAATTCAACAAGTGTTATCTCCACAATTTGGGCTACGGCTCACTTCAAATTGAAAATAATTATGAGATTACATTGTATATATGTAACAAATAAAAATTTTGTGTTTGAAGCAGACGGTAGAATCGCGACCAAAATCTAGGAAATGACAGATAGAATTTTTAAGTTCGATTTATTGCATCTCGGAAAGCACGCATTGTGAACAAACATCACGGACACAAAAACAGAAAAAGGTTTTTAAAAAAGGCGTAAAAAAGAACGAAATAAATTATCCTTAGTCTTGTATGCAGTGATATTCTAATAAACCTGACACATGTTGATTTTGGCAGGAATTCTTACACGTGTTGACCTTGACTAGAGAAACGCAAGGATCCTTTAGAAGAATCTGTTTGCATCATCGATTTACTATTCCTTCGCACGTAGATGCAGTACTTTTACAAATCTTTATTTGTTTTAATTGAATAGAAAAAGTGGAATGGGATCAGGAAATAAGGGAACATTTTAGAATGACTTTGATATAGGTGAATTAAGATAAAAATTAAGTATTAGGATTAGATTTTATTTTAAAATATTATATATATACCTTCCGATATTTTCCATGCCTGTTTCGCGTTGATTCCTGTTTTCTTCTTTGTTCTTCTTCGGACAATAGCTTCTTAAAAACACACTCTTTTTTTTCTGTTTACGTATTTTGAGGTTTCAAAAATCTTAAATCAAAACAACATCATGTTCTCACATGATAATAAATAGTTTCAAAAAGGAATCTGTCGACGCAGAGTTTGTTTCTGCACATGTTGAAGTCTCATGTGAGGAAATAAAAACCCATGCAAAAGTTCAGTTCATGCCGGAGTTCAAACCATTAAGAAATGATTCTTAGAAAGTAGATAGAAATTATTGCACGCAAATATATGAAATATAAAATAAGCTATAGTGTCTCAACTAGAGGTGACTGTATAAACGAAAAATTCTGCTTGATGACTAACTTTTGATTCGTGGATATTCAGAAAAATTTAACCTGTATTAATTTTTGAAATTGGTTGAATAAGTTTTAATTTATTTGCATATAAATCTGATTATGATACATTTAATAAACTATTATCAAAATATACAGGGTGCCCCAGCAAGACCGGATAAACTCTACCCAAATAGATTCGTTGTTTGGAAGCCGCTGGATTGGGTGTCAGAGTCCTTTTTTATGGCCACCATGATCTCCAGATCTGACCTCTCTAGATTTTTTTTCCTTCGGGGTCATGTAAAGGAATTGGTTGATCCTTTACATGATCGAGACCCAGTTCATTCAGAAATGGACTTAGTCCATTCATCTCCACAGTGTGTTTACTTTTGTTTGATACTACGATGCGAGAACGTGTACAAATAGCCATTGCACGACGCGCTCATGCATGCCTTTACATGCGCGGGGAGCACTTTGAACATCTTCCTATTTAAAAGTATGCAAGTACCAATTTTCATGTTTTGAATAAAGGTCCCCCCCTCGTAAACCGGATATGACGTCATACATTTTCTCTCGCGTTTTTCTCGAAAACTATGACTCGTTGAGGTACAGTTCTTTGACCATTTTTTATGTTTTCTAAACAACAAATTTGGTTTATGCAGAGTTTATCCGATCTTGCTAGGATATCCTATTTATTCATTTTGTATGTCTGTTATTATTATTATATCCTGCTATAATAATACATATTATAACAGAATATGTATTTATTAATGTGTATATTGATCTGATTGATTCCATTATTAGGGATTTACAGAGAAAGATGTCGAACGGGCCAAGAAACGGGCTGAGAGGAAATATGAAAAATTCAAGGAGATATTATTGCGATATGGTATTTACCCTCGTTTTGTTTTTAGAATTTAATTTGAAAGTGCAATTTCATTTAAAAAAATTAACATAAAAACCTGAAAATCTATAATTCTGATTAGAATGTAAACTGTTGAATTCTTTTATTGTGTGAATGAATGGTTCGCGTTGGACCAATAGGACCGAATTCTCAACATTAGGGTTTGTAGAAAGGGAACATTAAACATTAGGGGAGAAAGGGTACATTCTCAACATTAGGATACATTAAAGAAAAGTGAAACTCTAATCCGATGAATGTCATCTGGTTTATGAGACTTCCACCACATGCTTTTACGCCAAGCTTATGGCGAGCGTGTGTGAATTGTTTTTAGCTGTTGTTTCTAATGCGCCTGAAGACTTTTGCTACCGGTAGAGTGCGTCACAACAGCTGTACGTAGGTTGTTTATTCTAGACTGCAAGTCATTATTGTGGGGAATGGTTTGGGTTGCACTGATAGGACCAAACATTAGGGTTTGTAGCCGAGTAACTTAGCCATTATACAAAAGTGACACTCTAATCCGATGGATGTTATCTGGCTTATGAGGCTTCCACCACAACTGTTCCAAACAATAAACAGAAAAATAAAGTAAATTAATGAATCATTAATTACTTTGGGATATTATTTATATTAGTTTATTAAATTCAATAAATGAACTACACCTGATATAAATGTATAAAAAATAAATTAAACATTTAAAAAAAAACTTTCAAAAATTTTCACACATAGTTCATATAAACGAAAAAACTAAAAACATTTTGATTTAAAAAAACTATTCTTCAAGCGCCTTCTGTAAATATATCTTCGTTCATTATTTATTTATTTATTTATTTGTATCTTTAAATAAGATCTTTTGGCATAGGGGATAATCACATTTGATGCTAAAAATCCATTTCATTTTATTATTATTATTATTATACATAAAATTTACTAACTGCCAAATTTATACTACTACAATTATTAAACGCAGAAAAAAAAATAAACGAATATAAAAAAATTTTTATTAATAAAATAAATTTATGGGATTTTAAAGATATGCATCTAGACTTTATGTGATAAAAGGCCTCGGTTTTATTAAAGAAAAAAAACTTAATATTTTGATTGATTTTTGTTGTTAAAATTTTGAAAACTCTTTCTTTTAGCGTTTACTAAGCAAAAAAATAGCTACCTGCTAAATTTCATTGCCCCATGTCTAACAATATACTCTGTATAATATTTTATTCGATTTTTAATCAATTTTCAGATTATATACCAGCCAATAAACTACTATGTTTAAATTAAACGATTTATTTTGAGGTATCTCTAGGTAACGTATCTAGTATATCTCTCTAGTATCTCTCTCTAAGGTATCTAGGTAGGGTAAGGTATTAGCACGCTCGGAGTATTTTTTTAAAAAACTTGATGCAGACATACTTTAACCCTATTTCTGTATTTGAGACTATTCAAAATTTGTAATAAAATGTCAATATTTGTATTAAATACTAAAACTTAGTGAAAATTGGCATTTACTAGCGTAAATTTTAGTAGATTCTTTAAAAACTTCAAATTATATACATCAAAAACTATTACTTTCATCTGAACAAAACTTATGCCAAAATAAACAACATAGTTTTCTCTAGAGAAGAAACAACAATCATATGGTTATAATCATAAATAAAGATTTTAGAACCAGTAAAAGATTTAAAAGGAAATTTTTGTTAAATTTCTGACGTTATTATTCAAACAATAGGCCGTAAATGAAAAAATAATAATATTCACTCATTATAAATTCTTTTAATTAATTCCCTAGAAAATAGTATAAAGACAAAGTTCATTAAATATAATAGTCATATGAAGATTATATTTTGAGTTATTTGATTTGAAGAGAGCAAAAAATAAGTAAAAATCAATTTTGAGAAAAATTTATTTAAATTATTTAATAACAAGTTTTAATTATAAATTATTTGTTTACATATTTATAGTTCACCACATTTATAGGTTATACCTTCTTCCTGCTCAGATTTTAATAATTTTTCTTTTTTAATCATCTTTTTTTCTGACAGTGATTACCGCCTAGTTAATTTATTTACTTCCTATTTACCGATCGTTACGAAAATATTAATATCTTGACTTTTAATTAACGTAGAGATAAAAAGTAAACCTGTTTTGGATAGTTCGAAGACCTTTCTGTACAGTAAAATAATTTGTTTTAAAATGTCATTTTTGGCGATAATCGACTTTTTTAGCTTGTTCGGATACCTTAAAACATCATTTTTCTTGCGTCATATTATACTTTGAAATTTTTATTTCAATTATATTCAGTTTCAATTTTAACCACATGACATACGAATTTATTTAATTTTCTAATTAGATAACTCATCCTATTTTGGCAATTTATTCTTAATTTGATTTTTTTTAAAATAATACATAGAGAATTTGCGATATGAAATCGTTTCAGATTTATTTTTTCGCATTTAAATACTTAATTCTGTGGTTTAATTGCATACTTGAAAATAAAAATTCAGTAATTCGATGCACGTGTCAGACACGTCAATGTATGCGAAGTGATTAATACATAATTTTTCATCGTTAGTTAAAATCTGAAATTGGATCGAAAGTTATGTTTGAAGACGCTACGTCTAAAATTTAGAAAACGCGAAAATTTATACAAAAATTGAAAGATATAACAAATAAATTGCATTTTTATATTAAATGATTCATCTGCATTTTTAGAACTTTTAAAGAAAATTCTTACCTTAATAAAACAGATAATTTCTTGGTTCAATATTTTCGTTCTTCACTATCAGCAAATTCAGTTTTATTTTACTATCATGAATTAATTTTGAAATAATATCAATAAAAATCATGTTGATTATTGAACAAATGCCTTTTTATTAATATAATTAGAATATTTTTTTATTTGTAAAATAAATTATGAGAATGAAAATATGAAATCTTGAAAGATATAAGGTATTGGGATTTATAGCTACAATGGCTTTTATCCCCGGTTTCCAGATGTTAATATTTAAAAAATCTTGTCAATAAACAAAAAAAAAAAAAAAAAAAACACGCACAAAAAAACAAATTGGAGTTTCCCTCAGTTAAAAATATGAAATAATGAAAATAAATATTACAGAATAAAAATCGTTTGCCAATAATTTGACGCAGTTAAGAACTCACTTTTTAATAAAGTTTATTATATTTTTTATTTAAATATTTATTTACTGTTTTTGTTGCTGTAGTTGGCAATATACGTAGAGAGACTGTTCTAAAAATCATTTTAAAATTTATTAATAGAATAATTTTTATATCTGTAAAATAAATTCTGAGAAATGAAAATAAATATTACAGAATAAAAATCGTTTGCCAGTAATTTGACGCAGTTAACTCACTTTTTAATGCAATTTATTATATTTTTATTCAAGTATTTATATACAATTTCTATTGTTTTAGTTGGCAATATATGTAGGGAGAATGTTCTAAAAATCCTTTTAAAATTAACAGTCGAATAATTCATTAGAAGATAATGCAGTTTTATGGAAAAGAAAGAAATTACCGGTTTGAAGAGTGGATATTCTCGTAATTTTGTTTTCTGAACCATAAAATGAAAATCTAATTGATGCCCAAAACTAAACTTTTTAAAATGAATTATAATTATTTGTATTCATCAAAGTTTATCAGTAAGTTATGCACATTATTCTCTTCGGATTCTATTTTGAATGTGATACTAATGATATTTTTATTATCAGATGCTGAAAAAGATAAAAAATCTGTTGATGAAAAGCTGTGTTATAAGAAACGTCATCATCATAGAAAATATCTCAAATTTGATAGTGAAAAAAGCGAACTAAACCAGAAAACCAAATGTGTGTATAAGCCTTCTGCAGAATTTTCTGAAAACGAAAATAAAGAATGGTTCGTATTTTGCACCTATTTACAAATAAATGATTTTGCTATGATTTTAGTGAATCTTTTCTTGTTATTTTCTAAATTATATTTATTAAAAAAAGTGTTAGTGAAAATTATATAATATATGCTTAATATCGCAATAGTATGATTTAATAAAATATTACCACGTATTAATGATTCTGAAATATGAAATTTTTATAAACATTTACTAAAAGAATGTATGCTATTGAGAGTTTATTGCAGTTAGTAAGATTATGCTTGTTGTTAATTTCATTTGGAGGTAGTAATTATGAACCGTGATCTGAGGATGAGGATCCCATCTGCGTTGACATCTTCATAGATTCAAACTTACATACTATCGAAGCAGATGAACGTAAAATTTTGAAATAAATTTGTTTCTAATATAATATAATAAAATTTGAATGTCTTTTTATTTATTAAATGTTTATTTCAAAAATGGTGATATTTTTCACATCTAAAATAACAAATAAATTTTACTAAAATGTTACTAAAGATGTTTTCTTAAATTATTAAGAGCATTGGTAATTAATTTGATAAGCGCATATCTACTATATGTATGCTAGTGTATGACTATACTATGTATAATTAAATAATTCAACGAACTTCAATTTTTATATAATTTATGTCAGCTTTTGTATTATTTTAAATTTAATGTTTTATTTAGTGACGAGGATTATTTAAAATCTTGGATTTTTAGAGACACAGATGATGAAGATGAAGAATTTGAGGTATAAATTTTACTTTTTTCTATCAATTATTTTTCATATTTTATTATACACTCTATTAAAAAAATCGACGAATCAAAAAGGATTTGTCCGATTGAGACGAAAATTGGTAGATAGGAGGGCAATATACAGATTAGTAAATGATTAAAATCTCATAGCAATTGAATAATTTATTTCAGAGTTACGGTAGCAAGTTCAATAAGGTATTGACCCGCCTCTAGCCTGGATACAAGCTGCCACACGGCGTGGCAGAGACCGATGAAGCTCCCAGATGGTTTCCTGTTGTATTTCCAGCGAAATTCGCTATAATCGTCGAACGAGGTCAACAACATTCCGTGGCAGATGCAATCGTCTTCCCATCATATCCCAGACATGCTCAATGGGAGAGAGGTCTCGCGATCTGCCATCCCAAGGAAGTGCTTGACAAGCTTGCAGACAGTCCATAGCAACACGTGCCATATGTGGTGTGGCATTATCCTGCTGAAAAACCAGCCGAGGGTACTGCAAAAGGAACGGTAGCAAAATAGGTTTAGGATGTCGACGTTACCGCTGTGCAGTATTGTACCTATAATGACGACCAAAGGGGTCCGGCTATCAAAGGAATTGCAGACACTCAGACTATAATGCCTTGTTGAAGGGCGGTGTGGCGCGCAATAGTGAAAGCAGGATCCTTCCTCTGTTCTGGATGTCTCCAATCACGTCTTCGATGATCGTCAGGACACGGAAGCGGGATTCGTCACTAAAGACTACACGTCCCCAGTCGGCATCATTCCAACCTGATCGAGCCATGCATTACTGTAATCTGGCTTGGAAGTATGCAGGCGTGAGTGGCAGGTGGCGTAACGGTCTATTTCGCTGTCTTAATGATCAGAGAATGGTCATGGTAGACACTGGTGTTTGGGTTGAACGTCTGATGGTTGATAGAGATGAAGAAGGCGCTGTGACAGCTGATCGGAAAATCAATCTGTCCTCACGATCTGTTGTGGCCTTAGGTCGACCGCTACCATTCTGGCGCTGAACTTTGCCCTTTTCCACCCATCCTTGCCAGCATCTTTGAATCGCCGCATCGCTTCGACTCAAATGACGAGCGATTCTCCCATTTGTCCAACGGACCTCTTTCAATCCAATGATACGACCTTTGTCAAACTCTGGTAGTTGCTCGTAATGAGCACGGGTCCTACGGCGAGACATTTTTTAAGTTGTTGAAAGGTAATCTGAATCGCAATCAAACCGAAAGTTTTAACCGTTGAAGAACTGCTCCTTATATACATCGATGCTGGGTGCGCAGTTCCGATGCGATGGAGATCAAACTATTCATTCGTTGGATGTCAAAATTTACCCATTTGCATATCTGGTCAAAACACTCATGCATACGGAATTTCAAAGCAATCGGATGATTGCTTCTTGGTGCGACGGTTTTTTTATTGTTATAGAGTGTATTATAACTTAGGCATTTAAAGTTCTGTATAATGAAAATAGGATTTTAAGAGTAGAAGGTATAGAAAAAGGCAATGTCTCAGTTGCATATCTTAATTGCGTTTAGATAATACAACATATTAGATTGTATTTCAACAAATTTCAGATTTAAAAAAAAGTGGGAAATTTTATGTTCTTTTTCATTGTTTTTCTTTGATAGAGTGTTTAAAAAATTCTATTATTCATTCTGTTAAAGGTATCGAATGCTAATAAATATAATTTGTTTAGTAGAAAAAGTTTCAATTTTATCTTGATATTGATTTATTTTAAGTTTAAAAAATATATATTATTATTATTTCTCGTCTTTCTGGCACAGAGGTAGCGCGTCTTCCTCGTGTTCTGGAAGTCCCTGCTCGGGCATGGTTGATCTATTTGTGAGATATGTGAATGTGGCTCCCTGTAAAAAGGGGCTGTACAAGCGTGTCGGTGTGTGGTTCACCCTCATATGAGCTAGAAGTCAGACTTCTGCCCTCGGGTGCTCAGGAGTCCATACACTCAGAAGCTACTGCACCCCTCTTTCCGTGGTAAAAAGCGGTCACGACATCATCATTTCTTTTCTCCTCTTTATTTCCGAATATTATGGAATTTGAATAATTTTAAATAACACCATATTTTCAGATGTGGTTTAACAACCTGAAATTAACTACATATTTTTTACTACATGCATTTATTAGAAAGCTTTAATTTTTGAAAACTTTATTTTATTATTTATCAAGGGGTATTCTGTATTAATTCATGATATTGTAATTTTGAATTTTAGGGTTTTACTGACGAAGACATATATTCAAATGAAGAACTGATAATGAAAAATTATTCTATAAAAAAGAAAACGAACGAAGACCCTATAAGAGGTTGTATCATTTTTTTTAACATGCTGTCTCATTTTTTTAAATATTCGGTTTGTTATTGATCGTTTTTATAAAAGTTGATCAAGGATGTGTTATCAAATAGAAAAATAAACAATTGCCCACTAAAATTAACTTCCTCGCCTCTCGAAAAATTTCAATACATATTTTTGTGATATTTTCTGATTATATTAATTTCATGATAACAATATTTCAAATGGGCCATTCAATTGAGTGTATTCAATTGACTTTTTAAACTAACGCTTTTTCGATTCGTGGAATAAAATTGGAAAGCTATCTTTAAAACATCGCTTTTCATACAATATTTAGGTTTTATTATGTTAGAACATGATGTTGTTTTCGGGATGAAGTTTTTGGAGCCAACAAAAATCCGTAGGCGAAATATAAAAAAAATTATTATCTGCACGAGGATCTCTGAAAATCAGTTTTTAATTACGTGTTGCCACTGCATTTACAAAAGCTCTGATTAAAAAATGTTAATTAATAACTACAGCAAATAAAACTAGAAAAATGTCCTTTTGAACTTGTGATTATACGAAATGAAATAAATAGGAAATGTGATCTTTTTTAAACAATCAATGCGAAACAAAGTTTTCTGGATCGTTTGCAATGCTAAAGTGACTCATTCGATGAAAGGATTAAAATGAATAAAAATATAATTTAACTCGCACGAGCACGTGGTGCTTGGCCGTTCAAGAAATGATGTTCTGGCATGATACATTGAAATATGCATAGCAGATTTCATTTTAATCTTTTATATTAACACTTTGGTGACCGGCAATTTTACACAGAAACTATGCCATGTCACCGGCTACTTTTTTTGTAATTGAATATAAAAGTAAAACGTTCTAAAAAAACTCCAATTAATTTTATTTATACTGAATGAAATGAAATTAAACTTAGGACATATTTTTTCACATCAAAAAGTTCTTCGCCGATACGTTCCGTCATGGTTGAAATTTTTGGAATTTTACTAAAATTCTAATAAAAATGTAAATACTAGGAAAAGTAATTTTTCTGTTATAGAGCGGACAAGACTAAACACGATCCGCCAAGTTTTTGCAATGTTCTATATCGCCCTCGGTGCTATAAATTGAAACAGATAACGCAAGTGCAATGACGAGTTAACTCGTCACCGGTCAACAACGTTTGGAAATGAAAAGACGAGTTAACTCGTCATCGGTCAGCAAAGTGTTAACTACTGTTGTCAACCGAATTTCTCATAGATGGAATCAATTTATTTGATCTTCAGTAATTGGGATACCATCTAATTTTTTTGTGAAAATTTTTTTGGTCGCCGGAGCGCATGCGCTGAAAATTACTGCTATAGGGAGATAGAAACAAAGCAGTTTTTTGAAATGAAAGGAATGAAATCCTAATGTATAATTAAAGCCAATGATACAAAATGTTAGTACACTCAAGCCACGCTTTAAAGTTAAATATGAAGAATTAATAGTATGTTCTCAGAACTCTATTTACCTTCTCTGATGGCCATTGGGAGCTTTAAAGAAGTATTTTGCCCTGAGCGCCACATATCCTTGTTACGCCTCTAAGCGATACAGTATATATACTAAACAGTTAGTATAATTTTTTTTAAAGAGAACTATTAGTATCTATCTGTAAGGAAACAATAAAAATGTTTGTTTGAAAAAAACCTTTTTACATGTCATATTTTTTTCATTTATAATCACGAGTTGGTGATTTATTAAAATGAAGTAAGAATTTCTTATATTCAAACACAGTTTTCTGTGAAGAGTAGAAAATAGGGTGATAAGATGAATTGGAACTTTATTACAATTAATATTACTATATATTATAACTAAGCAATTAATTATGCTTTATTATAACTTTATTAACTAGTGTAAACACATTCTGTAGTCCTAATATCTTATTTTTCAAAGACTATCCATTTTAAAAATAAAATTCTTTATTTGGCAACTAGATAATAACAATTTTTAATAACATTTCTAACCAGTTTCCAATTCCGCTTAATTGGAAATCTGTCAATAAATTGAGTTTACTGACTTAATTATATTACATCTAAACTATAGTTTATCTTTTTATTGTTGCTGCCGGAGGTGTAAATGTAGTTGCTTATGCACTGAATAACAAAATTGCAATTGTATTCAGAATTAACTCATCATGCAATGACTGTATTTCATTCCCGTATAAGAAGAGTAATTATAACATATGATTGATAATGCATCATTTTTTTATTTATTTCTCCCTTTATGCTTTTAGAAAATAATGCAAATATGCGGGAAAAGGATAAAACGCAGAGAATTTCATGCTGCAGTGCGTCTAAAAGAAGAGATGAAGATGAAGGAATGTTTTCAGATAATGAATTCAGTAGCGAAATAGATACGAAATGGTACGTATAAGCTAATATAATAAAACAAATCGTAATCATATATATAAAATAAGTACCGGGTGTCCAAAAAGTTCCCGTACTCTAAATTTAAAAAAATCCTTGTCCATGATTTTTTTTTCAAGTATATTAAATTTTGCCATAGGAGTAATGAAACCATGGACATGCTTGAAGCTTTTTTCGGGGATCGACTTATCTAAAAAAAAAAAAAAATCTTTGGCCACCTCGATCCCCTGATCTGACCATCACGGACTTTTTTTTCTGTGGGGGTATTTAAGGGACAAAGTTTATGAAGGTAATCCTCAAACAATAAATGGTTTGAAAATCGCAATTACCCAAAGGATACAAGAAATCACTCCCAGCATGTTAAAACGCGTTTCGAAAAACATGCGCAAACGAGTTCAGCTTTGTCTCCAAGAAAGGGATGGACATTTTGAACAGTTATTATAAATGTAAGTTCAGTATTTTTTTTTCCCTTAGTTATGTTAAAAGTGCTTTTTATCATTGCCATAAAAATAGTTCTTTTTAAACTTATTGTTTTTGTAAAATAAATTCACAAATCATCAGTACGGGAACTTTTTGGACACCCTGTATTTTATAGTGTTATCATTTTTTAATACTTAATACGAATAATATGTGTGAAGTAAATGGAGATCTTTGTCTTTGTGTGAACTTATCTACAAGGTAGGAAGAGGTTATTCGATTTTAAAATCAAGAACATTATACCGTGATAGTGCTACAATCTAAAAAAAAAAACACAACATTCTTCATTATATCATTTGAGTTCTTATAATTTTAAATAGTTGATATACTGAGCCTCTCAGGAATAAAATATTTTTATGCTTACTGTTTTATATATAAAAAAATTTCTTTTGTATTATTAGTATTGCTTTTGTATAAAAAAGACACACAAATATAAAGATAAAAAATATTCAGAACATGATGTTATTTTGGGAATGAAGTCAACTAAAATCCGAAGGCGAAAAGTAAAAATTTTACTATCTGCGCAGGCATCTCAAAAAATTAGCTTTTAATGACATGATACCATCCCATTTACAAAAGATCTGATTAAGAAAAATAAGTTAATTTCTACTGCAAATAGAAAATTGTCATGTTGAGCGCGTTTTATATGAAAGGAAATAAATAGGAAATGTGATGTATTTTTTTTAAAGCAATCAATGCGAGACAAAGTTTTTTTTGGATCGTTTGCAATACTAAAGTGACTCATTCAAATGAAACGATTAAAACGAATAAAAATATAATTTAACTCGCACGAGCACGAGGTGCTTGGCCATTCAAGGAGTGATGTTCTGACGTGATACATTGAAATATGCATAGCAGATTTCATTGTAATCTTTTTTTTTTGTTGTTGTTAATTTAAAATAAGAATAACAGTTGAACGAAACGATTTTTATAAACCGTCGACAGCTGATTTTTTCCTCAGTATCAATAAACCTAAACTTTAGTTCCACTTCGTTATATATTGTTAATTGTTTTGCCAATGGCTCTCTGCATGTGTTCTTTCCCTTCAACAACAAAAATTATTGATCCGAATATTTTATGAATTGTCTTTTAAAACTAATAAGCAATATTGACAAAGTATCTGAAAAATAAAACAAAAATATCAAAATGTAAAACTACATTTATTTGAAAGCTCACTTTAGCCTGACAGTAATATATATATAAATTTCTTAATTTTAAAATCATTGGCCTTTTTTTAATTAATGATTATATAATTAAAAATGATTACAAATTAATGGTAAAAATGGCGCAAAAATAACTGACAGAATACGTCTCCAAGTCTTATGACAACATGTCTGATAGACATAGCAGACGGACATTCTTCGTCATGTCTGTACAACAATTGATGGTCATCAAGTTATATTTTGCTTGAATAAAATTTGATTATGCTTTTCTGCATAGGCTCTAATTTAAGATATAATAACGGTATTTGCTTAGAGGCTTGTAAATATCTAAAAAATTTTTTTAAGTTTTGAAAAATGAATTACAATTATAAGAAAGCGGAAAAATAACTTTTTTTATTGAAAAATTCTATTTCAAAAATGTTGTTGAAATAGTAATTTTATAACTAAATTTCGTAAAATGCTACATGAGAAATTCCGTCTATATTTTGAAAATAAATAATATTAAAAAATTTGTCGTTCTTAAAGATGCTTTTACATTACGAAAAATTTATTTCCATGTAGGTATGCCAGTGTTATGAAAGTTTTGGAAAGCAGTATAGAAAATGATGAAAGTGACGTAAGTACACTAATTAATCATAAGCTGAAAATGTGCCAGCTAACATAAATTGCATATTGCATTTTTTAATTATTTTTCATTGCATAATATATACATGCGTTGTTGTGACAAGCCCTACTGATACATCAGCAGATTTTAAGCCGGAGATATACGTCTCTTGTTTTACAAGTAGCGCCATCTAGGGCCAAGAGTACGACTTTAGCTACACACACGCCCCAATCCTTTTTAGGGGGCGGACTACATTCATGCATATTCATTCACTCATCTCAGATCGTAATTTAGACCTGGAACGGAGAACGATCACCTCTGACCCAGTACCCCCAGTGGTATTACTCTCGACATGGAGGACTTTGCGACCACGGACAGATTTAACGAGCGCCAGTCGCCATGCGCTCGGGGATTCTTTTGGCCGGTGAGCTCCGAACCCCGTAACCTAAAGAGTACGAGTCCAACGCTCTACCAACCAGGCCCTATATGCATGTGTACTTTCATATAAAAGTTAGAATTCTTCAAAATCTTTCCATTCGATTTATTCCCAATAGCCTTAAGCTTTATCTCATAAAGTTGGTCATACTCTACTGAATCCACATTTTCAAATCTCGATTATAAAAGCATTAATTCTCCCGAGTTTTACGAAGGGATTGTAGTGGTCAACTTAGGTAAGTTACGAGGGCAAATCAAAAAGCCTATTTTTTATTCGCCAAAAACTGGTACATTCAGATGTTTACAAATATATGTAGTGTATTACGTGCCTTACATTATTTCTCCACATAGTCACCACACCGGTTCAAAGATTTGTCCCATCGCAGTACTAAATTAGAGATTCCCCCGTGGTAGAATTCTTCCGTCTGAATGTGGAATCACCGTCGGACCGCGTTCTTGGCTTCTTCATCACATGTGAATCTCTATCCTGCCAGAAACTTCTTTAGCGGACCCGAAAACGTGAAAATCACTAGGAGCAAGGTCTGGACTGTAAGGTCGGTGTTCTAGATTCTCCCAGTGAAATGACTGGAGCTTAGCGACGATCTGGACTGCCACATGTGGCCTTGCATTGTCGTGGAGGATAACCACGTCGTCCCCATCGCGAATCCCTCTGCTCTTCTGTCTGATGGCCTCTTGCAGACGAGTCAATATGGAACAATAACTATTGGCATTGAGGGTTACACCTCATGGCAGAAATCCAGCAGGAGTGGTCCACGGCGATTCCAGAAGACCATTAACATCACTTTCTCAACAAATGGCGCCGAACGGTTTTGTTTTGGTTTTTGTCTGTCGCAGTCGAACCTGTGACCACAAGGGGCCTCAGATGTTTGTCCCTTGCTCCAGAGAAAGCGGATAACACGTCGCTGCTCATAAAATGTGGACGCCTGAAGAGCAACCGCCATCTTAAATGACTGATAGCAGCGCCGCTCACCGGAGCAAAAGGCAGATACGGTTCAAAGAACGTTCACTGTTGGGAATGTATGTGTTCGCTATGTATTCATAACCTAATTTTGGCTTTACAAAAATAGGAGCAAAGACTTTTTGATTTGCCCTTGTACAAAGCCAATTTGATTTCTTGATTCGCCTCGTTCAGCAAGTTGCGTACTGTATTTATTGTTGTCACAAGGAGATTTAATGTACTTTTTAATAGATATGAGTTCCAAGAATTTCATTAGAAATTATGTTTTTGATTATGTCTTGGTCGCATGCCAGACCTCCCTTTCATTTGAAGTTAGACATGAGGTTTGTTCATTATACATATAAGTCCACTTTTCTGATCAAGGTTTCTTCTTTTGTGTTTAATAGGGGAAAAAATTCATTTCTATTTTAGTAAATTAAGTCTTGCTCAAATAGATTTGATTGAGCTTTAAATTAATTATTCAGCAGATTTTAGGTAAGTTAGACGTTTAGCTAGGAAAGCCTTTCAATGGTAAATCTCCGAATCTTTCAACAAAGATAAATCTCGTTACGAGGACAAAACACTTCAAAAGAATCACTTATAACTTAGGTGTTTGATTGAAAGTTAATGCTTTCCAAAATGCTATAAGTCATTAATACTACTTAATGTATATCTTTCCTTAATATTTTTGCCTGAAAAAATATTTTATGGCACACAAAGAATTTTAGCACCCAGGTTTGAGAAGGCATTCCTTAGAGAGTACAGAGAGGTGGCATTCAGTCTTAAAACAAGAAGTCAGATTATAGAAATTTAAGAACGTAATGGCACATTAGAACATGGTTTATACTGTTAAAGATTAGCGGAAGGTCTATACATTATTTTAGAGTTAGTCTGTCATCAATATAAGTATATATGTCATGTTATTTAGGTGGGCGATTATTTTCAAAATAAGCACAGCTTTCAGAAAGAATTTTATATTAGTGACTTAATTTTAAAAAATCATAGAAATTAACCATTTTATTGTCATAGGGTTTTAAGGATTAATAGACAAATTTGCATTCAATATTCACTGATTAAGAGTCTTGTTTTCTTTTCAAGTTTTGAATCGAAAAATTATCAAATGCATTTAACGGGCTATCTCACAGAGAAACTCTTCTATGAATTCTTACTTTTTAACTTTGTTTTTAATTGTAGGTAAACGACCAAAGGATCTTACGGCAGAACTTAAACAAAGTTTTTGGAATTAATCAAGGTTTGTAAAAATTTGGAGATTTTTTTAAACAGAAATTTTTTTTTATACTAAACATAATTTGATTTTTTCTAATTTTGCAGATGATGAAATATTGTTGAAGATCTTCGTTAAGAAATAGATTCCTGGGACCAATTATTTTTCCTTTTGAATTGCTTTACTGTAATATAAAATAAAAACTGTTCAATTTAATATATAATGTAACAAATGGAACGAATTTAACAATTTATGTCCGAAGAAATAAATAGGACCAATTTGATATTTTTATTCGAAAAGAATGAAGTAATAATAGCAGTCTTTGTTAAAATAACTGTTTTTAGCACCAGTTAACATGATTGTTATCTATTGTTATATTTTGGTGGACAACGTTATAGAATATGATACACATGCTCCTTATTTCATCTACAAAAGTCTATTTTAAAATATTTTCTTTCAAGTAACGATAGGATTTTTTAAAAAATCATTAGTTTTAACGCGATAACATTTTTAACTCCAAAACTTAGAAAAAACATTTTTCTCCAGTGTCACTTTACATAAAGCGATATTTTTAGCATCATTTCGGAATTCGATACAACACTCGTTTTTTGAATTGAAATCCCAAATAATTTTGAATTAAATTAACATTTTTCAGGAAAACATTTAGTACTTTAAATCTTTCTCTCTATTTCCCCCTATTTACAATTGATTATTCTTAGCCAATAAAAAACATAGCGAGCATTTCTGATTTTAATATTTTAGAATAGAAACCAAATTTTTCTGCCTATATACTTTTATATGAGAGACATGAGTAGTATTCACAATTACAATGAAGACCCATTCTAATAAACAAAATGCAGTTTTGACTTAAGTTTTCTACAGTTTCTTTAAAAACATATAATGCTACAAGTCATTTAGAAATGTTTTAACATATAATATATTTCAAAGAAATCCATACAGGTTTTAGAAGATTTTAAGGAAACTTGAACTATTCCCCACATAGAAAAACAATCACCTATAACTTTTTGAAATGGCTTACACAGAAACATCATATTTATTCTGAATAATAATCCGGTTATTTATTAGTAAGTACTAATTTTGGTTTGTAGAATTTTAACGATCTTTCAAAACAGATATCTATTGATTTTAAGTTAATATTGTAAAGCAAGAAGCACATAAGTTAATATTCAAATTGTACCCATTTTTATAAGATCAAAAATCGCTGACAAATGGAAAGAAAAGTTTAAAATGAATCTACATTCCACTGTAACAATGCTTTTATGACACATAAACTAGGTTGGGCATTTGTAGCTGCATAGGACTGGCCAATGAATCTAGAGGACTAGTAAATTTATTCATTTTACTTGACAAGATGTTTTCCAAAAATTAAATAAAAAAATGTTTCCTTCCTTGCCCCCCACAACTTCAGCATATATTACTGCACACAACCAATTTTAACTTACTTAAATTTTTTATAGTATTTTCTTTTATTTTAAGGTTGCATTGATATATACATCTATATTGCCATGAAATAGTTAATTGTTTCATTACAATAACAAATTAAATTAGTTTTATTCCGAATATAGTAGAGCAAATCACAGCTACTGTTAATTACATTGTATGTATAACGTTTATGTGATAGTAAAATAAATGAACATTAATCAAGAATGGTCCTTTGAATTATTTATTTGAAAAAGCAGTCTGCAGTACAAAATATTAACAATATGACAAATCAAAGAAACACAAAATAAAAATGTGATGCAAATTACATTGAATAAAATCCATGAAGGCTTAGCTGTACGTAGATTCGACTTTTTTCTGTAGCAAGCTTTTCTAAAGGGGAGATTTTATTACAAATACTCAGTATTGTGACTAGAAACTGATTCTAAAAAATTTAATTACAAATGCATTTTTTAACCAGGAAATTGAAGTGTTAATCTTTCTTTTAATATTAACATGAAAAACAGCACCAAAATCTTATTCTTTACAAAAGTATCCAAACACATAAATCCTAAAAACTTGTAGATACATAAGAAAGCAAGTGATATTTATTAAGAAGGCACTACATACTTGTAAACTTTCTGACCTCTCTAAAAGACCAGAAATAAAGAAAAACCTTCAATACCAGTAAATAGACACCTTCAGATAACTTGTTTGATACGCTGACAATGTAAACTTATTTCTTTAAAAATGTAAAATCTGTAGTATAAAGATTTGGCAGCTTTCGTAAAATGTTTAAAAAACTTCCTCTACAAATGTATATTAGTATAAAGTATCAATTAAAAGGTTGACAATTGGGAAGATATTCAAGAATTGGCTTTTAGGTAGGCATCTAGCTCATTATTTTTACCTGCAGTTAAAAAGGCATAAAATTTAAGAATTACTGGTGGGTTAACATTGAGAAACTGTTCTGATATGGGAAGACACAAAAGCAAGAACCCATGATTACACCAACTGAAGAGATTAAAAGGAAAATT
The DNA here is from genome assembly GCA_026289955.1 of Argiope argentata. Classification (NCBI taxonomy): domain Eukaryota; kingdom Metazoa; phylum Arthropoda; class Arachnida; order Araneae; family Araneidae; genus Argiope; species Argiope argentata. The sequence continues at coordinate 447,300 of JAOUZG010012368.1, read as the reverse complement.
GATCTTAATTATGTATGTAAAATATAAGAATTCATGTATATACAAAAAGAATCCATTTTGATTAAATGAACCACACTTAAACCCCCAAAAACAATTAAAGACATTAATTAGTATTCATACAGAAGAGTTTTTAAAAACTTCAGAATACTTACTAGAAAAGGAAGTGACCAAAGAAAAGTAGGAAATTTGATATAAACTAGCACATACACACATTCTATATACTACATGTCACTACAATAACATTTTAGGAAAAGCGTCTTGTAGTCCCAGCCAAGATCACTAGGATTAGTGGGCCAGGCTGTAGAAGTTTTTTTAACTGAACGAAACGGCATGTTGTCAATCCTTTGTTCACAACCAAATACCACATCCATTTCACAATTAACCATAACTTATGACAAATTATGGCAGTGTTCTTGCTCTGTAAAGCCTTTCCCAGAAATTTAATACTTTCAGGTGAGTGTAAAGTAATAGAACTACTTTATGGAGTTCCTTCACAAGTGGCAGATTTTACATAATGTAATATTTTACATCCTATGGCATCCTTTCTTCAGTTTAGATGACCAACACATTGACTTGACCATGGCCATCGAGTTCCACAGTTGGCTAGAAAGAAATAAATTTTGAAGATGAATACACTTTTTTTCTTCCTTTGTATAGATAAAAAATAAGAAGTTTCAAATTTCTAATATAATATTGGTGCACCAATGTTTATTTTTCAAAATTTGTTCCTGTATTGTAGAGTGGAAATGGCATCCACACAAAAAGTGCATTATCATTTACGAAACCATAAAAATTATAGCGAAATATAGATAATAAAAACCTTTATTTTTAACATTTATGTCATTGGCACTGAATCAGATATTTATAGAGCATTCACAGATTTCTTGTCAAGACAGAATTTGAAATTGAGTTAAAACAAAATCACCGATTTAAAAAAAAATGTAAATTTCAATATTTAACATAGGAATTAGGTAAATATATTATATTTTAAATTATTAAAGATTTCATAAAAACATAAATGATGAGATTAAAAATGGAATTTCTGCAGCTTGAAAAATTTCATTTGTGATAGTATCAATTAAGATTTGACATTGCTTTAACCCTTTCAACTCCTCTATTTATGATTTCCCTTATGTCAAGGGATAGAGCAATAGACCAGTTGAAAGAGATAGACAAATTCCATGTTTAGATATTGTCATTTTAAATGTAGATATAGTAATAATAATAATAAGTAGTTCATATTAATGTTTTAATATTAAGTTCTATAGAAATAATATAACATAAATAAATAACAAAGTTTTTTAAAAAATGGAATTGTAAGTGAATGTTATTTGGAAATGTTAATGTCCTAATGTTATGTAAATTCTTGATATTTTAAAAAAAGTTGTTTGGATTAATTTATGCATCATGGCAATTGAAGAGTCAAGTCAACAAATATGAATAGCACATTTCCCCACCCATTAATCCTATTTTATGTTCATTAAGGATCTCTATTCCCAGCCAATATGAATATAAAATTAACTAATAATCATAGATTGAAGAACATCAATTAGATGAAGTTTAAATTAAAATGTTTGGAAAGTGAATGTTAATTAAAACAAATAATCAATACATACTAGGTAAATTATACATTTTGCATATACTGTGATGAGCTTAAAATATTTATACAAAGTTAAAACATTTAATGAAAATTTATTACACAAAACATTGATCTATACCCACAGCATTTCAAAAGTATTTCATCAAGTACATTGAAGTACTGGGTTTGATTTAAAACCATGGAACGTCTAGATAGAAAGCATACACGGCTTTTTTTTCGAACGTTAATATAGTTGCCAAATATTAGTCCTAAACATGTATAAAAACTGGCAAGTTATAGAGTGGAAAATGCTATTTTTCCAGCAGTATTTTGACCCAAGTTCAAATTTTACACTTAAGAGCATTCTGCAAACTGCTATTTAAATTGTAACCAACAGTAATTTTTTTCCTCCTTACTCTTGATTAAAAAAAAAAAAGAATTTAGATAAAAAAAAAGTTATTAGAATGAAGAAACATATCAATAAAATTCAAATCACTATTTTAATACTTACTTGGCTATCATCAATTGTTTCAACACCATCAACAATGTATTTTAGGTGATGTGTTCCTTTGGAGAGTTTTATTTTAGTAGAGAAGACATCATCCCTGAAAATTAATGAGAAGATTAGATTTAGAAGATTTATTCATATATTAAAATGAGGATTTTGTTTTAAATACGCCCTGCTCGTTACCTGTAAAGACTTTTTTTCGTTCAGTACCTCACTCGGCAGGGAGTTATGTGGTGCCTAAATTCTGATTGCTGAAGTATTTTTTGCATCACGTCCATCAACAGAAATACAAGATTTATTATTGCGATTTTAAAAAAGATTATCCTCACTGTATTTCCGCACTTTTTATGATGTATCTAACTATTTTTACTTGGACGTTTTTCCGAGTTGGCAACTGAAAATTGCTTTTAAAAATTAATGTTTACTTTGTTTCTGTTAATAAAGTTTTTTCGTAGAGTCGATGTTATTCCAAATGATTTAACTGACTTAATTCTCTAATATGTGTGCATAACATCAAAAATATCTCTACAAACTAAAGCTCAGGTTTGAATTAATCTATCATTCATATGACTCAATCTAGATTACCTTTTCCAAAATATTCATAAAATAAAATCCATTAAACAAAATTTCATTAAATGACTTATTGCATTTACAAAATGTTTAAAGGAAGTTATCTGTCTATACTTCAAATTCATTTATTAAATAGTTTTTTTAAAAAAAGTTTAGAATTGTCTAATTATGCTAATATTAAATTTATATTTCTGAAATTAAAATTGTCTTACAACATACAAAAGTATATGCCATTAATTCAAATTTAAATGATTATTTTGAGACATAAGTAAAATTAGTCAAAGACTGTCTCGATTGCATAACATCAAAATACTCACTGCTTATGAAGTATGCATTTATCTTCCCATTGGTTGAAATCTCCTAATACAGCTACATTGTCTCCACCATTTTTCCATGTCAGGGTAGTTGGTACTTCTGTCGAATCGCTCTTTTCATCACCGTTCACTGTAACCTTGGATTCCTAAAAATGAATGACACCCACCATAAAAATAAACCCAAAAAGACAATTTCAGATTTTATTCTCATGCTCTGAACTTTGATATTTAAATGCTTTAAAAGGGTAAAAATTGGGTTATTGTAATCTTCAGAGAAATTTAAAATTGATTTTACAATGAAATGCAGATATTTTTTTCTTTTTTTTTTTTTTTTACCTCATGCTCAGCATCCCCATTCATGCCACCATTGGTAACAGGAGCTTTCTCTTCAGCAGATTCCTGATTAACTTGAACCTCTTCTACAGGCGATTCAACTTTTGTCTCTTGCACTGCTTCTGGTTCTTTTGAAACAATACTCTCTTCAACCTTTTCAACAACAGGTGCAGCTTCTGCTGGACTTTGTGGGGCTTCCACAGGTGATTGTGCTTCAGGTGCAACTTCTGCAACTGGAGACTCAACTTTGGGTTCATCTGCCACTGGACTTTCAACAGGACTAGCCACCTTTGATTCTTCAGATACAGGACTTTCTACAACTGGACTGGTCACTTGTGTTTCCTCTGGAACAGGGCTAGTTACATTCGTTTCTTCCTTTACAGGGCTTTCTACAACAGGACTGGGTGTTTTGGGTGCTTCAGAGACTGGACTTTCTACAACAGGACTTGTTACCTGGGTTTCTTCAGCAACAGGAGCTTCTACAGGGCTATCTACCTTAGGTTCTACAACTGGGCTTTCTACTTTGGGTTCTTCAGTAACAGGAGTTTCTACTTTGGGCTCTTCTACTGCAGGTTCTTTAGGAGCTTCTGCAAGTGGAGTTACCACCTTTAGTTCTACAGGAGAATCCTCAACAGGTGTTTCTGCTTTAGGCTCTTCTGCAACAGGAGTTTCTGCTTTTGGGGATTCCGGTGCTGGGATTTCTACTTTTGGCTCCTCCTTTGGTGTTTCAACTTTAGGTTCTCCTTTAGGCTCTTCTGCCACAGGAGTTTCTGGTTTGGGCTCTTCTTTGGGAGCTTCCGCAACTGGAGTTTCTGGTTTGGGCTCTTCTTTGGGAGCTTCCGCAACTGGAGTTTCTGGTTTGGGCTCTTCTTTGGGAGCTTCCGCAACTGGAGTTTCTGGTTTGGGTTCTTC
>JAOUZG010012368.1:411888-443074 GCA_026289955.1 Argiope argentata | reverse complement strand
TCTTCTTTGGGAGCTTCCGCAACTGGAGTTTCTGGTTTGGGTTCTTCTTTGGGAGCTTCCGCAACTGGAGTTTCTGGTTTGGGTTCTTCTTTGGGAGCTTCCGCAACTGGAGTTTCTGGTTTGGGCTCTTCTTTGGGAGCTTCGGTTTTGGGTTCTACTGGTGCTGTTTCCTGCTTAATTTCTAATGTGGCTGGTGCCTCTGGCTTAGTTTCAGCAGGGACATCGGATTTTGCTTCAGTCTCCACGGGAGATTTAGGAACTTCAGCTGCAGGTTTTTCTTCTGTTTCAATTTTTGCTTCTACTGTCTCGCTAGCAGGCGATTCCACTTTTTGTTCGGTTTTTTCCTTTGATTCTTCACCCACTGGCGACGTCTGACTGGAAGGAGACATAACCTCAGATATCACAGCTACCCCAGAGCCTTCTTTGTCTGGACTGTCCTGCACTATGTCTGTTGGCGCATCATTTGATCCTGCGCTCGCAGTCTCGGCCTTCTTGGATTCTGTGTTCTCCTCTGCAGGTTTTGGGCCATTCTCCAAAATTTGAGAGTCGTCTTTCTTTTCCTGCAAAAAGAAAAAAAAAATGTAAACATTATAAATTTACAAATTCAAATCCACAAAAATGAAACTTAAATAATAAGAGGTGGCTAAATTAGTAATCCATTTGTAAAAATTGCGATAGAAATGAGTTAAAATTATGCTCTGCAATCCCCATTATAAACAAATCATAAATATGAGAAGTAAATGAAGGGTATTTGGGATGCTCATCCTTTTATAGCTTGTTTAAGTTTCTTAACTTTATAAAGAAAAAATATAATTCTTTATAAGGACATAACCATTCAACCACGACAGATTTAACGAGCGCCAGCCACCCCACATTCGGGTAATCTTCGGCCGACGAGATTCGGACTCGCAACCAAAGGAATACGAGTCCAACGCTCAACCAACCAGGCTATCCCGGCCCAAAAACAAATTTAGAACAGTTAATTATATTCCGTCATATCTTGAAATAATATGAAGGCTATTTTGAGACGGTTATCGCAAGACATTATATATATATATATATATATATATATATATATATATATATATATATATATATAAGCATGCATGTCTGTACTTGAAGTCTTGAGCCAAATTTCCACAACTTATAAATGGGAGAGCGGTTAGAGTTTATCGGATGAAACTGAATGTGTATCAAGAACTCATGCATGGAACTCTAAATTGAACCAAAATATCAACGCGACCTTCATTACTGTGTTAAGATGAGAACAACAAACTATTTCGGGATATTGCGATAGTGAACTGCAAAATAATATCCTCAGGCTAAATCTATTATTCATGAGGATAATAATTACCGTATACTTCACATATTTAACATCAGATACGATACAACACAATTAAGCTGAATTTCATAAAATAATGAATAGTACTAAATATATAAACCGAGAAATAAAATAAGTATGATTATCTGAACAATACAATAAGTAAATTTACGAAAAAAAAGTGCTTGAGATATCAAAAATATAAATTATTAAATAAAAAGAAAACTAATCCAAAAAATAATAAAATTCCGATAATAAAAACGTTGAAATTCGCGGCAAAACGTCTAAAGTCCAGAAAATAAAAATCCTGATAAGTTAATGTCTAGAACAAATCGAACATTTTATTCTAACAGTGTTAATAGATTCATTCTTTGAGCGAGTTAGGATAACCAGCACTTTTTAAAAATCAAATTTACAATGAAGATTTTTTTTTATTAATTTCTTTCTTGTGAATCATTTTCTACTTACACAAACACAACCGGATACTTCCAAAAGGTCATCCCAGCCTTATGAGAGGATATCACATTCCAATCAATTATCAGAAATGAAATTACGTTATGTTCTGATAAACGTTAACCCTAGATAAATAAACATTCTTCCAAAGGAGACTACCAACCCATCCTGGTTTTGCGAATTCGGTATATTCCAACAACTCTTTCTACCTTAAAAGTATCTTCATTGCTAGTACAATGAATTATCAGATAAGCACAGCTGTTACTTTTCATAATTGTGGCAATCACCGCTTAATTATTGGATGTTTAATGATAACACAGATAACTCATTCGAGTTTGCGTTAATATCATAACGACCATTAAATTTTTGTGCTTTTCTAGCATTTAAACATTTAGGATGGTAATTAAATGCAAGTTCGATTATTTTTCGAATTTATCTAACATAAAATTAGTACTTTCTATTTTATTAGTATGTGCGCAACGCTTCCAACAAGACTTGCTGTTCCCAAATATACCTTTTATAATTTTCAAAGCGGGCGAATATTTATTTTAACTATTTTTTTTAAACAAATATTTCTTTGAAATTACTTTTACTTTTTTTGAAAGTAAGGAAATAAATATATACTAATTTTTAAAACGTAATCTACGCGTAAACAACAACACTTACAACTTAAGTTCTAGTTATTTGGCGTCATATCAATATTATAACGTTAACCGTTGTGATTCGAAAAAACTAATTTAAAAAGGACTGAATTCTTATAAATGTCAGTGCGAAATTTACTATGATTAAGAAATCAACCAAGAGATTAGAATTTCGTTTTAAAACGATTTTCTGAAGTTATTTTACCAATTAATTTTGGTGAGGGAACACACTATTCTTGAAAATAAATAACAATTGATATTTAAAATGAGCTAAACTGATCGTTTCATATTTTGAATTTTTCAATCCCCCTCCCATCAAATTTTCTATTTGCTTCACTTCACATTCAAATTTAAAATCCAAAGACACACCCATCGGCTAACCGATCCATTATACAAGAATGTTCTTTATGCAGTAAATGTGTGATTTTTTAAAAAATAAAAAATTTCCACAGCTGAAAAATTTGATATTTTTAGTCGATTACTTCAGAAGATTTGTAGGTCAAAAAAGTTCGTTGAGGAAACAATTTTATAAAGTAAATAAATTTAAAAACCTCGGATATTTTTGATGTGTAAATGAGTAAAATATTTTTTGATACTATAAATACAATCGCGTAATAGTAAAATGCATTTACAGAATCCAACAACAATAATAATAATAATGAAAGCCATATACAAAATTTGTTATCTGACGAGATTTAGACAGCATTAGAAAAATGTAAGAAAATTTAAATCATTCTCCCTTATTCTTTAGAGATAAACAGTAAATAAAATAGTAGCGGATAATATTTTTCTAACATTTGTAAAATGTAGAATTTTAAAAGCTGAATTCGAAAAGCTTCATAGCTGGTAATAAATAAGAAACTAAACATTTATTCCTCTTATTAATGAAATTTCACTATATGCTTAGTATAAAAACAAACGAAATTATCGAGAGAGAAAAAACATTACAGACATACTTTAAAACAAATACTTTTATCATAACATTTTCGAAAAATCAAACTAATCGTTAAAACCTTACCATTTTCTTTCCCGACAAAAAAAAATCGTCTGCCGTGGACTAAAAATTCAGCCGGAGCAATTTGTTCTAAACTGAATAAACGTCAGTTGAAGTATGCTAGGATTCACGCAAGATGAAAAGTTTTTAGTCCCCCACCCACCCAAAAGGGAGGCGTCACGTGGGGATGCAACTTTCTACCAATGGCGGATCATCAACAAGGGGGATGGTATTCTCCAAACCCACAGAAATCGAAATGAAGAACGCAGTCGGCAGATTTCCAAATGTTTCAATGTTTACAAATGAAACCTTGATAAGTATCTAGCTAATATGGAGAAATGATTTTATTTACCTGGGGGGCATTTGACCCGTGACACTCCATTCACGCAGAAAAATGCGTGATTTCAGGAGATTCACGATCCTTTCACAAATTTACGAGTCGAAAAAAGTTAATAAACATGGTTACGTAATATTAGTGACGTACTGCGAATTTGCCCATCATGCAAAAACGAATAAAAGGATTGGATAAACTCATTTCTTTAAAACTTGAAATTCAACAAATCGCGAGACCTTAATTAAAATAAAAAAAATCCTTCAGCTATAATTGCTAATTATCATGATATGCGAGAATATTTCCTTGAAAGCAATAATTTAAAAATGAATTATTAATAAGTAGAAATTTGATCCTTTGAATCGTTTTATAACCCAAACTAACGGATAATTCTCAAGACTTGGGAGAGAAGGGGAAAGTTATATTTACGAATTTTGAAACTCAGTATTCTAAAAATTTATTTATTCCAGATTTAAAAATAGTCACATTTTATCTTCAATTCATCCCCATTAGGCAAAAATCTCGTTCCTAGGGATACGTGAATATAATGAATTTAATTGACGGCATAAGGTCAAAAACACTCAAACACAATGAATGTATTAATACTTTGATCACCATTGCATTCAAATACGGATAATACTTTAGTCTCAAAAGATAACGCGCACATTTTAAAAGCAAATATCGTTAAATATTGTAACAATTGAATATTTTGAAATTATCTAGAATGATAAATTCGGGCATAAGAAAGAAAATTCATAAAATGAAAGTGTATTCGTAAAGAATTAACAAGACTGAACAGTAAAAAGAAGAAAATTTAATGGTGATTGGAATTGAATATAAGATTCCGTATTAGAATTTTTAATTTTAACAATATATTTCAACTGAAATGTATTTCGATTAAAATTTTATTTTTAGTTTGGTGCAAATTCATTCTTTATTTTAAAACACCATAATATTTGTAACATTTACATTCATACAAAAATTTATAAAAAGCTGAGATTTGCGAATTTTTAGGCTGGGAAATAAATATTTTACTTTAACAAACAGTCTTGGAGCAATACACATTCTCGGCATTTCCCCTTTTTATTCGTTCACGTGGGAGGCATAATATTCCTTTAAAGAGTAAATAGAAAGAAATACGTCAGTCTACATCACGACACAAAAAAAAAAGCAAGCGACCGAAAAATTTTCCTTCATTGATTTTTTTTTTAACTAGCCGCCTTTGGCGACCAGTCGGTTCGCCAGTATTAATGCTCGCTAAAATTTTCAAATAATATTTTATGTAGTTGTGTCTCATAACAGGTTTTTCATCAAAATATTTTTAAACCAAACAAATTTTGATAATCATATAATTCATTTAGAGTATTATTTAGTATTATTTTCTTCAGATGTTCTGTTCATTGTGCTATTCATCTTTCTCTTTGTATCCGAGCAATGATTGTCCCGGAATTGATATTTTACTTAAATGGTGGAGGGAAAGGTCTAAAATTCTACATTTTCATAGAATAATGAGATTCAAATTTTCATAAATGTAAACACACTAAACAATAAAGACAATTGGTTTTTAAGAGATGCGAAAGTTTAAAAAAAGCTCGGAAAATGCCGCGCACAGAGGAAATAATATTGATACACACACATCCTTCTTTTCTTTCTTTTTTTTTTTTTCTATCCTTTTTTTTCTTCACTACTTTTCTTTCTATAAACCCTATTTTCACTTTGTTATTCTTTTTTTTCTTCCCTACCCAGACTTTATTTGGAGCAGGCATAAATTAAATATTCATACAGACTATTAATAAAAACAACTATTTTCTTTCTTTTTTAAACATCCCGTTATCTATGAATGAAAACCAACTGACTTCGTGCATTTTTTCTAAACAAATGATAATTTATTACTTCCTGCTATCTTGCTCGGTGTGGGAGAAGGAAATGAAGATTTTTGGCGGGAAAGTAAGAAAAGTGTCGTTTTAACTATTTTGCTCGCAGTTTTTTCATTTTTTCTCTCCATAAGAACCATCCTCGTGTCTTAACGAAGCTATAAAACAAAAAATTAGCCGAATCGGTCGAGCCGTTCTCCAGTTTTGCGCTTAGCAACGCATTTCGAGCTCCATTTTTATTAAATAGATTATGAAATTCAGAAAGATATTTCTTTCGACGCGTGTCGATTTATGAAAGGGAATCTTAGGTACCTTTAAACGAATGTTGTAGGCATTAGGAATTTTCTTTCACCCCTTCACTCGGAGCATGAGAGGTAGCTGATAACAGTAGTTAATTAAATTAAAAAAAGCGCGAATTAGATTAAGAAATAAGGTAAAATTTTTAAATGAAGTTAATATCGGCAAATTTTGATACCTTAACAAAACTTTCAAGCATAGGCAAAACTTCCAGTGTATCAGCCAACAGATAACCGTTTCACAAAATAATTTCTCCAAAATTAGAAATAATAAATTTGAGATTTGTTTTCATGAAGTGCAACACAATGAAACCTTAAAGAATTTTAAATTGCCGAAAATATAGAACTATTAACAGGAAGAAACACATAGAGACATATCTCGCCACAGACAAGGCGATGAAAAGCAAATCTTATTAGTTTTCAAGGTTTATTTGCCACAAAACTCAATTTCCGCCAATTTTACGGTCGGCGATATTCTTGTTCGATGAAGCGCGAATAATCCATAAAAATTAACTTTTTCGCGTTATGACACATTTCAGCAATACAAGCGCGAAATCCTCTTAAATAATCTCGCAATAATGAATGTCACAGGAAACCCGGATATCCATCAAAATGAGTCAAGATTGAAATGAAATTTGCTATGCATATTTCATTGCGTCATGTCAGAACATCATTTCTTGAACGGCCAAGCACCACGTGCTCGTGCGATTTAAATTATATTTTTATTCATTTTAATGGTTTCGTTGAATGAGTCACTTTAGTACTGCACATGGCCCCCATTTTTCCCCCCTCGCATTGATTGTTTAAAAAAAATATCCCATTTCCTATTTATTTCATTTAATCACGGGTTCAAATGCTGACATTTTTCTGGGTTTTATTTGCTGTAGTCATGAACTTATTTTTTAAAATCGGAGCTTTTGTAAATGCTATGGTAACGCGTTATTAAAAGCTGATTTTTTGAGATGCTCGAGAAGATAATAAAATTTTTATTTTTCGTCGCCGGATTTCTGTTAACGCTAAAAACCTCATCCTAAAAGCAACATGTTCTGACATGATAATAAAGTAAAACTTTGAATAGTGAAGAAAGACTGACCATAATACATTACATTTATAAAAGCAAGCATTTATTCATACAATACCATCAAGTTCTCAAAATCTTGTACGACATATACAAGAACTAAAAATATTTTCACACTAACACTATCCAGCGGGTGTTTTCTTCTGAAGACTGTTTTCGCGTACTCTAATAAATTTTCCGCGCCAGAGAACGCTTTATTTGGCGTAATAGTTACAAAACGTTAATTTTTGGCGCGGATTTAGCAAATCTATCATGTTGGACCTTGGCGAATTTTTGGCGATTATTTCCTGGCTTGTGGTTAAGAGTATATGAAAATCTAATTTCCTTGTCAGATATGTTTTCCCAAATCGATTGAAACCAAGATTTGATACAGAACTGTATTTAATGTCACAAAATTACATACCAAATTAGATGCATTAAAGTCACCGCGATTTTGAATTATCGCATTTACTTGTTTCTGGGAAAAAAAAAAAAGCGATAGACAGCCAGCCGCTTAATTGGATAAGGTTCAAAATTTGAGACGTGCCAAGACGATAATTTTAGGTAGAGAATTTTATCTGTCCAGCTTTCTTCGTATGGTTATACTATCGTGTTAACTTATATTCGAACATTGGCGGACAGACATAATTTGAGCGGATGTAGCTTAAAATTTGATTCAAATCAAAACAGTTTTTAAAAATAAAGACTTATATAAAATTTCTGTCGTTCAGATCAAAGTATTTTTGAATGATCTTTGGCATAAATATTTTCCAAAAATGCGTTTTCGAACTAGGAGGTCTAAAACATGGAGGATTCGTCAAAGTTCTTCTTTTTAACGATTACCACAACTTTTTCTATAGACAACATATAAAAGAAAGTAAAAATATACACTAGAAATATAAGATTTATCAAACAAATTAGAAAAACAGCGCCACTTTGCTTTCATATAGATCTTTCGAGTAAAAATTGCACCGTCAAAAATAATGCAATGCATCATTCGTGGTACATGAAATATATAAATTGAAAAATCCTGATCTACAGCAATATCTTCATCTATGGATCACTACTTGAAATGTCCTAACATCAATTGAAAAGTTCCGATCTACAGCAAAATGATCATCAATGGATCACTACTTGAAATGCCCTAACAAATAAAAAAGTTCCGATCTACAGCAAAATGTTCATCTATGAACCATTACTTGAAATGTCCTAACAAATTGAAAACTTCCGATCTACAGCAAAATGTTCATCTATGAACCATTACTTGAAATGTCCTAACAAATTGAAAACTTCCGATCTACAGCAAAATGTTCATCAATGGATCACAACTTGAAATGTCTTAACATATAAGAGAATAGATTCTGGAACATTTGTAGAATTTTATTCCCCCTGATTCGTAGGAACAAAATAGAAAAAAAGACAGACATCAAGATGGAACTGCTTCACACAACAGTTTTTTCCAAAATTGACTGTACCAGTTCCACAGTCAATTTTAGTTTTCATAAAGAAACACGGTTCCTTGATTACGAATTGTATATTGAATTAGCCTTTATATAGTTAACTGAAAATATCGGGAATTTTGAGATTTCCTCTTGCTGAGTTTTGCAACAAAAGGGAATTGTTCTTGAAAATTCTGGAGTGGGCCACCCCCTTCGAGGGACAGACAACGATATAAGGATATCCTTTTCACAAGAGCCAGTTTATGACAAAAACCAGACGAGTGGGGTGACTCACCCACTAATATACTGTCGAGGAAGCAGTAAGCGGGGTGATAAAAACGGGATTTAAAAGGAGGGCCCATACCCTAATTTCGAAATTTTTGTCTCTACATTTCACTTGTTTTTGAAGCAACCCAAACAAATTTCACCATTTATAAATGCCAGAAATTCTGAACATCGGCAATCATTTAAACCCTATATGGGCCGAATTTTTGTTTTGACCCCCCCAAAAATGTGGCAACGAAAAATCAAATGATAAACCTATATATGCAAATGAAAACGTTTTGTGTTTAAACAATTTTGTTGCGTTATAATCATTATGTGACTTTCAAGTCACACCTACCTATAAAATTTGCACTTCTGTGTATAATAGCTTATATGTGAAAGTCCATAAAACAATTTGAATTTGGTATAAGGCATACATGTACATGCATCCATAAACATATTTTGGCAATCACTGACAAAAGCACAAATAATTTCAATTGGATTAAATGGTTTCGCGTAGTTTTACTGCCAATTTTTACTGCTTTGCATAACAATTATTTTGCTATTTCGGGTTGATGAGCCTAGCAAGGGTCATGAATACTAGTATGGGTTGTGTTTGCAACGTCATAGTTAAAATTTATGCTCCATCTCATGAAAAAAGCTATAATTATTTTGTAAAATGTCGATAGTTTAAAATGTGACCTGAAAGTTACACAGTCCATAGAGGGTTAAAGCGAAATTGAAAATCCGATAGCATAATCACCATATATTATGTTAATTATAAATACATTTTATAATTACAATTAGTTTTCAACGAATTAGGGTTCGTTTTTTGGTAGCTGCGGAAGCTGACATTTAGAGGTACTTTTCATAATTTACGAGCTGAAGGTTTTGCTTTACGTAGATATATTAGTTTTCTGAATAGGTTACAATGACAATGGGAATAAAATCGTATCTAATATTGATAATTATCCTTATTCTTATCAACACCTATAAAAAAAGTTGCCTACTGATTTTTAATACCTTTTTTGGGGGGATCCTGATATTGAAGATATTAAAATAATAATAGTAACAATAAAAATATTAAGATTCAGTACAAACCCTATCCTTTCCTTTAAATCTGACTCGGTTTGGAACAGAATGTTTATATTTCTTAGAACATAAAATATCATGTCTTCATATTATGCGAGGTGATTAATAATTAAAAAATGAAAATACAATTACAATCGTTTTTATACTTAAGATTGCTATTGTTCTCAATATAACCTTTTGTATCATGACCAAGAAATAACCGCAGGTCTTATATGCATTTAAATTATTAAATGCACCTATCTGGTACGATAATCGAGTCTTGTATATTTAGTGGTACTTCAATATTAAATTTGTGAAATATTTAATAGTATTACTTTTTTCCATTAGGGAAAAAAACTTGGAAAATTTGCAAAATTCCTTATTTACTAACAGTTTTGAATTTCGCTTTCTGATTAGTTAACACTTTGGTGACCGGCAATTTTACACAGAAACTATGCCATGCCACCGGCTACTTTTTTGTAATTGAATATGAAAGTAAAACGTTCTAAAAAAACTCCAATGAATTTTGTTGAATTGGAACATCAAAAAGCTTCGCCGATACGTTCCGTCACGGTTGAAATTTTTGGAATTTCACAAAAATTCTAATAAAAATGTAAATACTAGGAAAAGTAATTTTTCTGTTATAGAGACGGACAAGACTAAACACGATACGCCAAGTTTTTGCAATGTTCTATATCGCCCTCGGGGTTATAAATTGAAACAGATAATGCAAGTGCAATGACGAGTTGACTCGTCACCGGTCAGCAAAGTGTTAAGAAATCATTGCCATGATTAACAGGACCCATGATGGAAAAATTAATTAAACATAATAAATGCCTTATTTGAATTTCGCTGTCATAGTATATTTATTGAATCCCAATTTACAAGTAATCAGCACTTGTAACAGCAACATTCATATCTCAATGATTGTGGATCAAAATCTAAAATCCCCGATTTTAATTCACACTGTTGCCCTTTTTTTGAGAAATAAAAGATCTAATTACTATTAACCTTGCACCCCAATAAGAAAAATTTATCACCCTAAAATTAACCACAACTTTGAATAAAAATTTCGGTAGCAGAGACCACAAGAGATGGTAAATGACCTTCAATGACAATGCAGTTCAACAGGAAGTCGAGCCACAACCAGAAGAACCAAGATTACAACCGCACCCAACCAAAAGCTGACCCTGTGCTAAAATTAACATCGGAGAGGATCCCCCTTTTCGAGAGGCAAAATATGGCATCTCTCCCTCATTCCAAGCGAGGCACCACAACCCAGCCGTCCACCCTCGTTTCAGACAGGAGGGGGGGGGGAGAGAATATATTCGCACTGATCCCTCAGTTTTCCACCCCCTCTTAGCAGACGACGCTCAATGAGTCACCTCAACCATCCCCCAGCGTACTATGAAGCGAAAAAGCAGGACGCAGGGCACGGCAAAAAATATTTTGGATATTCTTGCAGAATTCGATAGCTTGTGTGGAGTCTGGGGTGTTTTTTGTCTGGGGGGGGGGTTGTGAGCACGTGTGGGGTATATTTATAGAACTCCCGTCTGGTTATCGGGGGAGGAATGTGAAAGGAATGTGTATCAAAATATTTTCACTCCTTTGAGACGGGTCGGGGTTATTGAAAAGAAAAAAAATAAAGTAAGACTTTTTTGGAAAAAAAAAAGCATTAGATGTTCTATATTATGCAAATGAAAATAGCTTGAATTAATGTCAAAGCATGTCAGACAGGAAAAATTACTTATAGTAATTCTTGCGATTTAAGAAATTTTATAAGAACGTATTTTATTTGTTGTTAATGATCGAATAATGTCAAAAGGCAGAGCAGGGTAAAAATAATACCTTAAAGATGCCTTATTTATATAATTCAAAGATATTTAGGAACTACAGAAGTTTATACATTATTTTGAATAAAGAAACAGTAATATATTTTTATATATAAAATTAAGTCATTTCCTACCTAAGCCAACAAAGTAAAATTTTATTTTAGTTACTTTTTACAAAATAATTGCAATTAATAAAAATAAATTATCAAGAAAATATGTTTGGCCAAAACAAAATCAACTCCATATCCGTTGAAAATAAATCGGAAAAGACTCAATAGGCATTGAAAATTCAACGCGAATCGGGAAAACGCAAATGGATGAATTTTTTATTCCAGTTGGTATAACGCAATAGAGATTAGAAATTTTTAACTTATTTTATATTGTTTTATTTTAATTCGAAAGTACTTCAAAATGAATCCGAATGACCGATTAATTAACAATTTTTAATTTTAAATGCATCAAACACTAAGTAAATAAACAGAATCGTTTGAAAAAAAACCAATATATTAATAATATATATATATAAAATATGTCAAGCCTAATCTCATTTGTGTGTGTGTGTGTGTGTGTGTGTGTGGAGGGGGGGGGACTGAATTCGTTACTTATTTGGAGATGGTAAAAGGAAAATTTTCGGCGAGAAAGTTAGTTTTTAATTAATTAATAAAAAATTAACGAATTATTATTAAAAAAACTGTATTGACATCAAATGTCATCCAGAACAAGTTAAAATTTTTTTTTACTTGAACTTGAGTGGATGAATAAAAAGTATTTTATTAAAGATTGAAAATTTGAGCAAGATATTTATATATCTATAGGGAGAATTTGAACTAATTGTATAAATTGAATAAAAGCAAGAGGTTTTTATGCAATCGAAATCCTTACAGTTGTTTGCCCTTTATTCGCGAAAAAATTTAAACAGTGAGCACACAATTCGGATAAAACTTTCCCTGGAATTTTGACACAACGTAGCAACCATCTTTCGAACAAGCAGTTAATTTTAGTCGCTTATTCTCTCTAACCACGATTCTCCCACGTTTAAACCGACACAGCTCACTCGAAAATACCAAGACGCAGTCGGAAGGAAGAAAAAACACTTTCCCAATATTTCGAAAGTTTTAACTCTCGCGAGAGAATCCCTTTCCCAAACCTACCCCACCGAATGAAAAAGAACAGATAAGACACGGGGGTGTGATATGTTTCCAAACCGGCGGCGCCAAACCTCCAAATAGTCCTAGAAAATAAAACCAGAAACGCGGACTTGACACACTCAGGCCAGATGAAAGTGCGTTTCCAACAAAAAAATGGCGACATTTCTTCAAGGTATGTTTACCGCATATCTCTTGCCAACATCACGGGACACGTAGACCTTGAAAAGTAAGGGGATACACACAGAGCGAACCTCTTAATAGACGTCACGAGGTATTAAAAATAAAGACAGGTTAAAAGGGTAGGGATGGATCAAGAACACAGAATCACGATTATTTTTAAAAAAACGGCCTTAGGAATATTTTATAAATAGATAATAAAATTTAAAACATTGTAGTACCGATTCCATCCAAGATATCAGGCATCGTTCAATAAGATAAATTAATTCCAAAAGCTGTTTGATCGAACATGGGGGATGGCACATCAAAGCATGAAATGACGTGACCGATTCGGTATAATAGGTTCCTATTTGAATTACTGATGTCGAGGATTTTAACGCATGTGTTTTATCTATTTCCTAAAGAGAAAAACGTGTGTTTGAAATTGATGGAGCTTTCAATTATGAAATGCGAAGCGGTTTTTAGTGATACAAAAGATCGTTGAGATTACAGAGGGTGTCAAAACATGTTGTATGAAGATGAATACACCTCATTAAGGCGATAAAAGGTGACTGCCAATTTTCATGTACAAGTGTTTTCACGGTTCATTTATCAACAAGGCAGCGAAAACAATGGAAAAGGCAGAGCAAAAATAAATTAGCGATGGAAGTTTATAGATTGAGAATTTAAAAACCTATGGGGAGGTCTACTTGAATATCCATCCTTAGTCTACACAGATCAATAATTGAATATTAATTAATCGAGCTATCAATAAATAACAAAGATAAATGTGTGTGCATGTGAAACTGAATGCACATTGGGGCAGTACAATCAACCTAAACGTTACCAAATTTGCCAAAAATATTTTGGAAGTTTATACAGAATAATTAAAAAAAAAAAAGATATAAAATTAACATGACATCTGCTATGCATATTTCAATGTATCGTGCCAGAACATCATTTCTTGAACGGCCAAGCACCACGTGCTCGTGCAAATTAGATTATATTTTAATTGTTTCATTAGATGAGTCACTTCAGTATTGCCAACAATCCAAAAAAACTTTGTCTCGCATTGATTGTTTAAAAAAAACACCCAATTTCCTATTTATTTCGTTTCATATAATCGCGTACTCAAAATCGCATTTTTCTAGGTTTTATTGGCTGTGATCATTAACTTCTTTTTTTTAATCAGAGCTGTTGTGAATGAAATGGCAACACGTTATTAAAAGCTGATTTTTTAAAGATGCTCATGCAGATTAAAAAAATAAACCTTTTTTCGCCTACAGATTTTTGTTGACACCAAAAACCTCATTTCCTGACCTGATAAAAATCGAAATATTTATTACAATTTAAACAAATTTAGCAAAATTGATTCCTACAAAAAAATTTATAACTTGCCAATAGTTATAACAATTTAATTTTATTTTCACTTTTAAAGTTTCCAAATACATCTGCCAGAGGCCCATTCTCATTTTTATTGGCACGCCTTATTCAATTGTCTGATTGGCCATAATCTAGGGAGTGTTTATTTTTTTTTTAGACAGCTTAGTCTTCCTGCTATTATACTAATCTTTTATGGATTTATTTAATTTTTTGATTAGATCATATCCTATTTTAGACAATTATTATCCTTTCAATCCATTTTAGATAGTACAACCTAGACATTTATACATGATCAAGTAATTCATTTTTAAATGAATTGTATGAAAAGAAATATTTATATATTTTATTATTCAAGATTTGTAATTGGATTCAAGAATTGTATATCATCGTAAATGAAAGGATTAAAAAGGTTCATTTCTTTCATAATACCATCTTTTATTCGACTGTTAACAGACAGATTTGTACATTTTAAACTTAGTTCTAGCCTAATTATTTTCACTTAAAGGAAGATATATCGAAGATGTGCAGTATTGCGTTATTGTATTGATCTCTGAAATTCGGCTAAATAATTTTTTTTAAAGTACCAGAATAATCCTGATTTATTCTGAATAAAAGTAATAAAACTGAAATAGTAATATACTAACAAATTTATGAGGGAAAAAATGAAAATTTAAACTTAATTTTGAATAATGGCGAAAAAACAAACCCAGACAGAAAATTTGATTTTTCATTTTCAAATTTTATCTAATGTATTAAAAGTCGTTATAATCACAGTACAAAATAAGCTACATAAAACTACCTTCAGATTTAATTTTTGATATAAGCATTTCTTGACTGGTATATTATTGTTTTACCAAAAGAAAAGACTATGAATGGCAAATATAAAAATTTGAAGCTATTAAAACAGCTTCCTTATGTTATGAATAATTTCAATATGCTAATTTTGCCTTCGTTAAAATTCTACCAATTTCTCTCTTCCATTCGATTCAAAAACTTAATTTTAATCGCCCTGTTTATATTATATATATTAAAATACTCGAGAATGTATGCGGCATATCCTGTGTCCTCAGACAACTGCCATTTCAAACTGTCCACATTGTGAACAAACATGTTTTCAACAAAAACAGCTGCGGCACAACAAAAGAGCAGATGGTCAGCTTCAGGAGGGCATTAGACCCCGCGAAGCCTTCTAAATGCTTCGATTCCCGGGATTGAAAAAGGTAATTTAGTAATGCTCGTCTGAAGTCAACCAAATTCAAATCTTGTAGCCTTACAAAAGCGAGTTTAAATAAAAGAATTCGGAAGATGAATAAAGCTGATTTTTCCCATTTCAATGGTGTTTTTTCCTCTTCTATTTAGGTAATTCGAATTTAAAAATGGTCTTCGTAAGGTTTTAGTTATGAGAGTTACTCTAATGCAGCATATTAGTTGCTCCAATTTAGCTGCTTTTCAGGGACTTACCAATATTTTTTTAAATGAATCTTTTGAAATCAAAAATACTTTCCAAAGATTAAATAAACTGATAATTTCATATAAGCTTAAATTTTTTTTTCAGAACAATGTTATGCATAATCATAAAATGCTATGCAATTGATCGACATTAAAAAAAATAGAATAAAAGAATTAAGAAGAAAACATTAAACCACAAGGTCTTCGATTGAAAATTCGAATCTCCTTTGAATTTTTGCTCCTTTTTTAAATCTGTAACGACATCTGCCGTCAAATTTTAATAATAAAAATAATATAAATCACAGATTAAAATCCATACGACACCGTTTAAGATCAAAGAAGCATTCATATTAGAATTTCTTATTGAATTTTAATAATTTTTAAAGAAATAAATATTGTACGATGCAATCACTTCAAGGCAAAAAAATTAACATTTTTATTCAGAATTAATTTATGCATTCGTTTCTTTAGCACACACACCCTACACACATTTAAATTTGTTTTCACAAACACAAAGGAGGTTAGAAATAAATTAGAAAAAATAAAGTATTGCGATAAAAATTAAAAGATATTTAAGAATACATTTATCATTTAAAAGAAAATATTCTCCGTTTGTTGAAAAGAAAAAAAAATTCATCTATCTCATTTTCCAGAGAAAATGATATTTAATTAAAAGTATATAACAACTGAAAGTAATGGCATTCATTAAAACAATACAACTTGCAATTTTTAAAATGTCGTTTGGCTAGAAAATTTTATAATTCAGCACAAAATTAAAAGTACTTTTAAAAAATTAAGAAAAAAAAGTTGGCATCAGCTCAGATGCCACAGCAATACGGAAACATCTGCCAACATCTGAAACAAAGTTTAAACATTAAAACATTATATTCTCTGCAAGAGATAATAGAATACTTTGTGTACGTGCATTTCAACTGGAATAAGTTTACGTTAAAGACGTAACCACGATTCTATATTGAAAGAATCGATTTTAGATAACCTTAGTGCAACGGAAAATAAAGGAATTTCAACTGCTGATATGTGAATGTATAAGATTATCATTTTAAGCATGGCGACTATTCTTTAATCTTAACAATCAAACAAATAATACTATTAACGATTTTGAAATGTAAAGACGATTCGTCACATTGCATTTCTTAACATTCTTCTTCGAACATTCTATTGATTGGTCAAATAATGGCACACTTCAAGATAATATAGCTGTATGAATAATCTATCAGAGAATTAAAATGCAAGATCAAAAAGATTTATTTATTCTATGTGAATTACTAATTCTTTGTTTGCTAGTGATTCTTTCAACTCACGTGAAAATAGTTTGCAAACTTTTGAGTCCAATGCGCATCTTGCATGATTAGTACCATTATCTCACTAACATGGCGTCACACGAAGTAACTGCATTTTATAACAGAACAATTAAAATGCCAGTGATATAAAGATAGAAAATTAATTTCCTATAAGGTGTCTTTTTTTCAATTAAAGAATTCAAGTAAGAATATATTTAATACTTCAATAAAAACTGAAAAGTGAATTTTAATAAGCAATTGAAATTCTAATATTTATAAAGATTGTTCTAATAATTTATTTTCACGCATCAAATTTTTAAGTAAAACTATTTCATACAGCACAACGATAGGTTTAGATTTTTGATCATGTACTGAGATGCAGAATATGATAATTAAATCTGTAATTAAGTCAAAGTAATTTAGACGTCAAAAATCAATTTATTAATTTTAACCGTATTGTTCTTGTATGAATAAAAGTAACACATATCCCATCTAATATATCTAACTAAAACGTTAAATTCACAGGTCAGTAACCCACAAAAAAAAATGTTAAACTTATTTTTATTCTAGAACGTTTTATTATTTATACGTTTTTATAATTTTATTAATAATATATTTGCTTAAGAATAGAGTTTTGATTATAATATAAGAAATCTATCAAACCATTATTAAAATTAAATATTAATCAACAAACAGCAATTCTTGCAGTCAAGAAGCACAGCGATTTTTACAGCATCGAAAAAAAAAAGTAATTCAACAGAAAAAAAAATCAATTTTTCTTTCATGATTGCTGCAAATAAAAAAGAAATCCCGGTCTATAGGAATATTTTAACAGCCATAAAAGAATCCGTTATTTTAATATTAATAAATTCATCGAACCAACCAGAATTTGTGACTTGGATGCGATCCTAAAGTCCACAGATCGTTATCCAAAAGCTTTGACCTCGGGGTCATGTGATAACATTCCTCAGAAGACCTACACCTTAACCTTGACGAATATTTGCCTGAATGAAATTAAGATAATCGATTCATAACACATTTTTTTGCCTTATATGGTTACAGAATAAAATGGCTAAACACAAAAATTTAAATAATGTTTCTACTTAAATAACAATGAGATTTTTTCCAGCAATATTTTTTAAAAAATCGTTTGCATTTTTTTAATGTTTTATGAATGAAATATCAAGTGGAGATGGCAATATAATCGAATTCAACGGATATGCCTTGATATTTTAATAAACTATGTAAATATTGTTCTTATAGTAACGAAATTAATATTTATGAGAACATTTTTGATAAGAAATCATTTTTTGGTGAATACAATCAGCAGGGTAAATTTTACTGTATATATTTAACAACAAATAAATACGAAAAAATATTTTAAAAATCAATTCAGAACAAATATAGAAGTAAAAAAAATATATAAACTACTAAATGCAAAAAAAAAAAAAAAAAAAAAAAAGCGAAGAATACTTTTTGAGCAATATTCTTACTTTGGAATAGTTTTTAAACAAATTCTAAAATAAGCACTTTAGAACACTTGACAATTCTAATCGTATTAGAAATTTATTTTAAATAAATCTCAATATTAAACTTATTTTCAAAAATACTTTTTAATCAATATTTATTTAATAAAATAAACTTGCATAATATTCTAGCAGCATATACTCGAAATCGGAAAAAAAAAATCTAAATACTTAATTATAGAATGCAATAAGAATTCTAGAAATTCTTAATGGCTACAAAATTAATATTTTAAAAAAAAGAATGCGTTTTCATTAATTTTCGTTCAGTTAAGCTTTAAGTTAAACTAAATACGTCATTAAGTTTTCTTAAATGTTTACAAAAAGTCTTTTCACGGTTACCAAAACAATGCAAACGATATCCAAACACTACGCATTGTGTTCGAAATAAAAGAAAATTACAGCTGCGATGATGAGCGAAGGATGAGGTGGGGAGGGGCGATGGAAAGAAAAAAAAAAAAAAAAGAGGGGGGTGAAATGGAATACATAAAAACAGTCAACACCAACCTTGCCAGCGCTCAGTCTATAGAGCAACCGATACAAGAAAGTTCCACACATCGCTTGGCACTGTTCCTGAATGTCGTGCTTTTTGTCAGAAAATGATTTTATTCCTCCTTCGACATACCTGACGCTAAGTTGACCGAAACTGACTTAAGCGAGGGTTACGTAATTTTGGTAAATCTCAACAGCAGCGGCACATGACACGGGTAGTCATGTGATTGTTTGCCGCCAGAAACGTTCGAAGAGCACTTAAATCAGGGGAAGAAAAAGGTGGAGGCTCCAGGAAGGAAAAACACACGCGCGCTCCTCGTTCTTTTACTGCTACCAACGAACGCGCCGATTTCCGGCGATAATTTCTGCCGCCGATAATTTTTCTTATTTGTTTATTTTGTTTGTCGAGTCGGAATGATAAAAAGTCGGACGCGTGCAACTGATTCTGATGAAAGTGAGTAAGTGAAAGGGTTCATTCGAAGTCTGCTCATCTGTGACAGTTTTTAAAAGCGTCCCGCCGCCTGAGTTCACGGATGAGCGGGTCACGGTTGCAGTTGGGAACGGAAATGGGGTGGATAGATACTTTTAAAATTAGTATAGTCGCCCAAAATAATATTATAGAACGGGGGAGAAAGTTGCAGCTGCTGAAAGTAAGCACGTTTTCGCTTTGCGGCTTTCGCGCAACATAGGAAATAATGCACGCAAGAAATTGAGACGCCAACTCTAAATATTTTTGTTAGTATAAATAGGCGCTTTATGAAAATCCAAACCTATATAATTCTTTTAGTTCGGAAGCATAGTTTCCATTATTCGTTTATTTTAATCAAAGCATAAAACTGAAAATAGAGAATTTAATTGACATTTTTTTAAATGTTAGATTTTACTAAAATTATAGTTACTGAAATATACATCATATAGTTACAAAAAATCTAATAATTTACAAATAATCACAAAAATGCGTTATAAATGGAGTGATGGATGTTCAATGAGGAATACGCTATTTTTTTAAAAAATATCTATTTATAGTTTTGTCCATTGTTCAAACGTGTACATCAAGAAAAAGGAAATGTCATTGTTAGCTTTTCAAAGTCCAAAACAATTCAAATATATTAAAAAAGATTAAAATGAAATGTGCTATGCCTATTTCAATGTATCATGTCAGAGCATCATTTCTTGAAACGGCCAAGCACCACGTTGCTCGTACGAGTTAAATTATATTTTTATTCATTTTAATCGTTTCATCGAAAGAGTCACTTTGGTACTGCATGCGATCATAAAAAAAAACTTTGTCTCGCATTTATTGTTTTAAAAAAGATATCCCATTTCCTATTTATTTCATTTCATATAATCAATCGCGTGCTCAAAATGACATTTTTCTAGGTTTTATTCGCTGTAGTCATTAACTTATTTTTTAAAATCAGACCTTGTGTAAATGCAATGGGAACAAGTAATTAAAAGTTGATTTTTTGAGATGCCCTTGCAGATAATAAAATGTCAAATTAAAATCAATTAAGAAAACTAGTGGAAGCGGGTTTCTTTTTCAAATAAATACCAAACTAAATATATATTCTGTCAACAATTTTTACTTTCTCGTATACGTTGTAGAGAATGTATAATCGTCAAAAAATTCAAACTCGCGATTTTGACGAGCCACGGTGTTAAGGTCTTGGTGTGTCAGCCGTAGGGTTTCAGGTTTGGAACCCGATTCTACCAAAGAACCGTCGTGTAAGGGGGTCTGTTGCAAGTTAAATAGGTCAGACCAAACGTCCTCTAGCTGGTGTGATATGGAAAAAGGGGTGCCAAGCTAAGGTGTCGTCCTCGTCATCTGATCGCGGTTCCAAATTAGCCCTAGTGTTGCCTTATAATGGGACGTTAATATAGCTAAACTAAACGTTCAGATCTCAAACATTTTAGACCTACCCGAGTTCGAAAAATTTATTTTTGGAAACAAGTTTGTCTGTCCGTGAAAAATATAAGCCATAGTATATAGTCTTTGTGCCAAGTTTTTTGATTTCTGTCAAATTGAGTAAAATCCGTTTAGAGAAGTTAACACGGTAACTACAAAACGATTTAACATCTATAATGTAGACATTTTTCAAAGTTTGAACCAAATCTGATAAAAGATTTACTGTCTATCTGTCTGTACTTTCAGAATCGTATGGACGCAATAACTAACCCCCCCCATGACTTAAAACCGCAAAATCAAGTATCAAATTTAAGTGTAGCTTTATGCTGAATTGTTTTGATCCATTGGCGAGAGAGTACGTCTGAAAAGAATCGTCTTTTGACCGCATACCAAAGCTTAATTGCCAAAACACTCGCCAAATACCAAAATTTAATCGCCAAGAATAGCATGACAAATTCAGTAAAAAATACTATATTCACGCCAAAAGTTCATATTTCGTAATTATTGCACGCTAATTCTATGCAAGAGTTCACAAAGATAATATTTTTGCCAGAAATTAAACGATACAGTTTGGAGACGACCATTACCGTTGGTTCATCTTAAATGTTACAAATAATTTTGTTCAATCAGCTTAAAAAAGTATCTAATTTATCTAAGTCTATCTTCAAGGCACAAGATTATCTAACTTAAGACACCTACATTTTTAGTATCATTGGAGCTTTCACCCATTTATAAATTTTTAAAAAATGCGCCAATTTTTTTTTATCTCTCACAATACTGCGCAGTCTTCCAATGCTTGTTTCGATATCTACATTAAAGAAAAAGCCGCATAAAAAATGCCAACAAAATACACACAATTAGACTATCAATTATTTGCTGTCTATACTTCTTTTGAATATTATTTAGATACAAGAAAACGACACAAAAGTTAACCTTTAAAAGTAAGGTTAATTTTTAAAGCTCTTGAGTCAGACATGGCTACAATCGTGTTGAAATTTAAAGATTCAATAATGAGAAATCAATCAAAGAGTTCGTAATTACTTATACTAACACGAATCACAAGCAGCGTAACTTTATTAATAAGAAATACCTTTTATACTTGTGAATTTTCGCCCAAAAATAATTCAGCAGCCCATTCAATTTTAAAATATTCGAAATATTTATCTCAATACCTTCCCCAATAAATCAATTGAATAGTAAAATAGAACATTTAAGGGGACAACAGACCTCAAAAGTAGCAAAAAATGATAAAAATATGAAATTTACTATTTATCTTTTTATTGCCAAAATATAAAATAGCGTTATAAAATGTACTGTTCAGTAAAATAAATCTTAATCGAACTTAGAGGAATACATTTAATGATTTCTCAAAACAATGTTTCAATTAAGATTTAAATCTTTAAGATACCAAAGGTTTTAAAACTTCAAAAAACTGCATAAAATAGAGGTTTCTGCAAAACTTTTTTTTTTTAAAAAGACACGCATGCTATGTTTTGGGGTGTTATTTTTAATAATTAAAATTTTTGAGTTGATTCTGAGCGATTTTTAATTTCTTGTGATATTCGTGTTTAAATCTTTGTTAACCCGGCACAAGCCAAGAATTCGTTCAGGAGCCTATGCCGGATTATAACCCCCCCCACATCATTCCTTAAAAATTGAGATACACAAAAGACTAAAATTAAATATTCAGTGGACGTATATGAAAGGTGAACTTTTCCTAAGAATTTCAAGTTTCGTTAACACCTTTGATTAGTATATTG
This sequence comes from Argiope argentata, assembly GCA_026289955.1. Classification (NCBI taxonomy): domain Eukaryota; kingdom Metazoa; phylum Arthropoda; class Arachnida; order Araneae; family Araneidae; genus Argiope; species Argiope argentata. Next base: position 420,383 of record JAOUZG010012368.1, on the reverse strand, counting down.
TGAAGCTTCAAAGAATAGTGTAGGGAACCGATTATTGATGCAGACCATTGGGTCCAACATCTGATGCAGATCTACGATTCTGGTGTAAACCAAATTATATTTAGTCAAGAAGAAAGCGATAATTTACGAGCATCATCGAATATAAAAAGACCGGTAGACCGGATTCGGGCTTGATTTTCACACAAATCTAATTAGTATGATAAAATTATGTAGTTAAAACAATAAATCTATTCAAGCATTTGAATAATGATAAAACTAGATAAATTTCAACCATCGAGCTTTGTTATCGTATTTTCATGGAGAAGGATAAATACACTTTACAAAGACATATCTATCAAAATATACAAAATACTTGCAATGTTTTTTTTAAAAAAGGCGACGTACCTGTATTTTTTTTTTCACTTTCTTCGTTATTTTTTTCATTTTCAAATAATAATAAATAAAAGATTAAAATGAAATCTGCTATGCATATTTCAATGAATCGTGTCAGAACATCATTTCTTGAACGGCCAAGCCCACGTGCTCGTGCGAGTTAAATTATATTTTTTATTCATTTTAATTGCTTCATGGAATGAGTCACTTTAGTATTGCAAACGACCATAAAAAAACTTTGTCTTGCATTGATTGTTTAAAAAAAAATATCCCATTTCCTATTTATTTCATTTCATACAATCACGCGCTCAAAAAGACAATTTTCTAGGTTTTATTGGCTGCAGTATCTAACTTAATTTTTTTTTTAAATCAGAACTTTTGTTAATGCAATGGCATCACGGTATTAAAAGCTGATTTTTTGAGATGCTCGTGCAGATAATAAAACTTCTATTTTTCGCCTATGGATTTTTATTGATGCAAAAAAACCTCATCCCAAAAACAACATGTTCTAACATGATAAAAAATTTGCTTCTTTTTCCAGGATATTGGAAGGTTCGAAAAGTGGAGATACGTCAAAATTTCGAGGTCATATTTTTAATAATTATGAAACTCAATACACAAGATTTTTTTTAAAAAAATATAAGCCTGAAAACAAACATCAAACCTTCGTAAGATGCGGCCATAAATAGAGAGAGAAAAATTACCAAAAAAATTAGTATGCTAAAAGTTAATTCTGTTGCTTTCAACACAATTTTTGAAACGACGCAACGTATTTCGTTGCGTCATTTCAACGAAATCGCACACACTTGCTTAATATTTCACTATTAATAGGCTATTATAAATTTCAAATACAAGTCCGGCATGTGACTGAAATATTTCAGAGCTTTTTCCTCGTGTTATATAATCGCACACACATGTCAATTTTTCAAAAAGAAAAAAAAAAATGAAAAGCTTAAATAACAAGAATCTATACATTTAAAAAAAATTCTGGAATATTATTTTGACCGCATTCAAAAATATCGAAGTACAAACAGACGAGTTTTCAAGACAGCAATTTTCCGCGCAAATGATTAATTATTCTAATTACTCTTCAATTAAATAAAATGACTTCGAACCTTCGCTTCCAAGGCGTTCATTCTAACCTTCGATTTTTATTCGATAGCAAAGATCATGTTTCGCCAACGATTTAAAAGTTGAAAAACAAACCTCAAAATGTGACTCAAGTTTCTGAAGTTTAATTGTAATCGGTAAGTATGTTTCAAAAACAAAAAAGAGTAGTAAAAAAAAAAAAAGAAAAAAAAAAAGGAAGCTAGTTCTACAAGGTCAGAACTTCCAATGATGCAGTAAAAATTCAATAACGATTATGTAACACATTGCGAAAAAATATATATTTACGAAGTATTTACAGTAAGAAATTAAACATTTCCAATAAAATATAATGGGAAATACTACTTTTTTAAAAAAAAGCATCGACAATTTGAATAGCTAACCCAAGTAAATCTAATGAATATTCACCTAATATATAATACTGGGATATTCTGTGATTTAATGTGGTGAAGAGGAAAAGATGCAAGGTTTTTTTGGTGCAAAACAATTCATTGGAACTATATCGCATCGTACATCTTCTAAACAAGAAATCGGATTTTCGTTAAGAGTCAATTTAATATGCATATAATTACATCGGACTCGGAAATCAGCAAAATCTTAAACCTTCAAGGAAAAGGCGGGAAAAAAATAAATAAACCTAAAACACATTCCGAAAACATTTCTGAATAAACTTGAAGCTTGGTTTTGGATAAACATCAAGAAAATCAAAACGGTTTTTTGATATTTTGAAATGAAATGCGATAAAAAACAAGTTCGAAAGGAGCAGACGACTTTTAAAATGATGCATTCAATGAATTTTTTTTCCGAATGTGTTTCCTCTTCGTACAGGACGTCGCCGTGCGAGGATAACTTCGTTTTTCAAATATTCTGATATCTGTTATTCAACCTAAAATTAACTTAGCGGGCTACATTCAAATGAACTATTTTTAGATCAATGACTTCTTTTAACATTCTGGACTGGCAACTCGGATATTCACGAACGCCTTAAAAACAGCTGTCATTGAAATGCTCACGTTCTTAAGAGAATGAGACCTTTTTATTCTATTTCGAAACAGGAAAGATGTATCAAAAGTTAAAGGGTCCGTGAATGATTGATACATGTTCCTTTCCCCATTCGAAAACAAATGTTGAACTGCCAGACGGAAAAAGCCCAATTCCAAGTTTATAAAGAAGAAATATTAACATCTCTTTAATGACTAATAAAATTTTAAAATAAAATTTTTCAATAAGGGATAAGGGGTGAAAAATATGAAAACTGCACAATTTAATATGACTTTATTTTTTATTAGAAGAGATATTTTGAATTCATAAGAAATAGTGTTTATCACATAACGATTTAAGATCTTTTTTGGCTACAGATTCTTGCCTACTTTGCTGCAAGCTGAACGCAATTTTAGTTAAAAAACAATAAAGGTCTAATCAAAAACCCTTTGTATTTTCAGTTTTTTAAATTTACCTCTAAATTGTAGAGCAAAGATTACGTATGCAATAATATTCTTGCAAGATATCCTTAAATAAATCAATGTACAGCAATTTATGAAAGTATCACAAAATTTACTTAAAATTTATGAAAACTAAAGAAAAAAAATTGCACTGTAATAAAACATATCTGAAACTGTATTTTTTTTTAACTGCTGCAATATTGATTTTTATAAAACAACGACATTATAATTATTGAAGAAAAATGTTTATTAATTTTTAAATAATTAAAAATCTAGTAATATTTAAAAATCGAAAAAATTCTTTTCTTAATAAGTATCTACTACAGAAGTAACCACGAGCTGTATTTGGTAGCTTGCTTTATGGCCAACAGTCTGCTTATATCCCAGCAGAATTTTGAGAATGCTGTTTCATTATGCATGTCGCAATTAATATTTATAGGCTAACATATCTTATGTTAAAAGAGTAATACAGGGTGTCCAAAAATTTCCCGTACTGATGATTTGTAAATTTATTTTACAAAAAAAAAAAGTTTAAAAAGAATTATTTTTATGGCAATGATAAAAAGCACTATTAACATAACTAAGGAAAAAATACTGAACTTACATTTACAATAAATGTTCAAAATGTCCACCCCTTTCTTGGAGACAAAGCTGAACTCGTTTGCGCATGTTTTTGGAAACGCGTTTTAACACGCTAGGAGTGATTTCTTGTATCCTTTGGGTAATTGCGATTTTCAAACCATCTGTTGTTTGAGGATCACCTTCATAAATTTTGTCCTTTAAATATCCCCACAGAAGAAAGTTCGGGATGGTCAGATCAGGGAATCGAGGTGGCCAAAGATTTTTTGAGATAAGTCGATCGCCGAAAAAAGCTTCAAGCATGTCCATGGTTTCATTACTCGTATTGCAAAATTCAATATACTTGGAAAAAAATCATGGAAAATGATTTTTTAAATTTGGAGTACGGGAACTTTTTGGACACCCGATATATATATATAAAAGATTTTAAAGTCATTCCCAACCTAGGTCAATTTTTTTTTTAGTTACTTTTTATTAAGTAATTACAATTAATTTAAATAATTTATCAAAAAATGCCTGTCCAAAACAGAATCAGATCCGTATCCATTGGAAATAAATTAGAACACACTGCGCATACGTGAATTTTAAAACGCCAATTTGGGGAGGGCATGCAGGGAGGAAAAAGTTAAAAACCATTTACATGCAAACACATACAACTAGTAAGCAATAATTGTTATATTCCAGATTAAATTCTCTATATTTCAAGTAAAAACTGAGTATTACCCAAGAAAGAAAATGTATCTTATAAATTGTAATAAATTATCAACACCCTAAATCAATACGGAAACGTTTATAATCTTAAGGGAATCACTATCTCGAAAATGGTGCCCAATTTAAAATTATAATTGTGAATGAACCAAATTCCTTTATGCTATTTATATCTCTGCAAGTTTTTATATTTCTAAAAAAAAAAAAGAGAAAATCAAGGAAGTTCAGAACAAAATCAAATGATTTAAAAATGGAATATATCTTATTAACTGATTACATTTTAATACTTCCAAAGAGTTAACAATACTTGATTCCTTTATCTTTGCTGTAATTTTACATTCAATTCTTTATTTTTGATATTTTAAAAATATAAATTCTTTTTTGTTCTTAATTATAAATCAGTGTTAAAGTACACAGGGAAGTTTGCTTGAGGGATTATTATTACATAGTACTAATAAGTATTAACTTGTAAAGAGTGCTCCAACTTACTTGGATTAGTGTTCTTTTGAAGCTGTTACAACAGTAATTACAGTAGTTACGGAAATTAATATAAAAATAAATAAATAAAAAGATTAAAATGAGATGTGCTATGCCTATTTCAATGTATCATGTCAGAACATCATTTCTTGAACGGCCAAGCACCACGTGCTCGTGCTTGTTAAATTATATTTTTATTCATTTTAATGGTTTTCATCAAATGAGTCACTTTAGTGTTGCAAACGATCCAAAAAACTTTGTCTCACATTGATTGTTTTAAAAAATTTCACACTTCCTATTTATTTCATTTCATATAATAACATTCTCAAAAATGACATTTTTCTAGGTTTTATTTGCTGTAGTCCTTAACTTTTTTTTTTTAAATCAAAAATTTTGTAAATGCAATGGACCACGCTATTAAAAAGCTGTTTTTTTTTTTTTGAGATGCTCGTGCAGATAATAAAATTTTTATTTTTCGTCTACAATTTTTTGTTGACGCGAAAAACCTCATCCCGAAAACATCATTTTCCGACATGATTAAAAAAAAAAAAGAATCTAGCATTTCGATGAATAATGTGGTTCAAATTAATCATTTAATTCTACATCACTAAGAATAGATTTTGAGCAGAAAAATATTACAATCAGAAGACCATCAAAACTCTAAGGAAAATGAAATCAATTGTGCGAAACCATAAATGTATATGCGCGTGTTATAAAAACAGAAAGTAATAAAACTCTTATCTCTTCAACAGCACACTGAAATGCAAGACTGAAATTCGAAAAGTAGACTTTCCGCCAATCACGTGAATAGAGAAACAAATCTTTTCTTAGATACAGTGCACATCCCTGCTGCCATCTAGTAGCAAAGAAGTTAAATGTTGAAAAACAAAAACACAGTTTTCCCAAAACTAAATCCATAATATTAGAAATCGTTCAACAAACTGCTTTATTGATCTAAAATTATTTTAAAATTTTATTGTACAATGAAATATAAAAGGAAATGCTATTTGATATTTTAAAAATAAATGAATAAAATAAACTGTTTCCATTTGAAATATTCGTTTAGGTTTATTCGTGAAAGTATTTTTTATATTTTTAGAAATTTAAATGCTGCTAATGTTACGCCTTATTTTACGTAACAAGCATTAATTTTAATGTCAAAGCCAACAACAGATGGCAGCACGATAAGTCAATCGATCGACTCTTTTATTCAAATTCTCTATTTGCTTTCATGTTAAAAATGGATTTTTTTCCGAACTCTCTTTTTACAGTTAAATTTCTAATGAAATTTAATAATAAAAATAAAATTTTACTGGGAAAATGTTGGAACATTCGGAAATATATGTACACCTGCAGTTTTTCAAATATATAAAATGGCAAAATCGAGTAAGTAACCACAGTAGTTATTAAAGGATGAAGGAAATTGCACTAAATATTTAGACAACTAATAATTTAATTACGAAGTAGTAAAAATTGGATAACTTCTCAGAAAACGGGAAGAGAGAAACTGGTAGTTTACCAACTTAAAAGTGGTGATTAATTAATACAATACATAATAATTATAAAATTACATGCCTTAGATACATTAATTACAGTCTTAGATAATAACACATTTTGATATTATTTTACTGATATAAGATTAATTTTTCTTATTTTAATTTCAAAAATGTGCATGTTTTATTTTTATTCATGAGCTGTGTGACATTCATGTTGGTATACACTACTATATTATCAGATATTCGGTATTCATACATACTATAATTATTGAATCTTTTACAATACATATTATATACATACATGACAGCGTATTGTATCCCAATATTTTTTTTATGTTCCAAAGAAATTCCATAGTATATAAATTTGTGGCAACTAGGCTAATAATATTGCAAAGTATTACGTTAATTTATGAGTTAGGGGAATTAATATAATATTCAATAGCGATAAATAACGTTAATGAAAAATGTTCCACGCGTTCCAAATTTGTTCGAAAGCGCTCCAATTTTTATTATTACTTATTCTAACCCTTTTGAAACTAAAGTTGGGATTTATCTTGAAGTTTGAGAACGAAATATCAAAATTAATCAATGTAATAACTCAAAACTACTAATTTTTTTAACATAAAAATTATAGTTAACTTGGATATTTTGTACTCAAACTTCAAGTTTAATCCCAAATTTTGTTTCAAAAGGATCAGAATAAGTAATAATCAAAAATGGAGTGCTCTCGAACAAATTTGGAGGATATGGAATATTTTTCAATAATGTTATTTATCACTATTAAATAAATATATCAACCCCCTAACTCATAAATAAATACAATGCTTTACAATTTTGTGCGCGATCTCCTATCGTGTTATTCTTAAATGCCTGTAAAATTTCAAAATCATTTTAAAGGTTTCTTGTCGCCTTAATGAGACGTTATCGTCGAAACATGGTAGTCACAGGATCCGTTGTCGAACAGTACTTTCCAACGTATACCATATTTCCTTCAAACGTTAACTTGCATCAGTTTTAGCATACAGCACAGTATATAACGCGTGCATTTACATTGGCAGTTGTGTGCCTCACCTGAATGCTGACTTCTTCGATACCCGTGTCTCCGTTGACGGCCGCCGAGGATTCCTTCTTGCTCTTCTTGCGCTTCAGCTTCTTGTCCTTCTGGGGAGGGGCGGTGATGTCCGCCTTCTTGCTAGCCTTGATGCCCATTGTGACGGAAAAACCTGAAAACAAACGACGAATGGTCACTTCAGATGAACAGAATTCACACAACAAATTCAGGTCTATGCTTCCTAAAGTCTCAAAGTATAGAAAGATAAAGGATCAGTTAAGTGTGTAAGTTTAGTTTAGTTTTGTATTTAATCTTTTAATTATTTTTCGAAAAACAAAATTGAGAAGCTTACATACCGAAACGATTAGTTGAAAATTGCTTTCTAAAAAATGCGTTTCAGTATTAATCGAATATAAAAACACATATAATCGAAATTTGAAAGTAGTTAGTTAAAAACACTTAACACTAAAATTTTTACAAATAAGGTTATATACTACATTTTTTTCTGGCATTATAAAATAGTAAAACTTCTACTTGTATTCTACTAGAATAATTCTTAAAACTAAATTAATTTGAATAAATGTGATTGCACGATTTTAATAGTTCAATGAAAGGCACTAGATTAAATAATTTTTTAAATGCCATTACAAATTTCAAGGATTGAGATCACCAACAAGTTGCGGGTGTGTGTGGGAAATACATACTTAGGCTGTACATACGTATAAACTAAGTATGTACATACATAGACTGTGAGATAAGTACATAGGATGTGGTGGTGGTGGGGACACCCTACAAAAATGTAGTTTAGGACTCAGCAAGATGTTTTTCTCCAATTCCTTAAAAAAAAAATTTATGCTAGAAAACGATTATTTCAGACAGGATTTTTTCAATTTTCATTCATGGTCAAGCGTAGAGTCAGTAACTCCTCCCCCTTCAAATATTTTTAATACTTCTTAAGCCAGTACAGAACATTTGATGTGTAATAAAGGCTGATTGCCACACAATGCGGGAAGAGGGGGGGGGACAGAATATTAAGCTTACCAAGTTTAAAATTCATTCTTAACATGTTCTTGGAGATTAAAATTTGTCATGAGTTGTAAAATGGATGTCAAAGCATTGATGTGAAGATTGAATGTTACACCATTCATTTTCATAATGATGCAAAATGACATGAATGCTGTAGCACATATATCTGCAAAAGCTTAAATATATGCACACATACATACTATATGCATGCACACATACATACATACTATATGCATG
>JAOUZG010012368.1:378240-388670 GCA_026289955.1 Argiope argentata | reverse complement strand
GGAAAATTTTTTTGCAACCGTAAATAACCATGAGTAATAAAATTTGGGAAAACCCTATTTCAGTCAACTGACAAGATTCGCAACAAAGAAATCGGACACAACCAACTGGTATATCCACTTTCGCATTCACGAAACAAGAATTTAAAATGCATTAAGCCCCTTTCTCTACTTTTCTTTCCCAGCATGTATTTGCACTTTTCACAAAGAACAGAGGCTCTCATAAAGGCAACAGAAAAAAAAGACAGTCCATCTGGCACGGTTGTTCAACTTCGCACCCATCTCTCTTCGGTTCGTTTTTATCTCCCTGCCCCCGTAGCCTTGAAAGAAACAACGATGTGTCTGTGACCGTGCGCGAAACAGCCATCCATCCCATGGGGAAGAAGATGCACGATCGAGAAAAAAACCAAAATGGCAGGAACGTAAACAAACAAAACGTAAAACGACAGAGGGAGAGCAGAGTAAAAGATTATGAGAGGATGAGAGAAGACAGAGAAATCTGTGGGAAATCGCAGAGCTTAAGCTAGAGGCAGAGAATAAGGATACAAAATGGCAGTTCCAATGAAATTATGCTTCCTTATCATACATTGCTAAAAGAAATACAATAAACTAATCCATCCAAGGAGCAGCGATGTATATTAACACTTTGCTGACCGGTGACGAGTTAACTCGTCTTTTCATGTCCAAACGTTGTTGACCGGTGATGAGTTAACTCGTCATTGCACTTGCATTATCTGTTTCAATTTATAACACCGAGGGCGATATAGAACATTGCAAAAACTTGGCGTATCGTGTTTAGTCTTGTCCGCTCTATAACAGAAAAATTACTTTTCCTAGTATTTACATTTTTATTAGAATTTTAGTAAAATTCCAAAAATTTCAACCATGACGGAACGTATTGGCGAAGAACTTTTTGATGTTCCAATTCAACAAAATTCATTGGAGTTTTTTTAGAACGTTTTACTTTCATATTCAATTACAAAAAAAGTGGCCGGTGTCATGACATAGTTTCTGTGTAAAATTGCCGGTCACCAAAGTGTTAACGCATATGGTGATGTAGGTAACGCTTGGTGATGTAGGTAAAATTATGCATTGAAAGACTGAGGATTTTAGATGTTTTAATATAAAAGATTGGTTCATTACTGAATAATGTGCTCTACCAGAAGTGTTGAAGAGTTCAAATGGACATCGATCGGGAGTTTCCCGCAAACTATCTGTAAAATGAACAGACATCAAAGAACCTCGGATAATCACAGGAAAAGTAAAAAGAACTGTGCATGTCTTAAGCTTAATTCCAACGACCTTTGAATCTTCAGGTGCGCCACGCGTTCCCCCATTTTACAGTTTCTTGGGGTCCTTTGATGCCTGGTCACTTTACCAACAATTTGAGGGAAAACTTCGGACACGCCCACGGGCATCAGACCTCAAGAAACCGCAAGATGAGTAAAACGGGGGAACGCGTAGCCCGCCTGAAGATTCGACAAGTCGTTGGAACTACGTCGTCGGAACGGAGCTGAACAAATATAGGATTAGAGGAAATCCGCAACATTTTTAAAGCTATAGATTCTTGTGAAAACAAAGCTTATTTCGTAGTGGTTCTAATCCCATTCGTTTTAATAGATAGTTGATTAGAATAAGAACTGGTGATGAAACAGAATCGAGACAATCTCTTCCAGTCCATCTATTGTGGAGGCCGACGATCGCTCCACAAATGAGAATGAGAACAGATTGAGAATTGAACTCTTAATTGCGGTGTAGCTAATTGATGATAAATTAAGGAATTGCGAAGCTTTTATAAATGCGGTTTATTTTCCATAGAAGGGGATGAAAGTAACCCGCTACCAACTGTATGCCCCGCGGAATCACAAAAGAGAGTAACCCTAGAAAAGGGGCTCGTCTACTTGGCGCGTTGGTAGCAAAGTACTGAACACCATCGGATTTTATAATACCTAGGTGCCACCTGAGGTAGAAATTTGATTTAATATCAATACGTGGAGTAGATTGTCTCCCCTGAAGGCTTTCAGGGTACAGACCTACGTATATCGCTTTGTGAATAATCTTCAGATGTCAGTTTGACAGTAGCGAGCAATAAATGCGAAAATATTCACCAGTGAACAAATTTGGAATATTGTGGTTAAGAACACAGCCTAAGGATGGAACCATAAACCTCTCCTTAGCCCACCAAGCGATAGTATGTATCAAATGATGAGCAACACGTGGTGATTATATTAGCTTACTAACATTTTCCACTACTAATGTTTGTTTCATAAGTCTTATTCGTCCTGTACCTAACCGAAATTATTATCTTAATATATCAAATGAATAAAAATTGGAAAATATAGCATCTTGCTCAACTACAAGACAAAATTTATCACGATCTAACACTAGAACAATAGGGCTTTATTCTATAGATTTAGACATTGATGCCTGTCAGAGTCAATTTCCACGAGGTTAAACTCAAATGACCAATATACAAATCATATGACATCTAACTGTATTTTTTTATGTTGTGCTATAACATAATGCTAATTGCACAAACTGTTCCAAAATTAAAGTGGTGTATCGGATTTGATATGTTCAATATGACGATCTATAGACTACACTAACAAATATATCCGACGAATATACCGAGGGACAAGTCATACCAGACTCTCCGCCCCGCCATGAAAGCACACGGATTTAAACCGTAAAACTGAATGATCGGATCACCGCCACAACAACACTGGTGGGAACTGTGGTTCAGTCCCAAGGGCCATCACCGGCCACGGTACAACCCTTCTGGTAGGAAGTACGTCCCATCATTGATGGGAGGAGCCTACCCCTACCTATAAGTATACCCTAAAGGGTGGCGAGATCCAACCACCAGCACCACATTCTCATTACGAGGTACCCTCCCCCAAGGGGAATTACCGTAAGACAAAAAAGAACTGTCTGAATAAGAAAATAACCGATTTCTCCAGATCTCTCATAAATAAAGAGCACTTGGTGTGTCAGTCCTCCTCCCTAAAAGAAAGGAAAAACCCCATTTCCTTTCCTACTTTTAATTCTTATCATAACACATCAGAATAGGTCAAATATTCATTTCTTATATCGAGAATTCCTAAGCCAATTTGCACTGAACTCACCTTCCTTATCGTATTTTATTAATACAGATCATATGCTAATTGTATTTATACAAATGCGGCGAATTATGCGAGAAAAGGTGCACACCGCTGTAACTAGGTGGTTAAACCGCAATCCACGTGTTAAATTCCACGGCCAATCTTCTTTCAATCAAGCTTGAGTGATGGGAAACTTTACTCTAACGAATTAAAGATGATCTGTCAGATAAGCATCTGGACATCAACACCATCGAGGCAATGAACCCGTATCTCAATTAATTAAACAACCACTTGTTAACAATGAGAAGTAAATTTAAGACATCAATTTGGTGTTTCGTCTTTTCGGTAAGGAAAATTTACAATAGCCCTTTTTTACACAATCGTGCTTTGAAAGTTATCTTCAACAGGGTCAAGGTAATAAGAATCGGTTAATCTTTGAAATTCGATCCCCATAAATTGGAGGCGATGAAGTTGAATAATTCAAAGATCCCGATAAGATGTCGGATTAGAGAAGGCAATGATGGATTTTTTGGAGCTTAAATATCCATTAAGAACAATGGTGGTTAAGATTGCGAAGATAAAAAAAATACATTTATCCAAAGCGTAGTAGCCTTTTGGAGTTAATCTTTTAGTTTGGTATTATTTATCAGCAGCTACTAGCGACAATACAACAATATTGATTATGTATTATGAGTTATCTTAATTATTGCTTATCGTCAAAGAATGCATTCAATAACTATTAACTAACTTATAAGGCCGAACAAATTCAAAATAGCTTTAGTTGTGTTATTATTAAGCATAATATTATAATAAATTATGGAGAGTATTTCTAAAATCATTGAACAAATCAGACAACAATGCGACAGATATGTGGGATTCATTGGACAAATAACAGCATGATAAAATCACGGAACAAACTATGACCAAACAAGGAGCAAACAGCGGAAATTGGCTTTCTAAAATTTTCTTGCATATGCGCTGATAATGGTGTTACTCCAGAGAAGATCCCCGTGATCTCGGCGTCCCGGATTCGACTCTCGGATCGGATTTGGTTGTTCTTCTGTGAGGGGTGTGAATGTGCCCCCCTCGTAAAAAGGGGTCGTGCAAACAAATGTGAAGCAGGAAGTTGCTAAGCCTAGCTCCAAAGACCTGCGAATCTTAAGTGGGGGAAGCGTTTCACCATTTTACCCCTCTTGCGGTTTCTTATATCATTTTGATGCCCGTGGACACGTCCGAAGTTTTTCCACAAATTGTCGGTAAAGTTGTTCAGGCATCAAAGGACCCCAAGAAGCTACAAGAGGGGTAAAAAGGGGGTACGCCTGGCACACCTGATGATTCGATGGTCATTGGAACTAGGCTTTACTCTTGGCCCTAGTTGGCGCTACTAAAACAAGAGACACACAATCGGCTTAAACCGCTTACAGAGCTGTCAGCGGGCTTGAAAAGTGTCATAAGTAACAGCAACAACAACATCTCCAGGGAAGCCTTCCAAGGCATTGACGCACAATAATTGCGAAATTTCAATCTTTGGCGTGAATTGAGCATTGTTACTGAATCTATCGTGTGATCCTTGGTTCTTCGTTTTACCCTACTGCTGTTTCTTGGGGTCCTTTGATCACTGGACACTTTGCAGGAAAACTTCGGAAGCATCCACAGGCATCAACGTAACCTAAGGGTAAAATGGGGTCCGCCTGAAGATTCGCAGGTCGTCGGAACGGTTGCCAACAGATAACAAACAAGGTTTTAGAAAACCTAAACAAATTACTCCCAACCCTCTTTTTTTCAAAGAGTTATACATGATTTCTTGGACGTTTATGACCTGTCCTGCCACTATTGGAACTAGGTTTACGCAGCGTCCTTACGACCTGTCCACCAGTAGACGAAGTACGTTTTCCTCTCTTGCGGTTTTCTGGGGTTCTTTGATGCCTGTCCAGTTTACCGACAATTTGTACAACCACCGACTGTCTATCGGTGATCATTCAGTACCGCTATGCCAGGACGACGGCCTTATAATTGTTCATTTCTCATGTTATACTGTAAAAATAACTCGTTTCAATATACTTAATCTACATTTTATACATATATATATATATATATATAACAAAAAATCCAGATTTCTCTCAAAATTCTGCATATAAAATATATATTAATCATGAATCTTAAATTTAAACGCTACGACAATAAAATTCTGAAGTCAAAACTATTTTGCCCTACAATGTTCGAAAAATTCTTTTTAAAAAAGCACTAATTTAAAAAAAAACCATAATTTAATATGGTTTTCAAATGAAATTTAAAAAAAAAAGCATTTATGCGCCATTATTAAAAGTAATAGCAGAACTAACTAAACAATTAATGGTGATATCCACATCTAGAATTCATATGATTATAACAAGATAATCCATTATATTCTTGGAATAATTTTTTATTCATTACAAAGAATTAAAAGCTAAATCATAAATCAGATTTCGAAATTTTTCATGACTATTAAATAACAGAGTGAAAGAATATGCAAATTACATTTAACAATTCGAAGAAAGGGGAATAAATGTTACTTTACATAATGTTGTTAATACACAAACCGAATCGGTGATACGAATTCAGAAGCATGTGTTATATCAATGAATTATAAAAGTTAAAGAAAATAAACAATTGGAAAGTGATAGTAATTTCTTTAAAACAAAAGTAACATAGAATGATCTAATTCTAAATATTTGTTAAACAATACAAAAGAAATGCCGAAGCTCGAATTAAACAATGAAATTAGAGTTTAAAATAGATCATATGATTAAAAAAAATAGCAAAAATACCACCTGTTACCTAATGTTTTTTTAAAAAAACTTACCAATATTTGATTTATAAACAAAAATTCCCTCTTCGAATCGCAAACGATAAACTATTATTACTTCCGTTTTTCATTCACTCTAATTACATAATGAAATGCAGATTAGAATAGATAATATAATTAACAAATAGCAAAACTATCACCACTTAATACTTAAAAAATTCCTTCCCGATAAATGATCTATAATTAAATTCAAACAAAAATTCCTTCTTCGAATCGCAGACGATAAATGTTTGCTATTTTTATTTTTCATTCGCTTGACTTGATTGGCAAAAAAAGAACAAACAAGATCGTTATACGATTCTTCGAAAAATAGGCGATAAAAACCATTGCCACTAACACAAGCTTAAATTAGAGCATGAATGGCTCAAAGTGAAAGGAACATCCTGTCCATTAAAAGCGCACCCCTCATACTTCCGAACATCCACTTTATTAGGTTTCGTATAATTGACCCCCCCCCCTTCTCATGATGATACGCGTTATTTAAGCGATAAAAATATCAGATAAAGCTTCGTTATTCGGTTAGATTAATTACATCTATATTACAACATCCGTGAAGTATTTCTTTTAAAATTTTAAATCGATATTTTTTAAATGACAAAAACTGGCAACAAAAAAATTTAATATTTTTTAGCGTTTCATTCTCGATAAAGTTTCGAGGAAAAGCATATCAAATATATAAATAATACTTTTTCCTCGTTTTTTTCACTTTAAAATACTTTGCTATGTGAGGGAACTCAATAATCAGAATTAATAACAATTCCATTTTATTAGTCAAGAAAAAAACTACATGAACTTTTAATTATGAATAATTCTTATTAAAAATTCTAATTAATAAAGAAGCACATTAAATTGGCTTTCAGCATTTGTTTGTATGTCAATTTTACAAATAATAATATGATGGAACTTGAATAATGTAAAATTGATGAGATCAAAATATTTTAACCAAAAAAAAAAATCGACTACACAAATATAGCGTTTAAATACAAGGACAAACACAGCTTGAGAAATATATAAATATTATAGCTAATGTGATTAATTGGTTCTTTTTATGGATAATCGATAAGTGAAGTATTATGGATCAATGACTAATCGATCATTACACGGACTAGTTTGTATTAATAATTAACGGTTATTATTAATATTTAACCGATTTTAACAAATAAAATCAGCTTTCAGAATTTTTTAAGGTAAAAAAAAAATTATTAGAAATGTAATTATTTTTTATTTCAGTTTTAAATGAAAAGAAATAGAATTGTAAATAATATTTTTAGCTTTACAATGCCATAACAAAATATCAATTTTTAAAAATCAATCTGGCTTACTTTAAAATGTAAAATAAAGCAAAAATACAATCACATTCTCATGCAAATAAAGAGATCGTAAAAAGTATAAGAGGAAAAATAAAAAGACCAAAAGAAGAAAAGAAAGAACTGAAATTTATACACAACACAGGAATTTCTGGAAATTTCTAAAGCGAATATTTTTACATAATGATGCCATTAAATCTTTAATAGCTTAAATAAAACATTTAAAATAAAATAGAAGAAAACTAATATGCCTCCGATTTCGCAATTTCAAAGGAAATATGTCGAAAACTTTTATTTTAAATAAAATTTTATTATAAAACTAGTGAAAAAGAAATCAAATTTCGGAAGATTTAAGACCAAAAACATCCAAATTAGCAGAATTCCTTAAAATATTCTTTATTTATCGCAACAATTTGAAAAATAAAAAAAAAAACTATTTCATTAATTTAAATAAAAATTATAAGAAATCAGAAAATGATCTTCAAATTTACTTTAATTTTAAATCCATATAATTCGTGAATATTTTTTTACCAAACACAAAAGAAATAAAATAAATTACCTTGATTAAATCAAATTAATATTTTTTTAAAAAATCACCATTCTCGAATAAATTTTATTTATTTATACAATCACACAGCTTGTTATATTTCTTCTACTCATCAAATCGATACGCATTTCCAATCTAGATAATTAAATAAATAAACAAACGGAAACGGGATGACGATCGTTTGCTAAAATAAAATAAGTTAATTATAAATGCAGATTGATTTCGAGATTAAATTTTTGAGGCAGATGGAAAAAAGGAAAAGGAAACAAAAGTGAAGAAGCATTTTGTCATCCCCGAGTGAGTTCGTTGCATGGTCCACTTGATGTCCGAGATAATGGTAATTAGAGGTCAAGATCGAATGAACCGTCTGCTACAGAAGCGTAAAGCAAAGAAAATCGGTGAACTAGACACTCAACAGACAGACCTCATGACCCCTTTCGTCAAAGAACCGTTTGGTCTTCTCATAAGTATGTTGCCTTTTATTTTGGAAAATTTATTTTTATTTGTCTGGATTTAAGATTAATTCAACTAGTTTTTAAATTAATTTTATTTATTTTTATTTCTGAAGTCAATATCCTGAAATATCATTATGTGCTTTCAGCAGAAAAGTTAATACTATCGGCAAATTTCGTGAAAAATTTAAATTTTTTTTGATAGCTTTTAAGATAATTAAAAAAAAATTGATGCAATAACATCACAGAATACATATTTCAGGAATGATATTTAAAATATTTTTCTAAGATTTCAAACTTAATTAGAAATAGATTTTTTAAAACTTAAAATATCAAATTACCATAATATTGTCTCAAACAATACTTTATATGCGCCAAAGATCAGACACAAGTTTTTGCTTTCCTCCCCCCTACTCATGTTTAATGACAATAAATTCTGTTTATACCGTTTATTTTAATTAATTTAACAACACAATGCATAATAAATAAGTGAATGTTCATTAGAATACTTTTAACAATAAGTCATATTACTCACTTCATTAGAAGTTGAATCCAGAAAAAATTTGCAGCTTCTATTCCAAAAAAAGTATAGCCGGATATTGCAATTATTTTTTAAACATGAGGATAAAAGATAAAATGGTGCTACTCCGATCTTATTCGACCATTTACATATTCTCTAACCGAAAAAACACACACATTTGCGTAAAATTAAGCAGTTTAACAATGGAGTATTTAGCTTTTTTTATGATAATGCATATGAATTTTTTTAATAAAATTATTCGCAAATAGTAATGAACCAAAATTACTTAAAGAATAAATAATTATTTTAACAACAGTTGAATGGCAGACGATTCTTAATTTTCAGAATAATTATTCTTTTCGGAATTTTCATAAATAGAAATGTTTTGCATTTTTTATAAAGAAAGCAAACGATTTTTTTTTATATTTTTTTTACTACTTAATAGCTTTAAAACTGCCAATCAAAATGAATCATTTTTTAATAAAGCAAAAGACATTACATAAAAGAAGCAAACGATTCGTTTTTAGCGAAATAATACAGTTTTATCTTTACTTACAGACAAAGCGTGCATAACTTTGCAGTTAGACTTTTCAACTAGAATTAACACATACTATATATTTTAGAGAGTAGAAATGTGTTCGTCAGAAATATTTTTTTGAATAAATTAAAATTTTAATTGAAAAATATAAAAAAAATTTCGAGTATTTTTGTTATAATTTGCGAAAATATTTCAGTTTAAAATGGAATTTTACATCATCTTAAAATTTTTAAATAAAGAAATATCTTTCTTCAATATCAATTTTTATAACATGTATATTTCGTTTTCTCTATCTAATCAATAAAAAAAAATATTTTGAACACTTGACATCAGGAACACAAAGATATAAAAGAATTCTTAATGAATATTATAAGTATACCGAATGATAATTTTTAAAAAAAAAGTCCATAAGAACATAAAAGTTATTGATATAAGTTAACAATTCTTACTGATTATATTTTTTTGGTTTTTTTGTTTCTCAATTCGAATTACCATCGAAATCAATATTTAAAAAAATCGCATTATAAATAAAATTAGCTTTTATTCGGTGACCGTTAGATGCCATTGGCAACTAGTAAGTCGATATTAGACTTGCTTCTAAAATTCTTTTTCTCTACTGATTAAATGAATCAAAATTAATTATTTATATATGTTTAGACAAGTAATCAATGTCTGAGCATTATTTTTATTTTTAAAGGCTTAGTGTTTTAGCATATTGGTTATATATAGCATACACTTATAACTTTCCTACAAAAAAGAATTCCAAATATTTATAGTTTTATTCTTTTTATTTGTTTTAACAATTAAATTGTAAACGTTTTCAAATCAATTTTTTCTCCTTTATTTATTTATTTAAATGTTTTAGACTAGAAATAACAAGTTAATGATCATTACGAAAATAAAGGTTCTACAAAAAAATGGAGAATGAAAATTACTTAATGGCCTTGCATACGTCGTAATAATCAGTTTTACAAAAAAGGAAGGTCTTTGTTTACTAGCAAGTATATTAAGCAAGGATATTGGGAAACACGACCTTCATGTGATATTCGACTTTATAAAAGAAAATCATCATGTTTAACTCATCGTTATTTCACGAAACTGGCTCAGTACATTGAAAAAAAAA
>JAOUZG010012368.1:356925-373240 GCA_026289955.1 Argiope argentata | reverse complement strand
TATATATATTCGTGTTTAAGAAAGACTTCACCCATGCAGTAACAATCACACCGTCCACTTTAGAAACAATGTCTAAGTTTATTTCTTTAGGAGGAAAATACATATCATAATATCCAATAAGAAGCAGTTTGAGCAAGGAATACTTCAGCAACAACATTCACTGTAATTTAACGAAACTTTATAATGGGAGTAACTGTTTCTTTCGTGAGCAATACCTTCACGCAACGAAGACACAAGCCAGCAAAAACGAACAGTCGAGAGAAGAAACATTCAAGCGCTGTCACGCAAGTTAATTATTCGGAATTGCTCAATTGCAGAGAACAACAGACAAGATAACCACCCTTATTTCGCTTGCGCTGGAATCTTGCACCAACCCCTCCAGAAGGCCTCGCGTCAGCCCCTATCGAGGTCACATGACCAGCCCCCTGCCTAGCGAAAGTAATTGACAGGCATTGTGAACTCCACGAAGAGATCCCTCCAATATGCACTGCTCAAGGACGCTCGGAGAAAATGGAATGACTCAGTCCGTTGCCTCCAGGAAAAACCGTGTCATTGAAAAGCTTTTATGAGATTCCGCCATCAATGGCCTGGGCCTTACCCTTGGATCCTGCGGTGGATCTCTCAAAACACTTCATTCATCGAATGTCGCCAAGTTGCGGTGATTATGTCGCAGGCCACAATTATGCTGATGACACAGGAAAAGTTGCAAAAATTGAGAGTCATTGCCGGTAGTTGTATCTTGTGGTTAGAGTGAAATTTTTAAGATGAATTAAATAAATAATTAAAAAGAAAAGATTGGCGTATATCGTAAGTGAAACAACTGGTTTATTTTTCACAAATTGGTTTGTTAAAAATCTTCGATGAGATTAAACTCAAAAATATAGCAAAATAAATAACAAGTATACTGCTATAACTAAGGTCGATTAGCTTTTTTACATTTTAAATGGAGAACACAAATATATGGACCGTCATGCCAACTGATCGTAAAATAAAATGAACATACTTAAAGTGCACTAAACCGTTTATTTAACTTTCTCAAATACAATATGGTGTGTCTTTCTTTTAGCATCATCGATCATTTCGTCTTGTTGTTACTTATTGCACTTACCATATTGGACAAGCCCTCCACTGATACAGCAGCAGATTTAAGCCGAAAGGAGCGTCTCTTGTTTTTGAAATAGCACCAACTAGGGCCAAGAGTACGGCTTAGCTACACACCCACCACATTTGCTTGCACAGCCCCTTTTTACAAGGGGGGGGGCACATTCACAAGCCTCACAGATAACACACAGAAGAACAACCATGCCCGAACTGGGATTCTCAGAACACGAGGAAGACGCATTACCTCTGCGCCAGAAAGCCGGCTCAATTAATCTTAAATGGGACTATTTATAATAATAAATAATAATAATAATAATAAAGATAAATTTCAATGTATCATGTCAGAACATCATTTCTTGAACGGCCAAGCACCACGTGCTCGTGCAAGTACAATTATATTTTCATTCATTTTAATCGTTTCATCGAATGAGTCACTTTAGCATTGCAAACGAATCATAAAAACTTTGTCTCGCATTGATTGTTTAAAAAAATATCCCATTCCCTATTTATTTCATTTCATATAATCACGTTCTCAAAATGACATTTTTCTAAGTTTTATTCGCTCTAATCATTAAATTTTTTTTTAATCTCAGCTTTTGTAAATGCGATGGCTACGCGCTATTAAAAGGTGATTTTTTAAGATGCTCGTGCAGATAATAAATTTATTTTTCGTCAACGGATGTTTGTTGACGCCAAAAGCCTCATCCCAAAAACAACATCATGTTCTGACATGATAACAAGTATAGTACTACAGCCGAAGTCCATTGACTTTTTTACGTTTTAAATGGAGATCATAAATATATGTGCCATAGTACCAAAAGAAAATAAACACTTAAAGTACACTAAATCGTTTAACTTTTAATTTTCTCAAATGCAATATGACGTGTGTTTCTGTCAGCTTCATCTATCATTGCATCTTAAATGAGACTACTTATAATAAAAAATATATGTATAAAAATTAATTTATATTATTTAATTACATTCATAAATAAAACTTTTACATTATAATAAAATCTAAATATACTATAGCAAATAGTAGGTAATAACGAATAACAGTTAATCATTAACATATCATCCTTTTGAAACACGAATGGGGGGTTTGGCTATGATTCGAAAAGCTAAATGACTGCGAAATTTTACACTTGCTTTCAATATTAATCGTAAGATGCAGTGGCCTTGTTGTAAGGTCTCGGCTTGTGAGCGGTAAAGATTTTTCAGGTTCGAAATCCGATTTGGCGAGTTTTGGCGCTTAATCTCTAATAATAAGTTAATGGCATACGAAAATAAAACTTGTGTTCCAGACAAGAATCTAAGTAAATATTGGCGAGTTTTTGGCGATTAATTTCTAATATTAAGTTAATGGTATGCGAAAATCAAATTTGTGTTTCAGACAAGAATCTGATTGAGTTGAGTATTGGCGAATTTTTGGCGATTAATCTCAAATATATGGTTAATGGTATACGAAAATAAAACTTGTGTTCCAGACAAGAATCTAAGTGAATATTGGCGAGTTTTTGGCGATTAATGTCTAATATTAAGTTAATGGTATGCGGAAATAAAACTTGTGTTCCAGACAAGAATCTGATTGAGTGAGTATTGGCGATTAATGTCTAATATTAAGTTAATGGTATGCGAAAATCAAATTTGTGTTCCAGACAAAAATCTGAGTGGGTATTGGCGAATTTTTGGAGATTAATCTCCAATACGTGGCTAATGGTATGCGAAAATCAAATTTGTGTTCCAGACAAAAATCTGAGTGAGCATTGGCGAGTTTTTGGCGAATAATTGTAATATATTGTTAATGGTATGTGAAAGTCGAATTTGTGTTTCAGGCGCGTTTTCCCCAACCAATTGAAAACAAAATTAGATATGAACTGCAAATGTAGTCACAAAATCCCATAGCACATTCGATGAGTCTAAATCATAACGTTTTTGAATTATCGCGTTTACATCCTTTGAAAGTACAGACCGACAGACAGTCAACTCCTTGATATGTATCTGCACTTGAGATGTTGAATCTGCATGCGGAATTTTATCTCTATGGCTTTTCTTGTTTTGTAGTTATCGTGTTCACTAATAATTGAACAACCGGACAGTCAGACTTCCTCTGTATGGATTCTGAACAAAATTCGATGGAAATATGTAAATTTGGAGCAGACTGTTGGCCAAACTTCATCCATCTAGCTCAAAGCGCCTTCATTGACAGTCATAATGACATAAGCGTGCTTTTAAGATTTTCAGCGCCTAAAACGTGAAAATTCTGCAAAATCTCCAAATTCGATTTTTTTAAAAAGTTTACAATATTTTATGTGTACTTTGAATAAAAGGAAGTAAAAATGATATTTCCGGAATCAAAAGGTTAAAAACGCAAATATTCATTCAAACCACGAAATATAATTTTAGACAATTACAGCACTATTAAGTAATTCGTAAATGAGGAAATAATTTCTAAAATAATACGCAATAAAAAATTCCTGCTAGTTGACAGAATCCCCTTTCATGTCTACCTTTAGAGAATTCTGTCGGGCGGAAATTATGAAATCATACACACACATAAATAATCAAAACCACAAATACGTAATTCTGGCTTATTATTTAACAAAAACTTCTCATCAACCAGTTTTCAATTGCGACGTTATGAATATTACGCAAAAACAAATTAAAAACAGCGAATAATTTAAACAATTTCTAAGTAAACACTTCTTTCCACGTGCGGAATATTTACACTTCCAATTCTTTATTTAAAAAAGAAAAGAATAAATAAATACTCCAACTTTCATCATTTCCGTTTATTTACTTAGTTCTCCGATTACTTACTTCATTACTCTTCCGAAGAATAAAACGCAAACGATATTATCAACGGAAGAAATAAATGAATAAAATAAAATAAATACGAAGCCGAACTATTTACGAATTCCCGCCATATCTCGACCAATAATGATAAAAATCGTGAATGGGCGGTCGCGGTCCGTTACCTCATGCCGAAATCCTGCCTTTTTGGGGATGACTCACCACCAATCAATAATGCATGGTCACTCGTGTGCCCAGCCAGGTTTTAGTGTCTACCACAACAATATTCTTTCTGGACCTAGACCGGTGTTGATGGTAATTTTCGGGTGGACCTTATCTCTTTTTCTACTGATAGAGATTGATAAGTGCTGATGTGGTAATTGGATTTTTTTATATATATATGGAACCTTTTCACCTCGTTGCGTGATGTTGGCTATTTATTTTGTTAATTATAGTCTGTCTGTTTCAGACAACTTTATGAGCTTTGAATTTGAACATGTTATTCGGATTAAAATAGAATAATATTAAGTTTCAAATAAAAAGATTAAAATGGAATCTGCTATGCATATTTCAATGTATCATGTCGGAACATCATTTCTTGAACGCCCAAGCACCACGTGCTCGTGCGAGTTGAATTATATTTTTATTCGTTTTAATTGCTTCATTGAATGAAACACTTTAGTATCGCAAACGATCCAAAAAAACTTTGTCTCGCATTTATTGTTTGAAAAAAAATGTCCCATTTTCTATTTATTTCACTTCATATAATCACGGGGTCAAAATGACATTTTTCAAGGGTTTTATTTGCTGCTGTCATTGACTTATTCTTTTTAATCAGAATTTTTGTAAATGCAATGGCATCACGTTATTAAAAGTTGATTTTTTGAAATGCTCGAGCAGATAAAAAAAATTGTTATTTTTCACCTACGAATTTTTGTTCATTCCAAGAACAACATCATGTTCTAACATGATAAAAATTGTTAAAATTTCAATTAAATTGATTATAATT
This sequence comes from Argiope argentata, assembly GCA_026289955.1. NCBI lineage: Eukaryota > Metazoa > Arthropoda > Arachnida > Araneae > Araneidae > Argiope > Argiope argentata. The sequence continues at coordinate 368,340 of JAOUZG010012368.1, read as the reverse complement.
ATTGTTCAATAACTACTTTTTAAATTGTTAGAGAGATGGAGACATTACAATGAACATAATTTCATTCATTTAAAGAATTTTCATTCGGAAATATATATCTATTTTTAATCATTTAAAATTGGGATATTGGAACCTACTTAAAATGGGTATGATTCCTTACTCAATTTCAGAATCTGACAGTGTGTCAGTACTTACAATTTACTAAGTAAACTCATTTCTACATTACTACTTATTCACATGTTACGTCTGGAGGTCAAGAACCTTGAGTTCAAGATCTCTGTGATATTTTCCTCAAATCGGCTAACAAAATTGACCAGTGCAATCCTCAAGATAATATTTAGGAAGATACGTCTTGCTCTGTATTTTTAGTATAAATATTTTAACGAACTCTTTTTTCGAAAATCTCCACAAATTGGTGCAATAAGTTAAAAAAAAACAGTACCTCTTATCTCCGATTGATTTGACTGAACAATGATTTGCATTATTGATGTGTAGTTGTTACTTATGGCACTTGCCATGGACAAGCCCCGCTGATACATCAGCTGATTTGAAGGCGGAGATATACGTTTTTTGTTTTACAAGTAGCGCCACCTAAGGCCAAGAGTACGACTTAGCTACACACCCGCCACAACCCTTTTTAGGGGACGGACAACATTTATTGAAATTCATTCATTCATCTCAGATCGTAATTTAGACCTGGAACAGAGAACGATCATCTCTAACCCAGTACCCCCAATGGTATTAATCTCGGCATGGGGGACTTTGCGACCATGAACAGATTTAACGAGCGCCAGCCACCACACACTCGGGGAATCTTTTGACCGGTGAGTTTGGAACTCTCAACATAAGGAGCACGAGTTCAAAGCTCTACCAACCAAGCTATCCCGGCCCACAATATTGACGTAAAGTGACCAAATCAACATTTATGCGTCTAGGTTATTCGCTTTGCAGTTATTGTATTCTCTTGAATAAATTAGGCACTCTGATCTAAAAGGGGGATGGGGGCCTCGAGATTATTATCTGTTTTTACAGTATTTGCAATAGATTAAGTTATTTCAACATACTTTTCAAATTCTTTTCTCTAAAAATAGAATTTAGTGTAAAGCCTTGGGAAAAAACTTTTATCATTTGCATCTAAAACAAAGATTGGCCCGGATGGCCTGGTTGGTAGAGCGTTGCACTCGTGCTCCTTAGGTTACGAGTTGGAAGCTCACCGGCCAAAAGAATCCCCGAGTGTGTGGCGATTGGCGCTCGTTAAATCTGTTCGTGGTCGCAAAGTCCTCCATATCGAGAGTAATATCACTGGGGGTACTGGGTCAGAGGTGATCGTTCTCTGTTCCAGGTTTAAATTACGATCTGAGATGAATGAATGGATTTGCATGAATGAAGTCCGCCCCCTAAAAAGGGCTGTGACGTGTGTATAGCTAAGTCGTACTCTTGGCCCTAGATGGCGCTACTTGTAAAAAACAAGAAACGTATATTTCCGGCTTAAAATCTGCTGATGTATCAGCGGGGTTTGTCCATGGCAAGTGCTATAAGTAACAACAGCAACAAAGATGGAGTTTTGACCAAAAAAATCATACTTTTTCCCATAAAAAAAAACGAGACTGATAAAATATTTGAGATTGAATTTGTGTCAGTGCATTACTATAATTTCCTATTTGTACATTTAGTGAAAATAGATTAATAAAAACATGTAAGAATACGCGATATATATATATATATATATATATATATATATATATATATATATAATTTAGAAAAAGAAACTGTTTAGAAAAAATGGTGTCAAACGCATTTTTAAAAGTTAATTTTACACAAATTTCCACATTCAGAAGGAGTTTAAAACATCTTGTTTCCAACACAGATTCAGTAATCTTCTTGAACTAAATTACAGACTCTTACGGATGAAAATCACATTCCAGCAGTTCATTGACAACACATTCGTTATGCAGATTGATGAAGACGTCGGATACCTAAGCGGAGGAAAGAAGAACCCAAACTGCGAGAAAGTCACTAAATCAGAAGTTACATCGTAATTAGCGGACAGACGATTGCACACTTCAGACGATCCTACCCTGCTGAGCCTCAAAGGACCCCCCTACAACTCAACTCTTAATTTCCGGATTCCTAACACCACAAGAAAGAGGCGAAGAAATCCAATGAAGACGACAGCTCTTTTGACACTGGAATAAGAGCAGACGATAACGACGCCGCTGCCAATAACTCGGATTGAATTTCAGCGTGCTGAAGGTTTCATTCACACGCGATGAATTACGTGGGTTCTTTCAGCGTCTTAATCCTCCCTTATCGAGTGTCCATTCATTTATTTTATAAGTGAGCATCGTGTTATCTGAATAGCCTTGCTAATGGTTTTCTTCCTCTTTTTTTTCTTCCTTGCATGAAATGAATAACATCTTTTTTTTACTAAGGATTTTTTTTAAAAAAATAAGAACACAATGAATGATATTGTCCTTTTTAAAAACTTTGCATGTTTGCATTGATTGATATTTTTAATAGCAGAGAAGTCCGCTTCAAAAGTTGAAGTGATTGAAGTAATCGAATAGTGGTCAGATTTTCATTAGTGATTTGAGAAAAACCAAAATATATCATATTCCACGATAAATTGCTTCCCTGTATTTTACTATTGGCTGTTGTTACTTACGGCACTTGTCATGGACAAGCCATCTTATGCAGCAGCAGAAATAAGCGCTTCTTGTTTCGCAGTAGCGCCAACTAGGGCCAAGAGTACGACTTAGCTATACACTCACCACATTCGCTTGCACAGCCCCTTTTTACAGGGGGGGGGGGCGCATTCACACGCCTCACAGATAGAACACAGAATAACAACCATGCCCGAACCGGGACTTCCAGAACAAGAGGCAGACGCGCTACCTCTGTGCCAGCAAGCCGGCTAAACAAGAATTAACCCATGAATAACATATCTCCTTTGTAACTTTTTCAATAAAGATGTTAAATAATTAAAATTTAGAAGTAATTCCATATCTTTTAAAAAATAATAAAATAAGTTAATTGTCTACATAATCAAGACAGGATTACAGTCTCCTAAGAGCCATTATTCTCTAGAACCCTATTCTTCTTAAAATTTTCAATTAATTATTTTATTCTTATATAAATAGTTTAAATTAATCCCTTAATCTCTAGATCCCTATTCCCCTTCAAATTTTCAATCAATTATTTTATCCTTATATAAATAGTTTGAATTAATCCCTTAATCTCGAAATCTCTTTCTCCTTCAAATTTTCAATCAATTATTTTATTCTTATTTAAATTCGAGATCCCTATTCTCCTTCAAATTTTCAATCAATATTTTTATTCTTATTTAAAGAGTTTAAATTAATCCCTATTCTCCTTCAAATTTTCAATCAATTATTTTATCCTTATACAAATAGTTTAAATTAATACCTTAATCTCTAGTCTCCTATTCTTCTTCAAATTTTCAATCAATTATTTTATTCTTATATAAATAGTTTAAATTAATCCCTTAATCTTAAAATCTTTATTCTCTTTTAAATTTTCAATCAATTTTTTTATCTGTATTAAACTAACATATAAAAAAATACACATTTATGGAAAAAATTATAATTTTTATAAAATAACATTAGAAACCCTTAACGTTTTAACAAATGTTGATTTTATAAAAAGGTAGACTTGGAAGAGAAAAAATAAAATGTTTTTTAAATGTAATATCACAAAAAATTTAACCCAAATTACCAATTAAAAATCAGGAAAACATCAATCATTTCTACAATTTTAAATCAACTGTATTTTCAAACTTCCATCAACGAATTAGCACTTTGGCTATAAAAAGAACAGAAGCAACAATCGGGCCAACGCGAGGCGTGGAGGCAAAGCCTGATATACAGGGTCCTACCGAATACCGAAAGGGGCATTTGGCAGGGAAATTGATTTTCAGGGGCACGCTTGCTCCTCTTTCGGCCAAAATGGCGGACCCATTTATTTTACTTACCCATTCCCGCCGAAGCTTTGATCGATAACAGACATGTCCCAGCAGTCCTGTTTGAAATGCGGGGAGCGGGCGGTTTAGAAATTGTGCTCCCAGAATTCGATTCCTCCCCTGTCTTGGTGTACACGTGGCAAAAGAATAGATGAATGAGAGTAACCACGACGGGAGTTGGTATTTATGAGGTGTGAAATTCCAATCTGGACCTTAGGTCAATGACCGCCAGTTTAAAAAGTTAATTGTCTACATAATCAAGACAGGATTAAAGTCTTCTAAGAGCCATTAATTTCTAGACCCCTACTCTCCTTCAAATTTTCAATCAATTATTTTATTCTTATTTAAAGAGTTTAAATTAATCCCTTGATCTTGATATCTCTATTAAACTTCAAATTTTCAATCAACTATTTTGTTATATAAATAGTTAAATTAATTCCTTAATCTCTAAGCCCCTATTCTTCTTCAAATTTTCAATCAATTTTTTTATCAGTATAAATAGTTTAAATTAATCCCTTAATCTTGAGATCTCTATTAAACTACAATAGAGATCAATCAATTATTCAATCAATTATTTTATTCGTATCTAAATAGTTAAATTAATCCCTTAATCTCGATATCCCTATTTTTAAAATTTTCAATCAATTATTTTATTCTTATATAAATAATTAAATTAATTCCTTAATCTCTAGGTACCCATTCTCCTTCAAATTTCCAATCCATTACTTTATTCTTATTTAAATAGTTTAAAGCAATCCTTTAATTTCTAGATCCCTATTCTCTTTCAAATTTTCGATCAATTATTTTATTCTTATATAAGTAATTAAACTAATCCCTTAATCACAAGATCCCTATTCTTTTTCAAATTTTCAATCAATTATTTATACTTATATAAATATTTTGAATCCAATCCCTTAATTTCGAGATCCTATTCTCCATCAAATTTTCGATCAATTATTATTAAATTTTATTTTATACTTAAATAAATAGTTTCAATTAACTGATAGCAAAGAAATCAAAATATCAAAATGCATAGTTACAGATCACATTCTAAATATTTAGTTCCAGCATATCACGTATAAAAAATGCACAAGTAAAATTTAAAAATATTTTAAAACAAAAAGCAAAACAATAATAAAAACAAAACTTTCCTTAATAAAACCTAAATAACATTTAATAAGAAATTATTTACTAATGTGAAATTTCTAAAAATTATAAAATACCCCTCTTAAAAAAAACTCTATTGTAAAATACACACATTTACATAAAAACACAGAATAAAATTCACAAATGATATTTAATTATAAATATTATTAGAATAATGTTCCAAAAATATTGCAAATAGCTAACAATTTTAGTTAGAATAAATTCCTTTGATCGGCTTTATAATTGAAAAAAAAAATTAAATACCGCAAAAAAAAGTCAAGCACTCGCTTTCCAAAAGTTGTTAGGCAAAATCTTAGTTTACCCATTTAATAATTTAAGTTCCTTCTATAGCCACAAGGCTCACTGCGTCAAGAATTAGATAAAAGAGGCGACATATGTTGAAATGAATTTTAAAAATATAAATCAAAATTTATATGCTTCAATAATGTTTCTCATAAAAGTTATTTTTCAAATAATTATCGGAAGACTTAAATTTTTTTTTCAATTATACAGAGTTCCGCTAAATTTCTCATTTTAAAATCAAATTATTTACTATTATAAAATCTGTTTCACAAAATAATGCTATTAAATCAACAAGAATGTTAAAACAAAGTTTTTCCTATTCCATTTTTACATAAAATAAAATTACTTTAAGGAAATAAAAAAGACAATTGCTTAGTCGGAAGGTTATATATTGAGCATTTAAACGGATTTTTTGGGGAAAATCAAAAGATCCGAAAGGATTAAAATACCGAAAAATAATACGTTAAAAAAAAGATAATTTCTGACATATAAATTCGTTTTATCAGATTTTGTTTTCGTTACATTCAACCAAACGATTTTAAAATATGTATTAAAACACAGAATTGAACAAAACATCTCCTTTAGGAGAAGATTAAAAAGCGGCGTTCCATTTTATAGTAATCTTTCTCAGAGCAATCTAAAAATAAATAATAATAAAAAAGCGTAGAACAAATAAGATCGAATCAAGATATCGCAACTGAAAAAACAAACATGGCCGTTTTTATTGGACTCCGAGAACATTTAGAATCAAATATAATAAAAAAGAACAGAGAGCATTCGCACAAAAGCAAGGAAACTGACGACCCGGTTGGGAGCTTAAGAAAGGTAATGCGTAAAATTGCTGCATCCATGAATTCAAATTTAAATTTTTTTTTCCTATCGTAAATTCCACAAGCAGCATGCACTACTTATTCTTCACAAAGCTGGTCGATTGAGTTCTTTTTTTAAAAATGAGTTATAAGTGCATTCCCCCTCCCCCAGCTTAAAGAGGACTTCTTATAAATAAAATGAAAATATTTGATCAAGGAAGTCAACAGACATTATAATAGACAAGACTTGTTGTTCTCGTGTTCCGCTTTACAACGGAAGGAGGGGTGCAGTAGCACCTGAGGGTAAGTCATAGAACACGAAGGCACACGGATTAACCATAGGAACTGAATGACCGGACCGCCGCAACAGCAATTAGCAGGAACTGTGGTTGAGTCTTAATGCCTATCACCAGCCACGGCACAACCCTCCCCGAAGGACGTACGTCCCGTCATCGACGGAAGGAGTCTAACCCCAAACTATTAGTGCATCCAGCAGGTTGGCGAGATCCAACCACCGTACCGGAAGCATCTCATCCCCAATTACGAGGTACCCCCGGGGGTCAGCTTCTGAGGGTAAGTCACAGAACAGACTCTCTCCGACCCGCCACGAAGGCACACAGATTAATCATCGACACTGAATGATCGGACCACCGCAACAGCAAGGTTCGGGAACTGTGGTTGAGTCCTAATGGCCATCACCGGCAACGGTACAACCCTCCCCGTAGGAAGTAGGACCCGTCATCGATGGGAGGAGTCTAACCCCCCCCCCCCTATTAGTGTATCTACCGGGTTGGCCAGATCAAACTACAATACCGGAAGCATCTCATCCCCAATTATGAGATACCCCAAAGGGGTAGGGGCTTTTGAAGGGTATGGACCCTTCAGCAGCCGTGGGCAGAAGTTTGACTTCTAGCTGACACATGTCACAAACCCTTTTTATGGGGCGAACTTCTTTCATGCATTCCATTTATTCATCCACAGATCGTAATTTAGATTAGGAACAGAGAACGATCACCTCTGACCCCGTACCACCAGTGGTATTACTTTGCACATGGAGAGATTTATGATCACGACAGATTTAGTGTGCGCCAGCCACCAAACACACGGAGATTCTTCAGCCGTCAGGTTTCGAACTCGCAACCTAAGGAATACGTGTCCATGATTTAAAACCGTTTTACTCTTCAAATTTTCGACGGTGTTTTAGGCTGGAGGGGGGGGGGGCATTAAGTAGCTCTATTATTTTCTGAAATATTTACTTCAAGATATCAAGGTTTAAACACAACGACTAACAAGTGGTTCATCGGAACACACGACGCAAACATAAAGGTATTTAATTATGAAAAACTTTGTATAGATATTTAATACTTTGCTTTATCGTACGTTTAACTTTATTTCCATTTTATATTAGTACTTTCCTTCTGCGACCACTTATTCGCCACCATATTAATGGCAATAATTTAATCATCAACAGTTATGCTAATAAACTTTGCTGAATTACGTCTTACCGCACCAAATGAAAGTAATATCAAAGTTATTATATATGCACAATAAACATACCAGCATTCTGGTGTACATAACAAGTAGCGATATTAGTCTAGCTGTTGAGACTGGGGATTCAGTAAAGATTTTATTTTTTGATATCTTTTGAAAGTAAATGACGGTATAGACAGCAATCATCGATGACGAATCTAAATAACGATAGCTTTCAAATGAAATAAAAGCTGACGAAATCAGGACAATAAATGAGAGTTGCAGGACTTAAGGGTAGTATTTTTCCAAAAAGAGTGTTTAATTTAGTAATATTTTTGGATTTCTCTCGAAAATGGTACAGGAGACAACATCAATGACATATCTAGAAGGGTTCAAATTGTCATTAGAAATAAAAATTGACGAAATTCCCAATGGTTAGGGAAAGAGTATTAGTACTTCGATTTCTTATTGTTTGAAATATAAAGATTTGTGTATTATTAAGTTTCAGCTATGAAGTTCCTATTCAGAAACAAACGTATGCTCCATTCATAAGTTTAAGAAATAAATCTTTCAGATGATAGGCCAACAACTCAATTTTAATGATAAACTCATCCAATATAACAATTTTCATGATTAATAACGACGAGCATTTTAACAATTAAATAACCATTATCTACATGCAACCACAAATCTTATACACGTTGTGTATACTTGTAAGATAAAATTATTATAAGTAACTAAACTTCACGCCCAAACAATTCCTGCAAGTAAACAAACAACAAGCGAGGGTGGGAGATATGATTGCTAAATATAAAAACCAGAACAGCAACATTTTTGTTTACATTCCTGCAACGAAAATCTCAAGAAGCCAATAAACGTGCAAAAAGAAACTTTCTACCCCCTCTCCCCTCCAAAACCACAACTATGAACCGCTCCAAGAGTCGACCTTGAACCCCAAGTTCATAAACAAGCCGCAAAAATAAGCTGCTGTCTTCTCCTCCTCCCACCGAGGGAAGCACTTCCGCTGAACATCCCCCCCCCGAGCAGTCTCCTCCATGACGAGTGCTTTTCATCTGTATCTCATGGCACGAGTTACACTCGTGTAATTCCAAGACTGAAGCTCTGTCTGAGCGATTAAATGGCACTAAAAATAACGCAAATGGCAATTCGCGCCTTGATATAAGATTTCAGGCTTAGTAGTAGAACCTAGGAACAACACCCCCTCCACACGATTTTCTCACATGTTAGGGTGTTCCATTAGTTTCTTTCCTATTTTTAATATGAAATAAAAACCCAATATTTACTACTTAAGATATTATTTTGGTACTAGCCGCCTTTGGCGACCAGTTGGCTCGCCAGTATTAATTATCACTAAAATTTTCATATAATATTTTATGTAGCTGTGCCTCAATAACAGGTTTTTCACCAAAATATTTATAAACCAAACAAATTTTGATAATCATATAATTCATTTACAGTATTATTTAGTATTATTTTCTTCAGATGATATGTTCACTGTACTACTCATCTTTCTCTTTCTATCCGCGCAATGATTGTCCCGGAATTGATATTTTACTTAAATGGTGGAGGGAAAGGTCTAAAATTCTGTTTTTATAGAATAATGAGATTCAAATTTTGATAAATGTAAACATACTAAACAAATAAAGACACAATTGGTTTTCAAGAGATGCGAAAGTTTAAAAACAGCTTCGAAAATGCCGCGCACAGAAGACATAATGGTGACATACACCTCCTTCTTTTCTTTTCTATCCTTTTTTTTTTCACTGCTTTTCTTTCTATAAACTCTTTTTTCGCTTTGTTATTACTTTTTTTCTTCGCTGCCCAGACTTTATTTTGAGCAGGCATAGATTAAATATTCATACCGACTAATAATAAAAGCAACTATAAATTTGTTTACCTTCCAGAATTCTCGTGTATTGTTCTTACGTTTCGTCAGAACAGTTCTTCAAGAACGAATCGGAAAATCACCAAAACAAAAATAAGAATGCCAAAAGAGTTTTCTGTAACCCTAAAATAGTTGATGGTTCTAAAGTTATTCAACAATTACATCAAACCATGATGTAACTGTGTTTTATGTTCCAAAAACGCGATGCTTGGCTAGTTGCGTTAATTAGTTTCCATCCACCGCGTTAGATGGTCAAGAATTTCGCTAGCTCGTAAAGTCAGAAAAATAGAGGAATCACACTTTGTGGTGTTGAGATCTCCACAAAAGAACCTAGAAATTCAAATGAAAGTACAAACAAAATTGCTCAGAAAACAAAACAAAAAGAAAAGAAAAAGAATTTTGATGTTTTACAGTTTCTAATTAGGTTCTATTTACTTAGGTTGTATTGCAATAAAAAGAGGTTTTGAAAAACATTACTTGTTTCTATCCATCATCAACAATTTCGCTATTACCGAAGTCATAAACAAAGCGGTTTTTTATTAAACAGGAAGTAGAGGTAGATACTGGATGTTTACTATATATCACGTGATCATTACGTTCCTCGCTAGAACAACAATATAAAAAAACACTTATCAAAAAATATACTTTAAAGTAAAAACTTATAACAATGTATTCCATTATTTCGTATCAAAACTCAAACACGAAGGAATGATCCTGCAGAAAACAAATTCCAGCTGCATCCTGTACAGTTGGCACCAGGTGAAGGCGACAGTTTGACAACACCGTTCCCCTGTATATTTTGACTCATTTGTAATGGGTGATTCAATACAGTCGCTTGTGTGTAAACGGTGGAGGCAGACGATAAAAGTTTCATAAACCTGTTGCTTGGTTAAACATTTAAAGGTCGCACTGATAGTATTAGCACAAATCGGTTGGCAGCACGCTTATATGCGTTCTCGAATTCAGCAGTTATCTTGTAATAATTGTGATTACATCTGAGATGAGCATGAAAATAAAATATAAAATTATGGAATAGGATGAGTTTTTTTTCTTTTCTTTTTATGCATTCATAAAGATATAAAAATACTAAGGCTCTCCAAAACGAGGATTACATTTTTAAAAGGAGCAAAATCCAAGCTTTATGTACTCTGAAATAAAGATTAAAACGAAACCTGATATGCATATTTCAGAGTATCGTGTCAAAACATCATTTCCTGAACGGCCGAGCACCACGTGATCGTGCGTGTTAAATTATATTTTTATTCATTGTAATCGTTTCATCGAATGAGTCACTTTAGTATTGCAAACGATCCAAAAAAAAACTTTTCTCGCATTGATTGTTTGAAAAAATATCGCATTTCCTATTTATTTCATTTCATATAATCACCTGCTTAAAATGACATTTTTCCAGGTTTTATTTACTGTAGTCATGAACTTATTTTTTTAATCGGAGCTTTTGTAAATGCAATGATAACACGTTATCAAAAGCTGATTTTTTTGAGATGCTGGAGCAGTCAATATTTTTTTTTTATTTTTCGCCTACGAATTTTTGTGGACACCAAAACCTTCATCCCAAAAACAACATAATGTTCTGACATGATAAAAAGAAAAAAGAAAAGAAAAATAATTTTTTTTTAAATTTTTTAAAAACCGTAAACGGAAAGGGGGGGGGACTACTTAAGAAGTTGATAAAAACTGAATACTGAATTCCCTACGATTAAAAAATCTGCACATGAAATAGTGTTTGGGTGAATTATAAACACTTTTGAAGATGAGTGCCTGAATATGAAAAAAAAAATGTG
>JAOUZG010012368.1:346001-356525 GCA_026289955.1 Argiope argentata | reverse complement strand
TATATATATATATATATATATATATATGAAACGATGTTAAAATTATGTCTGTTAGTATCGCGATACAAGAGCAAAGTGACAGAAATTTTTCTCGTCAGTGATTTTACTATTACTATTCCGATAGGATTTTCTTTGATATGCATAAACTTAGAAAGGAAATTTTAAATATCTTTTAAAAATAGAGATTTTATATATCGCACTTTTTTTTTCTTTTTATACAAGATACAAATGAGTAATTTCAAACACACATACACTTGCAAACAGTTCATCAACTGAATCAAATCTAGTTTCCATGCATACTTATACCTATACCATGTATACCTATTTCCCCTCCCCAAAAAAATCTAATTGTTAATTTCATTTCACACTATAAAATGTTCATAGATTTAAAACTGGTAATTTCTTAATAAAACAATGCATAAATAACAGCAAATAATATATATTTTTTAATGGTATTTGCTTTCAGTTTTCTTTTCAAAACGGAATTCCACAAATTAAGATAAGCATCACTTTACAAATGTAAACGCGAGTACACAGGCTGTCTGTCCGATAAAAGCAACCGCACGTCCTGTTTTGGTGACACATTTCGGAGGAATAAATCTGTCCTTTTCTAGAAATCTGATAGAACGATCGCCGAAACCTCGCGCGTGCACCCGCATCGTTCATCGTGAGGTCAGTTTCCGGATACGGTCATTTTCAAAATAAAATCAGTCTGTGTCAGGAGGCAAGTGGACTGTACGTTGACATTTGACGAAATGAGCCAGTCAGTCAGTTAACTGATTTATTATTATTATTTTACACTCTTTCCTTTATTTAACTCAACATCTTTTAATAAATGTAAAGATGAAATGTTGTAATCAATTTTTGAACTCATTACCGCATGTGTTCTTTGATTCTGAAATTCTGTACTATATATTCCGGATGACAATGAAATATTTCAATATTTCCATTATTTGTTATTAGTTTTTAAGTAAATTTTGATTCCATAATCACTGATACATGCTGACACAGAAGTTGAAAAAAGTATTTAAAGATTCCATAATATTTATAATACTAAATAATGAAATACATTTAGGTTAATTAAAAAAATAAGTTTTTATAAACAAGCTTTATCTAAAAACAAGCAATATAAAAAAAATTTTTTTTAAATCAATTCCTACTAAGGTAATTAGGAAAGTTTTAATTTTTGCTACTTTTTATTATTAAAAAATCACAATTGTCTTTTTCTTGTTCCGTTTTAGAACGGAAGGAAGGGTGCAGTAATTTCTGAGGATATGACTCCTGAACACCTGAGGGCAGAAGCCCGCCAAGACAGATTTATCGTCCATCTTTCAAACACACGCACAGTCTTCAGCTGGCGGGTTCGAGCTCGCGGCCCAACGTAGGCGAATCCAACGCCATACCAATCAGGCTATCCAGGCTCAGCAAATAGTTACTATTAACAATAAATAAAAAATTATGCTGGCATTGAAATTTCAGCGCCGATTGAGGATTCCAAGCCAATAGTGGCAACGCAAAAGGATTGAATTTTTTACATGAGTTGGGATAATGCAATACAGATTAGAGATATTTAATTTTTTTTATTCTGTATTATTTTAATTCGAAAATATTTCAAAACGAATCCGAAAAATCGATTGATTAACAATGTTTAATTTTAGATGCATCAAAAATTGTGAAAATAAACAGAGTCGGTTTAAAATAATCGGCCGAAAGCATGTTAAGCCTAACTTCATTAGTGTAGGAAAAAACAAAGTGAACTCGTTACTTCTTTGGCGGCGGGGAAATGAAGATTTTTGGCGAGAAAGTTATATTTTAATCAATTAATAAAAATTAATGAATTAATATTTGAAAAAACTGTATTAACATCAAATGCCATCCACTACACGTTTTTAAAAAAATGTATTTGAACTTGATTGGATGAATAAAAAGTGTTTTATTAACGATTGAAAGTTTGAACAAGATAGATAAATAAAAATACATAAGGAGAGTGTGAACTAATAGTAGGACTTGAATTAGAATTTTTAAAAAAAAATCAAAAATATGACTATCAATCCAAAAACCAAAGTTGTTGCTGGAAATAATATTATCTCACAGAATTTGAAAAGATTTATAAATTCGCAAAAACATTTATTGAAAAGGAGGTCAGTCGATTAGGAAACAGCAAGTGCTAAAATAGCAGGCATTCGTGAGTATTTGCAAAATCAATAAAACAGTAATGCTGTTTGCTCTTTTATCGGCATCCTGCTTATCAAAGAATCGTCACATCTCAGTTTAATCATGTTAGCAATAGCGACACATACTGATAACCACCGGCTAATGCAACCAATTCTTATAAATGATTCAAAGCAAAGGAAGTTATTGACCGATAATATCTTACACGGATATAATTTATGTAATTTGTGGAAATATCCCCCAAAAAGGTTTAGCTTGACCGTGAAAAAATGGAATCCTATAATCGATTTGTTGTAGTTGTTTCTTGTGGTATATGCCATGGACAAGCCCGATGACGAAATCAGCGATTTTAAGCCAAAAGAGCGTTTCTTGTTTTCAGTTGCGCCAACTAGGGACAAAAGTACATCTTAGTTACTGAACCACTCTTTTTTTAGGGGACAGATTTCATTCATGCGTCAACAGAAGATGACACATAGATATTCGCTTGCACAACCCTCTTTTACAGAGGGAGGGTGGAAGGGGGGTCCTTCACACACCTGACAGGTAGAACACAGGGAAGAACAACCATGCCCGATCCAGGTGTCGAACCCGGGACGCTCAGACAACGATGTAAATGCGAATCAAACTCTACTTCTAATCCAGGACATCAGCATAACCAGTTAGTAATTTACTTTTTCGTTAAACTCACTTCAGGAATGCTGTTATTATGAAACTGTGGACAAAAAAATAAAGATTAAAATGAAATCTTCCATGCATATTTCAATGCATCATGTCAGAACATCATTTCTGGAACGGTCAAGCACCACGTGATCGTGACAGTTAAATTATATTTTCATTCATTTTTACTTGTTTCATCGAATGAGTCACTTTAGCATTGCAAACGATCCAAAAAACTTTGTCTCGCATTTATTGTTTTAAAAAAATATCGCATTTCCTATTTATTTCATTTCATATAATCACGTGCTCAAAATGACATTTTTCTAGGTTTTATTCGCTGTAGTCATTAACTTATTTTTTAAAAATCAGTAACGTAATATAAGATCAATACTGCTAGAGTATTCGATAATGCCGTAAGTCAATCAAGAGATAAGTTTTTCCTCAAAAATAAACCATGATGTATGAATGTTGCCCATTCTCTGATTCTGAAACCCTCAGCGCTATAGCGAATGTGTCAGGAAGAGTTTACTTCGCCAAAATAAAGGGAGAGAGGAAAGATGAAAAGAGATGGTCACAGTTTATTCGAATAATTGGAAGGTGTTAAAAAGTTAATATTTTTGCATATCATCCTTTAATGAATTGCTGACGTCAGAAAGTTCTAGGCATGAGATCCTGTACATGACCATTATGGATCTAACTTTTTAACATGTAAGCTTTTTATTTTAGTTTTAGGGCGCTTTATTTAGATATTCGTTTCAGTGCCAATGGCGATGGAGTCCCAATAAACAATGCTAAGTGAGACTTAAAAAACATCAGAGATAACAGCTAATCATCTTAATGCCAGGTTTCAAAAACCACTTAAAATACTAGAGACATGTAGCTAATTTATAGACGGCAGTAAAACATTTCAAACATAGACAGACCCCCAGACAGATATGAAAAGAACATTTCACGATCCAGTCATTTTTACAGGAGTCAATGATTCAACAGCAGATTATTTTCTGTGATATACCAGTTAATAATCAAGTAAGTTATCAATAGAACAATGCATGTCGTGTAACTAGTGGGGAAACCCGAGTGTGATTCACAACTAGTTACACGACACGGACGCAATTACCTGTGATTACCAGGTAATTGCGGCCGGTAATGACAAGCATTCCAAGAATGGAAGTAAGAATTCATAAACGTGAAAACACATTTGTCCGCACTAAAAATTAACAAAGCATTTCTCGATGATTCTGATAATACAATTTCCGATTATTTTTTTTATTTCCTTTGCTTTATATCAATACTGTCATAATAAATGTTGATAAACAAGTAATTAAAAAAAATAACTCACTTCCTACTTAGGTCAAAAAAGAAAATTTTTAGTTTAATAACTTTTTATTAATAATTATTAAATAATAAAACGTACAAAAAAGCAGATATAAAATCAGTGTAACCTCAAAAAATGGATATAGAAACAAACTTTGAATGGTTTTATAAAGAAAGCAACTAATAATAATAAGAATATTAATTTGAAAAAAAAAATTGTAATATTTTCATTAAAAGAAATCGGTAGCCTACTTTATTATAAATATTCTTTAACTGCACGAATTTTGCTATTTAGAACTGAAAATTTTTGATAAATTTCATGAAGATATTCTAAGTACTTGAAATAAAGAAGAATAAGAGGGATATATAAAAAATTAAATCAATTCCTGTCAACGAAGAAAAATTTCATTTTAGTTACTTTTTATTAAATATTTATAATTAATATAAATAATTGATCAGAAAAAGTATTGATTTTTGCAAGAATTGAACTCGCATTCTTCACCAATTCTTTATCAATTGAGCAACTACCTATTGATTTCAATTCTCACTCCGGTAAAGTCAAAGGAAAATTTTGCTTTGGATTGTTTATACCTAAGTTTGTAATAAAATAAGCAGTAAGCTTACATTTTTCTCAGGGTCAAACACCAGTGAAATATTTGGCTACAAAGTTAGACTCAAATCAGCAGTACGCCTACAATTCTTCCAGGTCAGACTAGTAAAAAAACTATTATAGTCAGCTGTAGGAAAAGATTTAGATTTTGTATTTCATCGATTGCCCATTGTGCGATTCCGATACAAAGCAAATTCAAAATCCATTTTCAGTAAAGAAAACTGTTACCTAAGTTTCAAATAAAATAAGCAGTAAGCTTACATCTTTCTCAGAGTAAAACACCAGTGAAATGTTTGGCTACAAAGTTTGTACTCAAATCAGCAGTACGCCTACAATTCTCCTAGGTCAGACAAGTAAAAAAAAAACTGTTATTATAGTCAGCTGTAGGAAAAGATTTAGATTTTGTATTTAATCGATTGCCCATTGTGCGATTCCGATACAAAACAAATTCAAAATCCATCTTCAGTCAAGAAAACCACCGAAAGATTCCGAGCCGCCAGCTAGAAACGCTTGTTCTCGTCTCGTCTTTCTGAAGGATGGATTGCCTCTGTCGGCATCCCTCAAGCGGAACAAAAGCGGCGAGGAAGTTCGATGTAAGGCTTCTCGCAGATATATTCCTAATCCTTTAATGCAGAAAGATGATAGACGAGATTACGCTAATGTTCGACGACCTCTTCTTCACCTCCAGAAGATGGCTCTTTCTTTTTTTTTTTTTAATTCAAGGAACAACGGTTGCCCAGAGGTGGAAGAAGTGTCAAATGCACTTGCGGATGGAGTGTGACCAAATTAATCCCCAACTGTTTCCGGTACGAGAACGGTTTCTAGAAGTGTATGTAGTAAATCAGTGTGGTAGATTACCACTGGTTCTCAAGGTCAGAAGATCATTAAGAAACGACATAGCACGCGGGATGGTAAACATTCAATTGTAGTTCATTACGGAATATAGAGCTCACTTAAATGATTGTTACTCTAATTTTAATCCAAATATATAAGAAACTGTTTCTAAAATCACGAGATAAAATTAAGGACTGGATACAAAGAAAAAAAGAAATCTGCTATGCATTATTCAATGTATTATGTCAGAGCATCTTTTCTTGAAGGGCCAAGCACCACGTGCTCGTGCAAGTTGAATTACAATTTTTATTCATTTTAATGGTTTCGTCGAATGAGTCACTTTAGTATTGCCAACGATCCAAAAAAAAAAACTTTGTCTCGCATTGATTGTTTTAAAGAAATATCACATCTCCTGTTTATTTCATTTCATATAATCGCGTGCTCAAAATGACATTTCTCTAGGTTTTATTTGCTGTAGTCATTACCTCATTTTTTAAAAATCAGAGCTTTTGAAAAAGCAATGGCAACGCGTCATTAAAAGCTGGGTTTTTTTGAGATACTCGGGCAGATAATAAAATTTCTTTTGCTTACGGATTAAAATTTTTATTTTTCGCCTACGGATTTTTGTTGATACTAAAATCCTCATCCTCAAAACAACATGTTCTGATATGATAAAATTGAACAATGTAGGCAGGCATGAATATACGTTTTCATCCTCTTTCTTTTATCGGTAAAATGCTCCTTCTTATTAATTTTCCAGTTATCTCAAGTGATATCAAATTTGGTAGCCTTAGATCAAATGGTTAGCCGTGTAATGTCCCGACATACAAACATTTATTTTCTTTCATTACTAGTATTAGACAAAAATACTCTGTTTTATGATAAAATTAATAAATATAGCTTATAATTATAAATAATAATTAATTAATAAATAGGGAAGTGATCATTGGTTTTACACAGTTTCAAAATTTTAAAATTCCCCCAAAAAACCGACAAATATTAAAATCCTGAAAAAAAAATATTTGAATAATGGTGGTAGACATAAATATACATTTTCATCCTCTTTTTTCAACCCGGTAAAAAAAAAAGTCCATTCCTATTAATCTTCAGTAGGATTTTATCGACTCAGAAATTCAATCCTATCCTTGAAGAAAACTGTCAAAAGGAGAGGAGAGAGTACTGCCGCTGTAGTAAGAAAATCACAAGCTACGCCGACGACATTGGAAGGAAAGAGAAAAAATTAATAAATAAACGAAAAAAAAAAAACTTAAGATGAATTGTTGGAAGGAATTTACTTCTGGCGGAAATGATGGGAGAGGAGACAATTGTGAAATTGAAATTAAATCCAGTCATCCGCTGTGGATCTCTGAAAAATGTCAGCGAAAGGGAGGGGGAAATGATGATTCATTAATCGGCTGTGACATTCCCGTCTGTAAAAGAAGTAAAAGCCAAGAAACCGTACAACGAGCTCGTCATCCCTTGAAACAGAGGTAATCCCAACAGGAACACTTGCAGGTGGTTTAATTCGAGCGACAATCCTATCGCAATCCTTGGGCGTCACCGCAAAATTTCAGTAAGAGGAATAACGATTGTTGGTGTTAAAATAAATATTAAATTGTGCTCAAATGCATTTACTGCCTTCGAATACATTAAATGATATCCGAAAAAGTACAAAGGGGCTATTATAATAAAAAGATTAAAATGAAATATGCTATGCATATTTTAATGTATCATGTCAGAACATCATTTCTTGAACGGCCAAGCACCACGTGCTCGTGCGAGTTAAATTATATTTTTATTCATTTTAATCGTTTCATCGAATGAGTCACTTTAGTACTGCAAACGATTCCAAAAAAAAAAAAAAAAAAAAAAAAAAAAACTTTGTCTCGCATTTATTGTCTAAAAATATCGCATTTCCTATTTATTTGATTTCATATAATCGCGTGCTCAACATGACATTTTTCTAGGTTTTATTTACTGTAGTCGTTGACTTATTTTCTTCAAAATTCAGAGCTTCCAAAAAACTTTGACTCGCATTGATTGTTTGAAAAAATATCACATTTCCTGTTTATTTCATTTTTTATAATCGCGTGCTCAAAATGACACTTCTCTAGGTTTTATTTTCTGTAGTCATTAACTTATTTTTTTTAATCAGAGCTTTCGTAAATGGGATGTCATCACGTTATTAAAAGATGATTTGAGATGCTCGTGCAGATAATAAACTTTTTATTTTTCGCCTACGGATTTTTGTTGATGCCAAAAACATCATCCCAAAAATAGCATTATGCTCTGACATGATAATAACAAAGCCTTGAATTAGTTTGAAACGAGTTATAGACGTAAATTTATTTTTATTAATTGCACGAGTGAAAAAAAATCAAATTTAAAACAACTCCTATGTTATGATCCACGGACTGCATTCTTATAAGATTTTTTTCTCAGAAAAAAAGAAAAATCAAGTTAATTATTGAAAAAAAAAAAACTACATCATGTTCTGACATGATAATAATAATAGATAGATATAATTAATACAAAATAGATATAGTATTAATAACTTAAAATCATTTTTTCACATAAATAATCAGCTTTATAATTAGTTAGAATTTTATTTCTCTAAACTATTAATTGCTTTTTTGTTAATACATATTTCAATGTCGATTGATGTTGACTAACCGAAGATAGTTTATAATGATTAGCTCTTCATAAACAAATAATCACAAATGATAAAGCGGATGTGAAACAATTTCAGCAGATCATTAACACCTAAATAATATCAGAGGTTGAAACTTGATTTCTTTTCATGTCAAACATGATGAGGTTTTATTGCGTTAGCAAAAATTCTGTAGGCGAAAAATAAAAACTTATTATCTGCACGAGCTTCTCCAAAAAAAAAATCAGCTTTTAATAACGGGTTTCCATTGCATTTACAAAAGTTCAGATTTGAAGAAAAAAAAATAAGTTAATGACCACAGCAAATAAAACCTAGAAAAATATTATTTTGAGTCCGTGATTATATGAAATGACATAAATAGGAAATGCGATATTTTTTTTTAAAGAATAAATGCGATACAAAGTTTTTTTTTTTGGATCGTTGGCAATACTAAAGTGACTCATTCGATGAAACAATGAAAATGAATAAAAAACATAATTGAACTCGCACGAGCACGTGGTGCTTGGTTGTTCAAGAAATGATGTTCTGACATGATACATTGAGATATGCATAACAGATTTCATTTTGATCTTTTCTAAAAAATTTTTTAAATTATTTTCTTCTCGTATAAATAGTATTAATATTCCCAGCATATTAGTTGGAAGCCAAAGATGGCTAGTATTTTCAGTATATTTAGAAAGAACTTTTATCTTCTTATTAACAATAAATAAACAAAACTTAAAACCATTCATCTAAAGTCTGAACAGCAATCAACCATCAAATGAATCGTCTCGCAAAACATCACATACAAAGTAGACATGCTTCCATTTATAGTGGAAACACAACGTCATAAAAATAACATGAAAAAACAGTAAAAATAGAGAAAAATAACTAGCACAAGAATTGGAAAACAATTTATCGTTGCAGTCAACGCACTCAAGGTCACCAGTAAACGCTACAAACGACCAACAGAACAAAACAAATACATATCAGCACTAGAAATGCGCTGTAACATAGTAAAGTATTTTTCAAAATTTTTAGCCTTAAAAATGAGCAAAAAGCGACAAAAAAAAAACACCGCCATAAAAATGAAGCAAAGGTAAAAAGAGAGAAGCATTTCCAACATACACGTGCGCATTTTCTTCTTTTGCAATCGTAAAAAAAAGGAGAAAAATATAGAAAGACAGAAGAAAAAGAAAAATGAAAATCTCTCCCAAGCTCTTTTTCTTTTTTTTTCTCCCTATGGTTTTATGTCTAAATTATAGCACACACTTACATAGTCTGTCTCCTCAATAAAGCTCTCTTCCGTTTATAAAGCTCAGAGGAGATAGCTGAAATATTTGAAGAAGAGTGATCTTTGTATTGGAGATGGAATTATCTTTATGGACGACTCGTCAGCTAGAATGAGATTTAAAAAGATGCCTTTTGAACGCATCGCTGCGAAACCTTCTCGCTTATTTTTATTTTTATACAACTTTTTTTTTCTCTCTCTCTCCCTATGGCAGTTACGTTCCGAGAAGCATTTTTTTCGAGCAAATTATGGAAAGCGACATCTCAGTTGGCTTTTGCCGTGTTTCTCCTAAAATAACTCACAGTTTTATATTAATTTGTGTTTCAAAAGATGCACCAGGGCTTTTATTTAGAAATTATTTTTTCACGCGCAATTTACACTTTTCAGGTAAAAGAATCGTAACTCACATTGATGAAAAAATGAATTCATTCAACGCTTATTAGAATTCTTCTGACGATGTGTCTAATTAAAGTGTCGACGCAAGGCCAAATGCTTAACCATAAACCTTGTAAACAAACAAATTATTTGTTCCTCGGTCAACAATTCTTTTCATAAATCACTTTTTCTTCGATATTCCTCACTTTCAACTCAGGAAATAATGATTTTCCTTCAAGTAAAGCGTTTAACTATATTGTTGATGTTACTAATGGCACTTGCCTATGGACATGCCCCCTGCTGATACAGCAGCAGATTTAAGCCGAAAGGAGCGTCTCTTGTTTATGAAGTAGCGCCAACTAGGGCCAAGAGTACAACTAGACACTCACCACATTTGCTTGCACAGCTTCTTTTTACAGGGGGGAACATTTACACATCTCACAGATAGCAGACAGAAGAACAACCATGCCCAAACCGGGACTCCCCGAACACGAGGAAGACGCGCTACCTCTGAGCCAGAGAGCCGGCGCGTTTAACAATGATGCCAGTATTAAGCAAAATGTTTGAAAATCACCTCCATGGACAATCTAAAAACTTTACTCTCCTTGCCAATCATCCATA
>JAOUZG010012368.1:323156-337862 GCA_026289955.1 Argiope argentata | reverse complement strand
GCTTCATGTACATTAATATTAAAATTTCCTGCATGTATATTAATATTACAATTTAGAGCCTATATATTAATATTATAATATGCTTCATGTACATTAATATTAAAATTTCCTGCATGTATATTAATATTACAATTTAGTGCCGATATATAAATATTATAATAAGCTTCATGTATATTAATATTACAATTTAGTGTCGATATATTAATATTATAATAAGCTTCATGTACATTAATATTACAATATTCTGCATGTATATTAATATTACAATTTAGTGCCTATACATTAATATTACAATTTGTGCCTATAAATTAATATTAAAATTTATTGCCTAAATATTAATATTATTATGCTGCATATATATAATATTATTATGCTGCATATATATAATATTACAATATGCTTCCTGTATATCAATGTTACAATATGTTTATTATTAATTGTAGCTATCAATGTTTAATTATTTAAATAATTTAGCATAAAATGTTTTATTTTATCTTTAATAATGTTTTTTTTTTTAAAAAAATAGCATTTATTAAACGCTTTAGCGTATTCGAAGCTTTTTCTTCAGTAGTTATTGTTTTAACTTATATTCTACTCTATTTTTATTTTTATTAAAAATCATACATTTAGCTTTTGGCGTTTTGACATTTGACATTGTCTTTAATAATAATAAATTAATAAAAATCATGATTTTTTCAGGCGAAAATAAAATTTGCTTACAGTGAATTGATTATTAACCTTATTTTTAAATTTCCAGATTCATTTTATTGCATTTTTCTTCAATGTTTTTCACAGACCAGAAAAGTAAAACTGGAACTAAAAATACAAAATATGTTGAAAAAGACGTAAGAAAGAAATACCTCGAATTTTAGACTACAGAAATGAATAAAGCTTCTAATCACAACACAATATTTTGGATTAGAAGTTCAAATAATCTGCATTTATCCATTTTTTTAAATTTTATTCATTATTTATTTATTGATATTTTCGGATAAAATCTTCGGAAAGTAAAATTCATTGAAATCAGATTTTTTGTCTATATAAACAAAAATATTCTTCATTTGTTAAGTTACTTTTTTTTCTCATCTTTTGTTAGAAATACAATAAAGTACATACTAGTAAGTATGTTTTAACTGTTACAAAAAGAATAAGTTTGATTTTTGCATATATTTACGTCAAGCTATAAAAAAATCATCTTATATGCTTTTTTTTCAAACTGTTGACGGCATGTAATGCTTTCGGTAATATAAGTGGCAATGTGAATATGAAGAGCAACAATTAACAATACTTGTATTTTTCCTTCCTGAAAGCTATTAATAACAAGCATATTGAACGTATAGGTATAAATATAGCATTTTCTTCGTTTAATTTCATGTCATATTGAAGAATACACGGTATTTTTTTAAGAAAAATAAATATTTCCTTTTGAGTAATTGTTTTTAATTTATCATGGGTATTTAATTTTTGAGTAATGATCGTTTTGAGTTAGTGTAGTCACATATAGACAGATTAATCGATAAATGGATAGATTGTATCAAAAATTTCATAAAGGTATACTTTTTTATGTAAAGAAGAAATGTGAGATTTCATGTCTAACTTTTCTGTTGAAATGTTACACTCATAAGCATATATGCATAGATATATCCCCACTTGCACCACTAAAAATGCGTGTATGTGTGTGCGTGTGAGTTTGTGTGTGTGTGAGTTTATAGACTGAAGAATAACATTAATCACTAAATATTCCTTTTTCTTTAAGGTCACAATACATTCTGAAACTACAAGCATTCAGTTCAAAATGAACTCATTTTAAATTCAAATTTAGTTCAAAATTATATTATTCCAGTGAATTGGGTATGAGTACTTTTAATTCCATTGGTCATAATACACAATACCTGGATTTCCTTTGAGAAGGATTTATTGCCTTAAAATAATTCCCAATGCTTATATTAGATACATCCCCACTTACACCACTAAAAATGCGTGTACGCGTGCGCATGAGTGAGTAGTGAATGTATGTGTGTGTATGTGTTGAGTGTGTGTACGTGTGCATGTGAGTGAGTGTGTGTGTGTACGTGTGCATGGGAGTGAGTGAGTGTGTGTATGTACATGTGCGTGTGAGTGAGTGTGTGTATGTATACATGTGCATGTGAGTGTGTGCGTGTACGTGTGCGTGTGAGTGAGTGTGTTTATGTGTGTGTGAGAGAGAGAGTGTGTGTTTGTTTATAACTAAAATGTCCTTTTTTTCTAAGATCACAATACATTCTGAATCTATATTTTGTTTACACGTAAACAAATAATTAATTTCTAACAGATTTTATCGATAAAATAAATGCTTAATTTCCTGTAAGCTTTTAGTGATTTCTGGTTAAGTTAAAAAGGAAAGTTAATTTATTACATGGTTATTTAAAAGTCCTAAATAAAAGCTCTTAGACCATTCTGTAAGAAAATATGTATAGGTTACTGAAAAAAAAATCACGCGATCATTAATGTGTGTTTCAAAAAATTTCATGTGAAATTAACGCTGCTTTTATTCTGGGAGGTCAATGGCATGCATTATCGTGAGTTTTTTAATTTTTTTTTTAAATTCTACAAATACTTTATTAAGTACGTTTTATGGATATGCAAATTCATTGCATGCAAGATACGCATATATTAATTCGCTCGTAAAAAATAAATTACGAACATAACGTAGATTGCTTAAATATTCGCAGCAAAGTTTCAAAGGAATATTTTTAATTAATTTACTTATGAAAAATTAGTTTTTACAGAAATGAATTTCGGAATCAATTTTTATGCCATTTTTTTTTAAATTATCTGTATCAATTTCCCGAGTTTTATGTGATATTGTAGATAAATTTTCGATTTTTTTTTCAATAATTGACTTGATTTTTCTTTTCTTATGAGAAAAAAAACTTATAAGAATGCAATCCGGGGATTATAACAAAGGAGTTGCATTTAATTTGATTTTTTTTCTCGTGCATTTAATAAAAATAAATGTACGTTTATAACTCGTTTCAAACTAATTCATGGTTTTGTTATATCAGCTGCATTTGCAGCAAGTAAAACTAGGGGGGGGGGGATCTCGTGCTGAATTCTCTTTTTTCTTTATTATTATCATGTCAGAACATAATGTTGTTTTTGGGATTAGGTTTTTGGTGTCAACAAAAACCCATAGGTGAAAAATAAAAATTTCATTATCTGCACGAGCATCTCAAAAAAAAAAATCAGCTTTTAATTACGCGTTGCTATTACATTTACAAAAGCTCAGATTTTTTTAAAAATAAGTTAATGACTACAGCAAATAAAACCAGAAAAATGTCATTTTGAGCACACGATTCTATGAAATGAAATAAACAGGAAATGTGATTTTTTTTAAACAATAAAGGCGAGACAAAGGTTTTTTGGATCGTTTGCACTACTAAAGTGACTCATTCGATGAAACAATCAAAATGAATAAAAATATAATTTAACTCGCACGAGCACGCGGTGCTTGGCCTTTCAAGAAAAGATGTTCTGACATGATACACTGAAATATGCAAAGCAGATTTCATTTTATTAATCTATTTTCTTTAAAGATCTTGAATAATCCATAATTCGTTTGTGTAAGAGTGCACTATGGATTACACACACTACTACTTACAGGCCATGACTAAAGCAGGGGCATACGGGGCAGTTGCACCAGGCCCCCCACATAATCGAAGGGCCCCAAATAGAATATAAACATTATTGTACGTTTCCTCTTTTAATGAATGTTCTTTATCACTAAAATAGTGAAGTAGAGGAAGGCCCTAAAGAAGTTTTTGCAACGAACCTCAACTAGGCTAAGTCGGGCCCTGGAGGGGGTATCGAATAAAAATTTTATTTTGTGTTTCCTTCTTTAATAAATGTTCTTCATTACTAAAGTAGTAAAGCAGAGAGGGCCCCAAAGGCGGTCTTTTGCCCCGGGCCCCAACAAGTCTAAGTCGGGCTTTGACTACTTAGATTCCAAAATATACATTCAGTTCAAAATGAACTCATTTTAAATCCAAATTTAGTTCAAAGTTATATTATTCCAATGAATTGAGTATGAGTACTTTTAATTCCATTGGCAATAATACGCAATATCTAGATTTCCTTGAGAAAGCTTTATTCTCTTAAAATAATCACCAATTCCCAATGCTTAGATTCAACAATATAAGCTTTAGACAGAGCTTACAGGTCTCAGGATCGCTTATAGCAGAAAAGATTCTTCCAAAAATGTCATATTTTATCCTCCCTGACAGGTTTCTCAACCGATTTATTGCTCAATAATAACTCCCAGTGGACAAGCTAAAAAAAAAAAAGAAGAAGAAAGGTTGAAGTTATGGTCAAGAAGAGGCCCCGATCGAGAAGACGAGATAAGACCCCTGAACATTAGCAGCGATTATTTTTTGCCGCAGCTCGTTAAAACAAGGGGCCCTTTTCGAGGAAGGGATTTCTTGCATCATCAGCAGGAACAAGAATTTTGGGAGGAAAGCGCAGAAATTACCCCCTCCTGGTTGCAAAATATATCGTTCTTTTTCCCTCGCCGTGAGGTGTAGCTAAGTGAAAAAATGTGGTGTCTTCAATTGATTCCGGCAGAAAGGTGTGATTGGATTCGAATTTTAATTGAATGGAAAATTTATTCATGAATGAGTGTTGAAATATCTATGCTTTAAGTTTTAAGTGAGTTATAGAGAAAAAAAGGAATAGCTAGATTGTTTGTTTATTTGGAATTAATTGTTGAAAAGATAATCTAAAAACATGTAATAAAGAATCTGAAATTTTGAAATGGAGTTATTTTATTTTTAGACAGATATAATTTTGATAAAAATAAAATATCTCGAGCCAAATCAAATTAAGAATTAATTGTGCATCGTGCAATCGTTGCCCATAGTGCTAAAAGTATTTTTTCTCCCGGCTTGAAAAAAAAAATTATTCTTCATCTCACATTGTGTTATCTTCTTCAACGTGATTCTAATTCTTACATAAAAACTATAATATTTAGCTTTGAAATTTTTATCATATCAGAAAATGAGGCAGTTTTTGGGATGAGGTTTTTTGGCGTCAACAAAAATCCGTAGGCGAAAAATAAAAATTCTATTATCTGCACGAGCATCTCAAAAAAAAAATCAGCTTTTAATAATTTGTTGCCATTGCATTTACAAAAGCTCTGATTTTTTGAAAAATAAGTTAATGACTAAAGCAAATTAAACCTAGAATAATGTCATTTTGAGCACGTGATAATATGAAATGAAATAAGAAATGCGATATTTTTTTCAAACAATAAATGCGAGACAAAGTTTTTTTTTTGGATCGTTTGCAATACTAAAGTGACTCATTCAATGAAACCATTAAAAGGTATAAAACCATAATTTTACTTTGCAGGAGCACGTGGTGCTTGGCCGTTCAAGAAATGATATTCCCACATGATGCATTGAAATATGCATAGCAGATTTCATCTTAATCTTTCTTTTTTATTGTTTTGATAATTTTAAACTGTTTTCTATTACATTAGTATAATTGCTAACTTTATTAAAGTTAAAAAAAATTGGCTTTTTTCTTCTTCCCAAGCTTTGACTGGTAATAAAAATGTTAAGAACAGAAAATTAAATGAACTCATTTCCCCTATTTAAATACAATCATATTTATTTTCGACATTTCGACATTTCATCATGAGGAATGGATCAGGTTTTCTGAACATTGTTAAAAAGTTGCCGTTAATGATGCGAGATGGGTCTTTTTTGAGATTCTCGTGCAGATAATAAAATTTTTATTTTTCACATAGCGATTTTTGTTGACATGATAAAATAAATCATTAATCTAATAAAAAATATTTTAGAATTGGAAACAAAATTTACCATTTTTTAAAAAAATGGACCTCATAATGTGTACTGTTTAAGATCTCACAATATCTAAATATGCTACTGCTTTGATCTCAACATTTAGTTACATGGTTCGGATTCCACGCGTAGTTACTTTTACTGTGTGACTATGACGTCATATAGAATGACTTTACTGATTTTGAGAGAACTTTCGATTAGATATCGAATCATTCCTCTGAATGATCTAGTTATCATTCATTCACTTGAAAGGAAAGAATGACAAGAGCGAATGATGTTTAGAGAATTCAAAGAATGAAAGAAATGAGTTTGAAGATAACTCCAAGGAAAAAAGAATTTCTAGCCCTCTTTAGCGATCTACTGAATGCCCATCTTATTAATATATTGATAATTATGTCAATTAACTTTAACCAACTAAATCTTTTCGCAATAAAGGAAAGGAATATTTTACATTTCTACAGTAAACATGAAGCTTTCTAATTGATAAATTATGTTCACAAAGTAGTTATTTCATTGTTCCAGTAGTTGGAGCTGGTGTGTGCTACAGTTCTTTCTATGTTTCATCTATATAAAGCATAAAATGAAGTCTCCTGAAAGCGTCTGTATGTTTAAACCACAAAAATTCAAAAAAATAGTCAACGAATATTGGAAATACTTGTACCATTTTGTAGAGCATTTATTAAGGAAGGTTTTAGTACATTAAAGTCATATCAAAATGAAAAAAAGGAGTTTTGTAATTGTGGTTTTAACTTTGCGCTAATTCGCTCAAACTGCGCATGTGCAAATAGCAAGAGCAGTGGCATGCATATGCGATACAATTACGTCTAATTTTAAACAGTGATTCAAATCTTATTATGCCCCAAAGAAGGAACTCCAACCTTGGACGGAACTCATTAAATGCCAAAAAGCTTCGTTTGTTGCGCAATAAGGAAAATGAAGAGGAAAGAAACGTTCGATTAACGAATATCGGTGAAATAATGTTCACACTTAGGGAAGGAGAGTCTTTTGATGAGCGAAATAGGCGTCTTTCTTAAAATCGCACTGCAACTGAATTGCGGAGACAGAATGAATCTCCTGAGGAGCGAAATGATCGCTTGTGTTTTATCATAAGGATATATCATATTTTTACCTTTATAACAATTTAAATATTTCTGAATGTGTGCTGTGGCTATTTTTTATAATTACTAAATATATTTTTCTTTATTTATAGCTGCGTAACATGCTCGTGTCATATTGGATGGAGGCTAATTTTAAGTTTAAATCTAATTTTTCTTCTTGGATGCTATGCCACGGATAACGCAGTGCGGACACTGCTAGTTTTAGAACATTTCTTAAAAAAATGGAGTTTCTACGGGAAGATAGGCGTCTCCTTATATGTATATAAAAATCACGAATTTTCATATAATTTTTTTTAAATGAAGAAGTAACAATGGTTCCGTTACGTTGTAAAATTGGTTTGATTCTTTCAAAATTTCCTTTCATTCTCATTGGAGCCTATTTCTTGATTTTTTTAAAAAAAATATTTTCCTTTCCTATATAATGGACTTTTTGGTGACGCAACGAACCATCTCCAGACCATTTCTAATAACTTTTTGCACCTCCATTAAATAAGCATCTAAAGGAAACATTGAATTCAATGTGGATGTAAAAACGTTTCAATGAAGCATTCAGAAAATCATAGGATGGATTTTTTATTTATTTTTCTGTTACCATTCGACGATAAGTAATTAGAACGGTTTTTGTGTTAAGCACATTAATCTGTTGTTGTTATTTATGGCACTTGCCACTTTTGCACAAGCCCTCTGCTGATACAGCAGCAGATTTAAGCCGAAAGGAGCGTCTCCTGTTTTTGAAGTAGCTCCAACACGGACCAAGAGTGCGACTTAGCTACACACTCACCACATTTGCTTTCACAACCCCTTTTTACAGGGGGGCACAGTCACACATCTCACAGATAGCACACAGAAGAACAACTATGCCCGAACCGGGACTCGAACCCGGGTCTCCCAGAACGCGAGGAATACAGGCTACCTCTGTGCCAGAAAGCCGGCGCACATTAATATTATATACATATATAGAACTACTTTTAGTTGCTGTTCACCTGGAATTTTGAGTGTTAAAAATTTTCACTTGGTCTTAAGGATTACCTAAGCAAAGTATTTTAAAATGATACATTTTGATAGATAAATATTCGTGCCATTTTAAAAAGTCTTATCTCTTTCTTTTTATTATTCTACACGTTTCTCTAATATTATACTTATATTCTCATGCAACTAATAATGTTATAGTAAACAGCATCATATTTAAAAATACCGAAGTTAGACTTTAATTCTAAGCAGAATAAGATCTCTCTTTTTTTAAAGTAAACTGAATTTTTTAGTAAAGTAAAGTAAACTGTTTTAAAAAAAAACTGAAACCTGTTCAACATGTAAAATAAAAAGCATAGTATGGTAATATTTAGTAGAAGCTGTGAAAAAAATTTTAGTTTTATAATTGTAAAAAATGTTCTACTATATTTTTTCAAAAATTGATAGAAGAAAGGGATTAAAAAAATTAAATGGCAAACAAAAAATCACATTGTGTTTTAATAATAAATATTTTCTTTGTATTTTTAAATAATGTAGGATTTATTTTTGTGTTGTAATATTCTTGGAGATTACTGAGGAGATCGTCAAAATTCCACTTAATTTTCAATTGATTGGAAATGAAATTGTGTGTGTATATATATATATATATATATATATATATATAAAGCCTACAAGGTGTGCTGTTCCAGCTTCCAATGTATATATGACCCAAATTTGATAGCACGAAGCCAAATGGTTTGGCTTAAAAACAACGTTCAACTTAATTATTAGTTGAGATAGAGAGATATTTTTGGAATGTGATGCATTTTGGATAAAAGACACATTTCAAAGATACGAACGAGCAGGGATGGTTCCCACAAAACATTCTCGCATCCTCTCTAATAAACTTGACATGTCTGAGAACGCCTTGCATATCATTGGCGTACGATAGTTACGAAATATTAACTTTTGGGGCAAATTTAACATCTTTATTGAATTTTTGGCGAGTTATTTAGCGATTAATCCCGGGTGCGCTAAAGTAATAAATAGTTTCCAAAAAACGAATTTATGTTTTAGACACTTTTCTCAATGGACTGAAATAAAAATTTGATGCAAAACTTGTAGACAAAAAATTTCATACCAAATTTGATATATTCAAGTCTTGTGCTTTTAAGTTATCGCATTTAAGTGTTTCTGAAAGTACGAGATCTGAAAGTTCGCAACGTGTTTCTGAAGACCGACAGACGGTCAATCAATAGTTGTGGCACAGACCAGGAGATGGAACTATAGATGTTACATTTGCGCTTCGAATTTTATCCACCACTTCTCTATATTTTCTAGTTATCGTATTTAATTATATTCGAACAGCCGGACAGACATACTTCCTCTGAACGTATTTTACTCAAAATTTGATAGAAATCTACAATTGGCTGTAAAGACGGTATGCCAAATTTCTACCTTCTAGCTCAAGGTGTTTTTTGAGTTACCTTTATCATAGACAGAGTGACCGACGGACATTTACTAAAAATGAGTTTCTGGAGGTCAGGTAGCTCTAAGATACGGTGATATGTCAAGATATCAAATTCAGATTTTTTAAAAGAATACCTTATCTTTTTTATACTACGTATAGGAAATTTAAAAAAAAAAAAGACTTGGAATTTCAGTATTTCAGACAAAATAGGATTAACAAAACAAAAACAAAAAGGAAAAAAAAAAAGAAAAAAAAAGTGGACTAGCATCCTTTGGGTCAACAACTGTACTAACCGTGAAGAAAATATTAACTGAACACAGGGCCAAACTTGACCTAGTTGGGGCCCGGGGCAAAAATTTCTTTTGGGCCCCCCTCTGCTTCATTACTTTAGTAATGAAGAACATTCATTAAAGAAGGAAACGTAAAATAATATTTATATTCGATTTTGGGGGCCCTAATTATGTGGGGGCCCTGGGCAACTGCCCCGTATGTCCCTGCCTTAGTCAGGCCCTGACTGAACATAAATGCCCAAGAACGGTCGCAGCAAAACTAGGCTTAAAGCATGCCTTCTTTTATCGCAATGTTGAAGGGCAATTACTTTCGTGTTTTCGTTATCAGATAAGACTTCTCTGAAAGAATTTTTTATCAATTCCAAAAGAAATTTGCCGGTAAAAATAAGCACGTTAATCGCGAGCAACAATGTTATCTACGGGAAGCACGCTTACGCGGCATGTTTGATTAACAATGATGCCTTTAGAACAAACTCTTTTTTTCCGTAAAGTTTGCTTTTTGGTATCTTAACAGCCATTCTATGGCATGCAAACAATGTGAATTTGTAATCGAGACACATGAATCATTGCCAGGGCAGTGCGTGCACAATAATAAAAGAAAGTCGCGAGCTTCCTATTAATCATCGATTCGGATTCTAATCAAAGGAGGTTGATCAGTAGTCATAGCTGTTTTTTGAAACTAGATATACCAGATTACTTTCAGATAACACAAATATAATTAATATGAAGTTATAAAATGATATGGGTAAAAATGGTTACAATCATATATGCAGTTATATTATGATTTTAATAACAACAAATTTCTTATTCCATTTAAAATCAGCACTAGTGGTCTCCCTAAAACTTTCTAGCATAATCTCTATTAAATCTGTCATGCCAGAGATCGCTGTAATGACTTGATCCTGCTCAATTAAATAAACTGGTAGCGTTTACACACAAAAGTTTTTTTTACAGCTTTATACAATAAAAAAAAACAAGTCCTCTAGATTAATATGTTGGGAAATATTTACATCTGGATTAAAGGTTCCACAACTAATACAAGAACAACCCGACTATTTAGAGTATCCGGCTACTGCGTGTAGCCCAAGAGATCTACGTATATAACCGGTAGATCTTTAATCAAACTCGAGATCACGTGGTATCTCTTCAATTCTCCAGCTCTTCAACTCGGCTCGTATCAGCTCTCGTCCTGTCTCTAGCCAGATCAGTTGGTCTCGTCTCTCTTTCTTCAAAACCTTCCATTTTAACCTTGGTCAAGCTCCGCCTCTCAGGCTGACATTGGTAAACTGGAGATGCCGATCATCCAATGATTCTTCAGAAATACCCCCAATGGTCAGCCATCAGCCGTGGGAATATTTTCGAAACAACCACCCTCTTATATGACCCGCCACAATAGGAAAAATATTCACATAGTTGGTCTCGGTACTTCTTTCCTCAAAGGGCCGTAAACGCATGTGTTGTTCATTATCGGAACTTTATCCCTGTTTGGATAGTCTATAGAAGAAATAGCTACATCTGGTGGATTGACACAGTTCCATTCTTCAAAGAGCCTCAATCGCATGTGTTCTCCCTTTAAGTTCAAATCTGACTCCCTTTAAGTCCAGAGGGTAACATCACAGCGGGAGAAATACAATGCGCAACAAAGGAAGAATCGTCTCACCACTGACCAGAAGTAACAATGTTCGAACATGTGTTTTTTCAAAAGGAGACAGTTTAACGACTTCTTTATATCGCCTTACGTGGCATTGGTGTATAATGATTACAAAATATTACCCTTTGAAGTGAATTTAAAATTTTTGCTAAATCCGTCGTGTCATCCTTGGAGAGTTATTCGTCGTTTAATCCCTGGTAAGCGTTTATAGTACAATGGCATGTAATCAACTAATTTCTGCAGATTTTCTGTAGACAATTCAGACCATGATTCCTGCAGGGCAGTCCACAAAGCTATGGGAGTGAGAGGTGGTGAAGATCTCCTAAGGATAGCCCATTGTAAAAAATTCCAGATACGGTCGATAATGTTCCTGTCAGGAAAATTAGGTGGCCAAGAGAGAAAAAGAAATTTAGAAGAATGCTCCTCAAGCCACTCGGTAGCTACTGTAGACTTGTGGGGTGGGGAATTAACCTGTTGGAATGGTCCACGTCCATCAGAATGCGCACAGGGTATGAATGCATGTGGAGTGTCAGAAGTGTCATCTGTCCTGGTTGAGTCTCGACACATCAACGGTTCCATTTTATACCACCTATACAAGCCCCTTACCTTCACTCAGACTCCACCATCTCATTTTTACTTTGGGGCACTTGAGATCCTGGTTACCCAATAGTTATTCAGAAATATCCCCAGTTATTGTTGTTCTCGTGTCAATGGATGGAAAAAAAAGAAAAACAAAAACAAAACATGCAGGAACCTCTAAAGTCTTGATCACTGTTGCGGCCCAAAAAAGTGCATCGAGACTGTACAGGACTTCTTTCTATGCGTCACTTAGGGGAACCAATCCGTTATTCAAAAGATTCTCGGTAACAGCTGGACATTCCCGGATGTGGATAGGCGTGGCCTGGACTTCAGGACAGTTTTTACAGGACACATAAGATCTTGATTTGTCCGGATGGATCTTCATGCCTCTAAAAGGGTTGGTTTTGAGCCTGGATATTGCGGATGTGATCAATCTGGGGCTATCAAAATCTGTAAAAAGGTTTTTTTTTCGAGATATCCTTCAAAATCCTAGATCTGGCTACTGCATTGGCATCAGCAAGGGGGATTATAGTGGGCTTTTGATTTAGATTTCTAGCTTGTTTGGCCAAAGGATCTGCACATTCATTCCCTTCGATGTTGATATGTGCAGAAATTCATTGAAGGACACAAGATTTTCCCTTGCTGTAGAATTGCTCAAGACAATCGAGGTGATGTTCCTCTCTCCGTTTCTGATGGCCTCTATTGCTGATATGGAATCTGATGAGATATTTAATCCTTCTGTAGAAGTAATAAAACGAATATATAAAATACCAAAAGTTTCTCTCTACGCTGCCAACTGGAACAGAGCGAATGTCCTTTTCTTCACTGGACACGGCCCATTCCCGACATATCTAAACAGATTTCATCTAGCCAATTCTTCTTGCTGTAGCTGTGGGGAGATAGGATCTCCAGTTCACTATTCCACAGAATGCCTACTCACTCTCTCATGGCACATGAGAAAGCCAGAGAGAAGTTTCGAGGAAGAATGGTACAGGGAAGTTGCACCAAATACCCTTTCACGCGGCAAGATCAACTCCATAGTAAACCATATTCATAAATACCAAGGCCTCTTCAAGACCTACAACAGCTGAGACCAGAATTCCCCTTGTGAAAATCAACCGAAATTATAACTTAAAAAGTCCCTCAAAAGTGCAGATCTCATGATGGAAAATCAAGACCCCAGGACCCAGATGGACGCTACGTATTTCTGACTCTATAGTGATTGTTTATTTTCCATACATAAGTTCACAATTTAATTTGTCAATTTCCCCTTTTTTTTCAGTTGGTAATCTAATTCCCCTGTAAGTTCAACCCATAATCACCATTTGTTTCAGTAATCTTGTCCCCTCTATCCAGTTATAACTTCAGAAAAAATTGGACAGATTCGTGTAAGATTTGACACCGATGGCATTCTCTCTGGAAATCCCTGAATGCTGTATCGTCTCTCTTTTTTTCCCTTTTTTAACAAATTTTTCCTTTTTTTCTCTCTTTCTCTTTCTCCCATCTTGTGCTCATCCAACAGGTTAGATAACTTATGTAAGTTATGTAGAATTAATAGCCTGCGAGTCACTCAAGTACATTGTGAAAGCTTCTCTAATTGCCAGGATTTCACTTACGAAATTAGAGACGATGAGACCGGCATCGATTCTGTGCCCGAAATTTCAACCACCTGGAAAAAGGAAGGAAACTCCGGCACTTCCATTGTTCAGGAATTTGTCAGAGGACCCATCAGTATAGGTTATTGCGATGTTGCCTAGAAAGAACTTCTCAATCGTTTTGATTCCCTTTGTTCTGAGAGCATTGGGATCTTCTTTTTTGATACTTGAATGTTACTGGTTCAATCTAAACTTTGTATTCATCGGTGCTTTACTCCGAATGAGGGGCTCTTTAAGAAAACTTAAGGAGGTGTGTTCAAAATGGATTTGTTTTAATATTCCAAGTGGTCTCCCCTTTTAAGAAAACGATTTATTTCTTTGGAAGGACGAAAAACGCAAGTGTGGTTCATTATCTGGAGACTTAATGTCCAAATGTTCCGTTTAAAGGGAAGAATCCTCATCTGGCCGTCTGGAGCAATTGCAAAGTGAGAGAGTCATACAGTTCACCACACAGTTGACCTAAAAGGCCAATTATTTTGTGTGGGAATCGAAGAGCATTATAACGGTAACTCAGACAAGGGAGATGAATTTTTATAATGTTATCTTCTGAATACAACTGAAGTTTTGTGTCAAATTTTGATGTCAACTTCCCTGCAGAGAGATATTCAAAATGCATAAACTCGCAATATATTCATTTGAATAATTTATATTTCATAGCTATCATTCATCAATGCTATGTAATTATTCTTGGATTTAGACAAGGTCCATAATTTAAGGCTAATGAAGGTAAAAAGAACTTGTAGGGTAGAATTCGAGAAAGTTTCGGTGTGACAACTCCCATTAATTTGTGTAGGCTTTTACATATGTTAAAGCGAATCGAAGTTACAGTTATTTTGCCCGGCAGAAAGCATTTATTGGCAGTACTATACATCCAGACGGATTTAATCGTTTTGCGAAGTGTGAATTGATTATGCTATGAAGTATATATAATAAGGCTTCTCTTTTGAACATCTTAATTTCGCATATATGCATGCTTTCATTTTATTTAACTACATGTTTGGCCTTTAAAAATATTGGAATAGTGAACTATTTTCCTGAAACAGCAAGAATCTGAGCTGCTGTAAATGATATAGAGCCAAAACTATCCTGTATTTTATAAATAATAGAATTTGAATTTTTTCAAGTCCTACTATTAGTTCACAATCTCCCTATAT
>JAOUZG010012368.1:278397-312167 GCA_026289955.1 Argiope argentata | reverse complement strand
ACCACAGACACTGATCGACAAAACACATCTGAAACTATCACTCCGACCCCTCAGTCCCACAGCAGGACCCGAAAGAAAAATAGTTGTCAGGTGATACAAAAGACCCTTCCGCCTATAATCTTTCCCTGAACAAAAGCTCCCCGGCAGACAAAGGGTGTTTAGCAGTATCTCGCCACGGCCACTGCCTTGGCGCAAATGCGCTGGAGCAAAATTGTGTTTAATCTCACCAAATTTCCATGCATGGCTGGGTGCCGCCGTGAGCTGACATTCGGACTGCAGACGTCACGCCAACCTTTCAAAGAAACTTATTAATTGCCGCGGAGGACCCAGCCCCGCACGGAGTGTAAATAGAGCTCGTAATTATTTTATGCCGTCAGATGTTAATGGAACCGCCAAATATTTCATACAGGGCTTTGTTATATATCCGCAATATCCAGTCCGGTTTGAGTAATTGGACGAGTGAATTTTCTTGTCTTGGTGAATTAATCTGTAACTGTTTTCTGTGTATTCAGAATTCACCAAGAAAGGTTCTTTAGGAAAGAAAATAGCCTTCAAATGAAAAAGAAATTGAAAATATCGAATAAATGCTGAAACGTCGCGAACTCTGTGAAAAAGAGAAGACGAATAGGCCATTTCGATGGAGAAAACCAAAGCATCTTAGAAGGTTGATTCATTATCCAGTGTCCAGAAAACAAATAATATCGATTCACAAATTGAACTTCATATTTGTCGCTGTTATAATTTGTTTATCTAAAATAATATTTTTTTAAAAAAACAAAGAACCAATTTCCTAATTCTACAACTGTATGATATGTATATCAAACATCAATATTGTGTTAGGTTAATTGTCTTAATTAAGTTTATGGTGAACTTTTCTAATAAAGAACGACCCCATAATATTGAAGCGCTATTAAAAACATAAATATGAGACTTATCTAACTTTTGCCAGCTCAGGTGACATCCTCGTCCCCTGACTGGTGTTCAAAATTACGTGATCCGTCCCAAAATATTGCTAGTGTTGCTATACAACGGGACGTTAATATAACTAACTAAACCAATCCTTTGAAACCCAAAATTAGACATAGAATTGCAATTGTAATACAAATTGAAGTACCGAATTCATACATTTATGTCAATGTATTTTTGAGTACCATCTTGCGAAAATACACATCTCCTAATAGTTCATACTTGATGGATTTCGTTGCATACATCTGTACTTAAAATGTTAAATCTGTGATTCAAACTTTATCCCTGTAAATCTCTTCATTTTGTAATTATTGTATTCGGAAAGTGTAACAGATCCAATTTCCTCTGAAGTCGATTTCGTTCAAAACCGACAGACAATACACAAATTTGGTGTAACGGCAATATACCAAATTTCAATTTAGCTCAAAACGTTTTTGAATTATAGAGAGATAGATAGACGTAATTCAAAAAAAGGAGGGTTCAGATATAAGAAGATTGAAAAATAGAGATACATCAAACCTAGACTTTTAATTTTTTGAAAATTTTAACACTTTTTTAATGCATCTTCTTGTTGTTGTTGTTGTTACTTATGGCACTTGCCTATGGACAAGCCCCCGCTGATACAGCAGCAGATTTAAGCCGAATGGAGCGTTCCTTGTCTTTGAAGTAGCGCCATCTAGGGCCAAGAGTACGACTTAGCCACACACTCACCGCATTTGCTTGCACAGCCCCTTTTTACAGGAGGCAAAGCCACACATCTCACAGGTAGCACACAGAAGAACAACCATGCCCGAACCCGGGACTCCTGGGAACACGAGGAAGACGCGCTACCTCTGTGCCAGAGAGCCGGCTTAAATGCATTTTGTGATACAGAAAATAGAAATTCGAATTCAAGCTCGTTTAAAACTTGGGTATTGATGTCAAATTTTCAAATGATTTTAATATATTCTGTTTGAAATTTTTTTAAAAAAATACTTATTCATTAATCAATCATTGATTTTATTCCTACTATTTTCAGTAAAGTGTTTAACATTAAACTCATATAACATTCAAAATTTTAAAACTCGTACTTGAAATGACTCAGTATGAATATGCGTTACAAAACGTAAGAAATCTCTCGAAGTTCCTTGGTCATTTCGAACAGTCATTAGAAACCGATATTGCACAGATACTTCCGGCGTGTTTCACAACCTCCATTTCAATATCACCAATCATTGTTTTCTTTGCAACAGAGGTATGATAAAGATTCTATCAGTCTCTTCGAGTAATGAAGAAATTCTAAAAATGAGTTAATATCATCGAGTTTTATTTTTGGAATTCTATTCCAAGAAAAGTCTTTGCTCATAATGCCAAATCTCTATTTAACGGAGTCTTATCATTCCATTTAAAAATGTCCTAAGAAGTATTCTTCAAATAATAACTTCGTAAAACTTCGACTCGAAAACAGGCCTCTGCTAATCCTGCCATATCACATCAAGTATCTCTCACGGGTCCAAGGGGGAAAAACCGGTTAAGATTAATATTTAGAGATGAGTTATATCACAAGAATCACGCTTTAAGATAACAAATGAATTTAATGAATTTGAAGAACGGCTGTGCCGTTATTTCTGACTACAAAATTCTACAGGCGGGAATGAAATGGCTTCGTATTGGCTGTTCAAGGATGACGTAAGTGGTACCAGGGAGATGCTCCATCACCACACACACACACACACACACACACACACACACACACACACACACACACACACACACACACACACACACACACGCACACACACACACACACTCACGCACGCACACACACACACACAGGAAGAGTGTTATCTAATAGTAGGAATTGGAAAAAAAAAGTTTTAAAATTTTAAAAAAGAGAAATCCCCTTTTGCCGTAAAAATATCATTGCACGAAAATTATATTCCATACATTATGGAGAGCAAATGACATGTAAATGTTATTCAATTTTCTGTGGGAAATTCCATTGGATAAAAAATTTCATCAAATGAAAGCAAATTGAATGGAGACTCGAAAGTGGGAATAGAGATTATATGTTTATAGAATCAAAATTACACGAGAAACTTTGATTACATCAAGCAGAAATAGTTCAATTTTTTTCATCACTCTTAACAGACCAATTGAAGGAAATTGCGCCACGATAAGAAATTCACATTTCCGGAGGCAAAGAAATTGCTTCCTATTGTCGTATTATCGATTTTTTTCCCTCTCATATAAACGAAATTTAACGAGTGTGTTAGTAGTCAAAAAATTCAATCTCTAAAATTTAAAAATGAAATTCGAGTGAAATTCGAGTTCAATTTTTTTAAAATCACGTCTACATGCCTGTTATTTCATATACATAAATAATACACTCAAAAGTATCCGACGTAGTTTTTTAAAAAACTGAAAAAAATGCAGTTTCATTCTTATCATAAGATTAAATTTTCATACTGGGTATAATTTATTAGCGAAAAATAAAATAAGTTTGAATCAATTTTCTTAAGAACTTCGCCTAAGATTTATGCTAAGATTTTGCTTATGCTTCCTGCGTTTATAGAATGTATGCTATACATACAGAATGTACAATGTTAAAATGTGAATAGTTTATATCTTTTAACTTAGTTTTTACCTAATGAATTCTTGAAACTGTTAGTATACAAACATATACGATGGTAGTCAAAATTGGGAACATTTTTGAAAATTGATATGCTTTCTTATTTTGTATGCTAATAAAAATTGTAACTCAAATCACTGACTCTCCGCCCCGCCCCAAGGCGCACGGATAAAACATAAAATTGAATGACGGACCGCTGCAACAGTAACACTGGTCTGAACTGTGTTTCTGTCAGAAGGGCCATCACCGACCACGGTACCACCCTTCCAGTAGGAAGTACGTCCCGTCATCGAT
This sequence comes from Argiope argentata, assembly GCA_026289955.1. Lineage (NCBI taxonomy): Eukaryota > Metazoa > Arthropoda > Arachnida > Araneae > Araneidae > Argiope > Argiope argentata. Next base: position 308,296 of record JAOUZG010012368.1, on the reverse strand, counting down.
GGGAGGATTCAGACCTCCACTTATTTGTGTGCCTCCAGGGTGGCAAAATCCAACCACCATGCCAGAAGCATCTCCTCCTCTTTCAGAGGTGCCCCCCGGGGGAGATTATAGAAAATTTATAGTTTTACAAAATACAAACTCATATAGAATTTCAAAGAGAAAATAATGTTTATTTTAATGTAAAAAATAAATATTTTCAAAACAAAAAAAATGTTGAGCTATAATTGTTATCGAGATACATTAGATGCCGATGACTGCAATGAGTAATCAGTATTTAGAAGGGTTGCATTTATTTTTTATTACAGTTTCACACTGATGTTTCAGTGAGCTGATGATAGTTTAAAACTCTTCCTACGTTATTGCACGATGCCAGGGAACAATTACAGTCTCAATTATTATCATGTCAGAACATGATGTTGTTTTTGGAATGAGGTTTCAGGCGTCAACAAAAATCAGTAGGTGAAAAATAAAAACTTTAGTATTTGCACAAGCATCTAAAAAAATCAGCTTTTAAAAACGCGTTGCCATTGCATTTACAGAAGCTCTGTTTTTTTTAAATAAGTTAATGACTACAGCCAATAAAACCTGGAAAAATGTCATTTTGAGCACGCGATTAAATGAAATGAAATAAATAGGAAATGGGATATATTTTTTAAGCAATCAATGTGAGACAAAGTTTGAGAACGTGATTACATGAAATGAAATAAATAGGAAATGCGATATTTTTTTAAACAATAAATGCGAGACAAAGTTTTTTTTGGATACTAGAGTGACTCATTCAATGAAACCATTAAAATGAATAAAAGTATAATTTAACTCGCTCGAGCACGCGGTGCTTGGCCGCTCGAGAAATGATGTTCTGACATGATACATTGAAATATGCATAGCAGATTTCATTTTAATCTTTTATTTCATTTTATTCGATGAACGCTTCATGTGTACAATAGTTTTCAAGCGATGCCATAAGTTCTCAAAAGTTTTGAGGAGAGGACTATTTCCTGACCATGATAACAATTCAACGCTCTTTGTGCTAAACCACTTTTTTGATATATTTGCTGTGTGGCAAGGAGTTGAATCCTGCTGTAAAATAAAGGATGCGTTGTTAGAAAAGGCGATCACTGACGAAAGTTGTAAGTTCTGTCTCTAGAATAGTGTCAATGTTTATTTTTACATTTAATGTTCCATCGATAACATGAAAGAGACCAATATATTCTGCTGACATGCGACACCAAATCATAACACTGACTGAGTTCTTCATAATTGCCTCAATGCAGTCAGGATATAATGCCTAACATATTTCCGTCATCACTATCGAATAACATTTTTGTTTCATCTTTCCGCATAATTTGTGACCACTGACCATCTGTCCAATTAATGCACTCTTTTGCCCACTGTAATCTTTTTTACACACTGCTGCAAATTTGAGATAAGACCTTTTCTTTGAATTGTATCACTTAGACCAACATCTATTAATCTTCTCTTGATTGTTCTTGAATTGGCTTAAATGCAGCATCATTCAATTGACTTCTGATGACCGCTGATGACGTTCTTCTATCTTGGAGATAGAGTTTTTTTATTCATCTGTCCTCTGCAGATGTGGTGTACCTTTTTCAACCTTTTTCTGTTTTGTTTTTCATTGAATTTGCCTCCTGATATTGTACACAAAGCTTTCGGACTCCATATGTAGTCACGGACCCCTCCACAAGTCTTACAGTTTCAGCATAAGAAAGACCATATGTGGCGCTAGCTTCATAAGCCTGATAACCTCTACGATACTGGAGTCGGCTTTAGGTATTGTGGTCATGTTATTTGGCTCCTGAACCTAGCGTCGTGGGATTGTATCGTGATTTTCAATTGGTACATTGGTGACCTTGACAACGCAACTTCCTGCAACAGTCATGGCGCCATCTACCTGCAGCAAAACAAAGTCGTCAGACTCACTTAACGCAAGGGAAAAAAAGCAGCCGTCAGACCCACTTGACGTAAGCAAACAGCAACTTCCCATAACGCATGACACTATAAAAATCGTTCGTCTCTCTGCTGAATCATTGATGTGACTGCCAGCACAGTACTCAATATGGTGCTATCTTCATTACTCAGATAACCTCTACAATACTGAAGGCGACTGTTTTGTATTGTGGTTATATTACTCATCTGCTGACCCTAGCGTCTTGGGTTCTTATCGCTACCTTCAATCGCTACATTGGTGACCTTGACAAGGCAACCTCCTGAAACAGCCGTGGCGCCATCTACCCGCAGCAAAACAAAGTCATCAGACTCATTTAACGCAAGAAAAAAAGCAGCCGTCAGACCCACTTGACGTAAGAAAGCAGCAACTGGCCATAACGCTTGGCGCTATAAAAATCGTTTGTCTCCGCCAAATCACTGGTGGGGGTGTATTACTGGTGTGGCTACCGGCACAGTACCCCCTATGGCTCTAGCTTCATAACTCGGATAACCTCTACGATACTGATGTCGACTGTTTTGTATTGTGGTTATGTTAATCATCTACTGACCCTAGCGTCGTGGGTTCGTATCGCAACCTTCAATCGCTATACATATTCATGTAACACAGTTCTCTTTCTAGGTGTCCAATCGATTCTTTCTTGATGTCATTGATTCTGGATTAAATATTAGAAATGTTTACAAAAATTCTTACTATACATTAAAAAGTATAAAAACTGACTTGCTGTTTGATTACATAAAAATTAGTTTCTCATCTATAGAAAAAAAACCACAATAATGACTTATTCCAACTGTAAACATGATGTTAGTTTCTGCTGAGAGTTATCAAAATTTGATTGGTTCCTAAAACAAGAACAGTGATTTGTCAGAAATTACAATCCTCTTCATCTTTGTGTTTGTTATTTTTGTATTGAAAATATTTGAGCTTTGCTTTTTGTATTGAAATCTGAGTTAAATTCTCTTGAAAATGATATGTGAGAGTTTGCATTTTCTGAAATTTAATAATTTTTATAAGTTTACAAAGTTAAAAAACATACCGATTTTTCTAAAGTGTCCCCAATTTTGACCACTACTGTATAAACTACCAGCGCAGAACATTCTATTTAAACTCGAGTTGTTACAGACAATACTTTCTTTGAGTCACCGAGAAACAGCCGAGTTCACATTGAGAAAAATTGAGGGCTTAGTATTCAAAAAGATTAAAACGAAATCTGCTGTGCACACTTCAATGCATCATGTCATAACATCATTTCTTGAACGGCCAAGCACCACGCGCTCGTGCAAGTTAAATTATGTTTTTATTCATTTTAATGATTTCATTGAATGGGTCACTGTTAGTACTGCAAACTATCCCAAAAAAAAAAACTTGGTCTCGCATTTATTGTTTAAAAAAAATATCACATTTCCTATTTATTTCATTTAGTATAATCACGCTCTCAAAATGACATTTTTCTAGGTTTTATTGGCTGTAGTCATTTTTTTAATCAGAGCTTTTGTAAATGCACTGGCAACACGTTATTAATAGTTGATTTTCTGAGATGCTCGTGCAGATAATAAAATTTCAATTCATTGCCCACGCTTTTTTGTGGGTGCCAAAAATCTCATCCCAAAAACAACACCATGTACGGGCATGATAATAAGATATAAGAAAATAGGTATCATAGCAGTGAGTTTTAGTATAAAAACTTTGTATTCTGGTATTAATGAGCAAAGAAATGTGTTCATAGAATATCAGCCTATCCGGGTTTTTTTGTTATCTGGTCTGCCCTTCCGTCACATTTGACCGGATAGTCGGGATAAGCCGGATAAAAACCAAGAAGTTTAGATGGATCAAATTTTGGTTAAGAGTCTTTGCACCAGAAATGTATATACTGACATAGTTTTTGACTAAATTCGTCAATGAAAGATGTAATTTTTTTTCTAAACTCAACGTTCGTTTTTTATTCTTCTTTTTTTCTTTTCGAAAACTGAGAGGAACAAAAAATCGTTTTCTGAAGAATAAAAATACCAAACGACTTATCGGAAGGAGATGAACAACCTTTCAGCTGCTGAAGTGCTCCTTCAAAACTTCGGATAAAAACACGTCCACTTGAGGCACGCAAACGATATCTACACTCTTGGTAACGACCCATCATCGCCTCCACCCTCTTGAGGCCCCCCCTCCCCAACGGGGTCTTTCTCTCCGACAGACGATCGTCAGGAATGTGTCAACTCTTCTGGTCTGGTATATATCGTCTGCGTTTTTCTGCGAACGGGAAAAAAATCGTCCAAAAAACAAAATAAATTAATCATAAAGGCAAACGATTTTGCAGCAATAACTGTTACTGGATATTTCTCTATGACACTCTATGGGTGGCAACAGCACTTTAAATGACAGAAAAGCGTTCTCTTAAGTTTTTTTTTCTTCTTTTTTCTTCATCTCTCAGATGTAACCGTGAATCAAGATTACACGAAATGGAATATAAAAAGACAGGAAATGGGAGCTGCCTTTGCTCAAATTTCAAAAGTTATGAAAGCGTGAATGATTGAAAACATGCGAATGTTTTCATACTGTATGATTATACTGAAACCGTGCATTTACTGTGTGGCATGCATGGCTCAAGTAGTTGGGGGAGAATGAATATTTCGAATTTTTCTAAAGCAGGTGTTCTTAAAGTTTGGTCATGGTTTTGGATGGCGTGACCGAATTTCGAGTTGCTGTACCGTTGCTGTATGTTTTTTTTCTTCTTTTTTCTAATGATGGCAAGCAAAATTAATTGGAATTAGTAAGAGTGGGAGTATATTCGACATTCTAGTATATAACACACATTATGGCTCGTTTTGTGTTTAGCTTCATAATTTGATATTGTTGAAAATACATATTGTACATATTATAATGCGAGAAAATGATGTTTGTTTTGGGTTTTGAAGCCTCGAAATGCGTAGGCAACAGATTGATGATTTATACACATAATATGGTTCGTTTTGTGTTTAGCTTCATAATTTGATAAAGATTATTGAAAATACATATTGTACATATTATCGAACGAGAAATGGATTTTTTTGGGTATTGAAGTCTCGAAATGCGTGGGCAACAAATTGACGATTTATCGCTTTTGGGGCATCAACTTCCCGTTTATTAGAGTTATTAGAAAATAATGTAAAAGGTTGTCACATTTGGCGATTTATGACCAACAAAAAGTTACAATTGGCACGGATATCCGCCGTGAACCCGATTCTCGATATATCGACGAATGTGTATTCTAATAGTCACGTGATTGTTTCAACCTGTTTAAATTGGTTAATGACTCAAACTAATTAAGACAGAAAACGCTTTTAAAATAATAATGGTGTCACATGATAACATGAAATTTCAGATTTTAAAAAAAATTAAATCTCATGCCGTTTTATTGGAATAACTTACTTATTGCATTGATCCTCTAAACGACATCAAAAGACATATGAAAGCCATTCTTAATTTAAAATGGCAAAAAATGAGGCAAACAAGGTTCAATCTATCAAATGTTCCCCTGACTTCAGACCCAATTTATCTAATGGAAGAAAAAGGGATGCAATTATTACCCTTTTAAGAATTGGCCATACTAGACACACACATAAAAATTTGTTAATGGGGGAACCCACTACTCGATGCGCAGTATGCTAAAGCCCAATGGCAGTTTATCACATTCTTATGGAATGCCCACGTTTTAATTTTCCAGGAATCTGTTGGGTTAGCTTTATAAGCCAGATAACATCTACAATATGGAAATCAACTTTTGTATTATGGTCATGTTACTCAGCTACAGGCCCAAACGTCACAGGTTCGTATCTCGACTTTCAATCGCTACACTGGCGACCTTGACAACGAAACCTTCCTCAATGTCTTGGCACCATCTACCCACAGCCAAATCGTCAAACTCATTTGACGTGCAAAACAAACAAAAAATCGTCAGACTCACTTGACGAGCAAGCAGCAATTCGCATAACGCTTGGCGCAATACAAAAATCATTCGCTTCTTCGCCGCCTCGCTGGTGGGGGAGTACTGTGGCGTTAGCCTTATAAGCCAGATAACATTTACGATACCGAAGTCCACTTTTGTATTATAGTCATGTTACTCGGCTACTGGCCCTAGCGTCACAGGTTCGTATCGTTACCTTCAATGGATACAAATCCAACATTTTCTCAAATTATTTTAAAAGGCATTCTTCGTAAAGGTCCTCATCCTCATTTTTTTATCGTTTCAAAAATGATTTTTTTCTTATATCAGTATTGTTCTTTTATCCATATCAGGAAATGTACTATTTCTGAAATTGAACAGAACTTTTAATGAAACTTTTAAAATTTGACCATACATTCTTTTCTTTTATGAATCACACGTTTGATTGTTTATGATTGGCGCTATATAATCCCGCCATAAACTCTGTCAAACTCAAGCGTACTGAATGTCTCCGAGCTACGGGGCTGAGAAGTTATCTATTCAATAGAGAGGGATATTTTACTTCGTTGGTGAATATAACAATAGAGTAAGAGCGAGTTACCTCACTTTCGAAAAAGGAATGTACCTCCTAGGCGATAGATTGGGTTGTGATTATTGAACGCGACTAAAATTTCAATTGTGGGTGTTAAGTCTTAGCTTCTAGCTTCCGCCATGCTCCAATGCTTTCGTGGTGATGGTCATTTGATTTAACCCGGATACCAAAGCAAGGAGGGAGTTAATTTTTATTATTATGTATCTTGTGAATCTCAATCATCACCTCCACTCACGAAAAAACAATACATGCATTATTTTCCGTTGGCGAAAGGAGTTCAAAGTTGACTTTGACTCTTGAATTTATAAATTTTGACTTTTTGACTTTGTATAAAAATAGTTTTTTTACTATATACAAATTTTGGAGCTCAGAATAAATCTCGAAATTCATTTTTCTGGATAGTTACATTTTGGTGACACTGTATTCTCTAGTCAATTCATTTGTGAATTTTTCAATGGGCAATCATCTTTTTTGTAGTTTTACTTCGAGATTTTATAAATATTAAATTTCTATGAGACAATGATATGCCTTTAATTAACTTTCGGTTTTGAATAATTGCTCTGTGAATGGAGACATAATGTAATATTATCTTGTGCCCCTGTGCCTATAACATTAAGTTATTTAACCAGTTGGATGAGCACAAGATGGAAGGAAGAAAGGAAGAAAGATTAAAATGAAATCTGCTAGGCATATTTCAATGTATCGTATTAGAACATCATTTCTTGAACGGCCAAGCACACGTGCTCGTGCAAATTATATTTTTATTCATTTTCATTGTTTCATTGAATGAGTCACTTTGGTATAGCAAACGATCCACAAAAACTTTGTCTCGCATTGATTGCTTAAAAAAAATATCACATATCCTTTTTATTTCATTCCACATAATCGCGTGCTCAAAACGACATTTTTCTAGGTTTTATTTGCTGGAGTCATTAACCTATTTTTTTTAAAAATCGGAGCTTTTGTAAATGTGAAGGCAACGCATTATTAAAAACTGATTTTTTGAGATGCTCGTGCAGATAATAAAATTTCAATTTTTCACCAAGATCTTTGTTGACACCAAAAGCCTCCTCCCCAAAACAAAATCATGTTCTGACATGATGAAAAAAAGAAAGAGGAGGTGGAGAAAGAAAGAAAATGTTAAAAGAAACGAAGAGACGATACAGTATTCAGGGATCTTCAGAGAGAATCCCATCAATGTTAAATCCTACTCGATTGTATTCAATTTTTGGTGAAGTAATAGCTGGATGGAGGGGAGCAAGAATACTTAACATGGATGACTTATGGGTTGAATTTACAGGAAAATGAGACAACTAACTGAAAAGATTAATTGATAAATTACGTTGTGAACATCTGTATGACACTCATAAGCATATAAACAAACATTGTAGAGTCAGAAATCTGTAGCGTCCGTCTGGGTTACGTGTTTTGATTATTTCGTGAGAACTACACTTTTGAATGAATAATTTAAGTGATTTTGACAAATGTTTTTTTTTTCTGAGTTATTGTGTACTCTTGAAGGTATTTATGAATATGGTTTACTATGGAGTTGATTTTGACGCGTGAAAGGGTATTTGATGCAACTTTCCTATACCATTCTTCTTTCCAGACTTCTTTCTGGCTTTCTCGTGTGCCATGCGAGAGTGAGTAGGCATTCTGTGGCACAGTGAATTGGGGATCCTATTTCCCCACAGCTACAGCAAGGAGAGTTGGCTAGATGGAATCTATGTAGGTATGTCGGGAATGTGTCCAGTGAAGAAAAGGACATTCGCGCTGTTCCAGTTGGCAGCGTAGAGAGAAACTTTCGGAATTATGTTGAATGTGAACTTACCTGTTTCGTCTTCTTCCCATTTTTTTTGCCATCCTCTAATGAATGGAGACAGACGGACGGATTTAATTAAAAAATGTGTTTACATATATATGGTTTAAGTTTAACTACTACATACTAAATTTAAATTGTTCAGCTCTTCCCATTTTTGGTTCATTGTGTTAACAGGTAGGCATCATATTTAATTCGCCTCTTTATCATGTCAGAACATGATATTGTTCTTGGGATGAGGTTTTTGGGTCAACAAAAATCTGTAGGCGAAAAATAAAAATTTTATTATCTGACGAGCATTTCAAAACATCTGCTTTTAATAACGTGATGCTATCACCTTTACAAAAGCTCTGATAAAAAAAAGGTAATGACCACTACAAATAAAAACTAGAAAAATGTCATCTTGAGCACGCGATTATACGAAATGAAATAAATAGGAAATGTGATATTTTTTGAAAAAATAAATACGAGACAAAGTTTTTTTCGGATCGTTGGCAATACTAAAGTGACTCATTCGATGAAACCATTAAAATGGATAAAAATATAATTTAACATTGCACAAACACGTGGGGCTTGGCCGTTCGAGAAATGATGTTCTGACCTGATACATTGAAATATCCATAGCAGATTTCATTTCAATCTTTCATTTCAAAATGAAGTTCATCAAAGTAAAAGAGCCGTTTCAAGAAACCCGATTCATTTATATAACATTCGAACATTCAACTATAAATAGTTTTAAATTCATATTGTTTAAATATTTTTTAAATTTAATTGGTTTGAAGCTAAATAATTCAGAATTCATGATCAAAATTTGATCTGGTCTTGAAGGAACTTTCTAGGATTTTGAATCCTGGTAGATATTAGTCAATACAATTGTTAAAAATGATATATTTTATGTTTTTTTATTTATTATGAATTCAGTATATTGCAAAATGAATCTTAAAGTAGCTCTCTAGTTTAATAAAAAACAGATTTGATTAGATGAATGCAGGATTAATACATATTTATGAAGATCTAAGGTTTGTTTTGTTTATGTTTATTTTTTATATAAAACAACTGAAAATAGGTTACTTCAGGTTTCTATGTTCATTGTACATTTTTTCCCCCTTATTAAACATTTTATTTCATGATGCTCAACAGATGGCAGCACTACAGAATAAAATATATTTCTTTCAATATTCCTTAAAATAATAATAATAACTAAATTTCATGCATTGGAAAATAACATTATTCTTTTAAAATATTTTAGTACAACATTTGAAAATTATTCGAACCTTCAAAGCTTGCATTTAAAAAGAAAAATACAATGATAACTGCTTTTAGAGTGCGTTTTTTTTTTTTTTCCTTTAAAAAATGTAGTATTTTTTCAGAACAAAAAAGAAAAATTAATCTGGTTCTCTCTCCCCCTTAAAAAATTAGAAAAGAATAAAGACGGTAAAAAATATGTTTTTTAAAATTTTTAATTAAGTTTGTAAATGTAAAACTCGGTTTTGAGTTAAATTGGCTTATGAAACAAACAATTTTATGCACTACTACTTAGGGAAAATTTAAAAAATGAAAGGTAATAATAAAAACATAAAATTAAGGAGTGAAATTAAATTATTAAGCAGCAATAGGCATCCTAATGAAAAATGCATAGGCTTTAATGAGTATTACTTTAAAATTTAGTTTATTTGTACTAACGTCCCATTTTAAAGCAACATTAGGCACAGACCTCCTAATTTAGAACCATAGTCAGATGAAGAGAATGACACCTGAGCTGGCACCCCCTTCTATTGCTTTAAAGGAATTTGAATAAGAGAAGGAATATGTCAGCAAATGAAAAGCTATTGTTTAGAAATAAATTATCAGTGTAAAAGGATCATACAGATTAAAATAATTTTTTTTTTACATTTGCTCAAAGCCTAGAATTTCTAAAAATTGAAATAACTTTTAAAAAATCTAAATAGATTGTATAAAAGATAAAGGACAAATAAAAAGTAACTGAAGAAAGAAAAAAAAGAATAACGAGTCGTTCAAATCTTTATCAGGGGAAAAAAACTACTATCAGATTTATGTACGTGCTGGAAGATTTTCAACAAGCAGCTACTACAAACTTTCTTTTCAAACCAGTGGCCCCAAGCAACTACCCAGGGCCACTGATTTACTGAACGAGCAACTAAATCGATGTAAAAAAATGTTAATGGTGTAGTTTCCAAACAAATAAATTTTAAAAATATATATATATTCTATGAATTATAAATTATTAGAACTTCAATGTGTGTTTACATTAAATTATTAAAATCATTAATGAATAAAAGTATCGTAAATATTCATAACACATTTGAATATTACTTATTTAAATAACTAGTTATGAAATATTCCACAAGATGCATTTTGTGAAATAATTTTTTATGTTATATTTGCTTGAAATTTATTAGTTCCTTATTATCTATAATAAATAGTTTGTAAATATCAAATGCCTTTAAAGGTTCAAATATAAAGTTCATAAATATTAAATACCTTTATTTCTAGGTAAGAAAATCAAAAACTAGTTATTATACTTAGTTTTTCAAGAATTTTATTTTTATGCTAATTTTTTCCCGTTGAATATAAATATTTGGAAAAAAAATCATAAAAGGAAGATAAATATATTTTTGCTGATTAAGAAAATAAGTTGCAAGTTAAAAAATTAATGTAAAATAAGCCATTAACATATTTTTAAATTAAAAATGTATGGAAGCTTGTAGGTAAATTGTCAAACTGCCAATGAATTTTTTTATGCTACATAAAACGTTAAAATTTCGTAAAGATTGTATATTAGATTAAAAATAGAAATCCAAGATTTCACAAATTACTTTATTTACGATTATATTTCTTCAAGAAAAACACTTCATTTTATGCATATAATATTCTTTGAGACTTCAGAATTTTTTAAAAATAATAATGATTTCTCAATTATTTTTTTTAAACTTTTATTTTAGAATCTGATTTATATAAATAATTTCTGCGTTCCCAAATCAGCAACGTTCATTCATATTGCCCGATTTAAATCTTTAGTAGAACCTTATCATAGCTTAACGATCATGATTTGTTTTAGAATCTCAGACGTAATTTAAAACCAGGGCAGGCATCTAGAAGATAATGTTAATGCTATGCCGTGATTGAAGGATCCCAAAATGATTAAGCACTAAAATAATGTTCTGAGCAGTAATAACAAGATGGAAAGAAAAGAGGAAGAAATTTAACGGGAACAATTATATATTAATTAATAATTATAATAATTTATTTCTAAATGCATTAGCTGTATTAACACTTTTGTTTGAATTGCAAGATACTATAGTAAATGTTGAGCGTTCTTTCAGGAGGTTAAAAGTAATAAGGTATTGACTTCGGTCAAGCATGTGTGCATAACGCTTGAATGCACTTTTTATACAAAGCACCAAAAAGGAAATTTCAAAAAAAAAAAACACCCTAATTTTTCTGAATTAATTAATAGCATCACACATCAAATAAACTTGCAATGGTAATTTGTATTCGTACTTGTATATTTTGAAAAAAAATGTAGGGCATCAATTGTTTTTTTGCACACAGGTCTCTTAATAAAGAAGGTCGGCTCTGCGCAAAATAGTAGTTAAACTTCTTTTTCCCCATTGGAATACTTGTTAAATAAGACAATATGCTTCTTCCTCTCCCCTCAAAAAAAAAAATAAATTTATAATTATGTAACTCCTTATTTAAAGATACTTGCCTTTTTCTAATCTTCGATATTTAATGGAAATGACACACAGTTATAGTTTAACATTATCATTAACATTATAGTTAACAACGTCATCATTATAGTTAATAACATTATCATAAACAGTAACATTATAGTTAAATGAATCCTCAGCGCTCATAGTTATTACCTGTCATATATGGCGAAATAACTTTCCATGATTTCAGTATCTCCCTTATTTCAATGGAAGGTTGTTGCTCTTCTGAGTCCATTATTTCTTCGTTTCTCACCAAATATTCACCACAAAATGCAGCTTTATAATGTCTTTGATAGTTCTGGGTACATCGATATCGTTTCTATCCAACTCTAACAACACAAGATAGGATCCTCCCATTGGAAAGAAACAAAATATTGTCGATTGAGCCTTCACAGGCGTTTGCTGAAACCCCTGGAGTCACGTTTGACAACGCTAAATGGTCAAAACTTCTTTCACATGAATATTAAGACATTTTTCAAACAAACACTCAATAAAGACTGATGCAATCCCATCCAACAAACAATAAATAATAATATGGTGTTTTTTCGCTACTTATTTTGCGAAACATCATTCGTTAAGAGAGTCGTTTTTTTACATTTTGTTTTGCTCGTTATGCTCATGAAGCAAGTTGTGACTGTATTTAAAATATGCAATACAAATTTGTCTCCAGCAATATATGAAAATGATCAAAATTAATTACGTTAATATATATTATGATAAAAATCAGTGCATGTAAAATTAATTGATAGGAGAATGATTGCGTCTAATCAAGACAATTGATTTTTTTTTTATTTTTTTCTAAAATAAAGCATTTTAAAAGTTCTCAATAATTTTATCTAAAGTCTTTATTTTTTATAAATGAATTTTAAAACCAGGCTTTAGTTGAAGGGCTACCAATTCTTTTTGGACTTCAGTGACATAATAATAGGGAACCATAAGGTATAGATGACACAGGGGCACTTTATTTAAGTGAATAAAACGTAGCGAAAATTTTGTGACATCACACAGTTATGTATAGTAAGAATATTGTGATGTGGAAGTTCTTTTAAGTATATATATATATATATATATATATATATTCCAGACACAGTGAGTTGATAGGGTATTTGAAATCTGAAGTCTAATTTCTTCACTTCAAAGTACTGCTCTTGTTTGAAAAAAGTGGTATTATAAATGATATTAACATAATAATCACACTTTAAAGTGCCATTAAAATTAAATTATATTAAGAGGAGATAACCCAATATTCATGTAATAATTAACAGAAAAACAAAAACAAAACAGTATTTAAAGGCATATCGATATATTTTTTTGTCAAAAAAAATTGCATACTTAGGACGCTTTATTCTGTCTCTTTGTCACTGATAAAATTTTAAAAAATCCCATTGCAATTATACTAATAATATAGAAAATATTGATTTTTCAAATGTTGGAGAGAAAAAGTTTCAATATCGAAAAATTATGATACTCTACGAGAGCAAATTCTTGGCGAGTAATTGTGAACTTCATTAGCAATTTGTGCCGCCATCTATCGACCTTATTTTGAATCTAAAATGATCTGACGCGGGGAATAATTCTGAATTTCTTCTAGTTTAGTCATTATCATTAATGGTATTGATTAATTTAGTTTTATGCAAAAAATGATCAATATATTTGTGAAAATAGGTAGTTTGTACAAATCTGTTATTATTAATTAACCAAATCGTTATTGTTAATCAATCAAATATCAGCTGAGTTATCTGAACATTTTTTTGTCTTTTTTAATTTACTAGCTGTCAAATACAATAAAAAAGAAATAAATTCACTCTACAATTAAAAAAATAATACTTTCTAATATTTAGTAGTATTATTTATTAATAGAAATTAAATTGAATTATGGTATTCTTTCAGATTTTGAAGGAAACAAACTCAATCCATAGAATTTGATTGTTAAGTTTTGATATATATTTTAAAAACATAATATAATGTTTCATAAACCCTTTTTTTATATATTTTAAAGATTTATTATTTATTTTTAAATATTTTCTTTAATTTACTAAAAGCATAGACTATTAGCGACTGATGTCTCAAGTTTGTTTATAAAATTGTAACACTTAACTGTTCAGGTTTTTCCATTGTACACATTCTCGCCGAATTTTTTATACAATTAATATTATTAACTATCAAAACTTATATAACATATTATTAACTCTTCTAATTCATTTCTCTTATCATCAACGCAAAAATACATAGTTATTTCTATCGGCTTCGAACAGAGTCTGACTAAGACATGGGCATGCGGGGCTGTTGCAACGGGCCCCCAGATTAGTAAAGGGCCCAAAATCGAATAAAAATTTTATTTTACTTTTCCTTCTTTAATGAATGTTCTTCATAGCTAAAGTATTAAAGCAAAGGGGGCCTCAAAAAAGTTTTTGCCCCGAGCTTATACTAGGCTAAGTCGGGCCCTGGGTTCGAACTTTCTTTAGGGTTCATCCTTTCAATTTTCGTCTCCTTGGCCGCCGACAAACTTTCTTCCAAGTCTGTGAAAGGATTGCCAAAGCTTTACGGCGTTTTGCAATAACTTTCTTCCATTTGTGGTAATTCCGAAAAATTTCTTGTAACATTTGTTTGTTATTGCATTGTTATTCTTATGTTAAGTATCGAAATTGTTATAATTAATTATAAATATTATTTTATTTTATTATTTATAGTTTATTCTTTGAATGGCAGCATGCTATTATTTTTTACTGAATGACGACAGTGTTTTCTATTCTAATTAATGATGTTCCGTTTTCAAGCAAAATGAAAGCGACGTCAGAACAAAACTGAAATCACAAGATTCTGTTGTGGTTATTTTTGATTTACTCATTCTAGCTCAAAACAACGATCGAATTTATTGGATGATTTTATCATCAAGCTTTCTTTAAGCATTATGTGACACCTTATAATTTTGAAACACATTACTCTCCTTATAATTTTGAGATTATTATTTACTGATTCAAAGTAATGAGGATAAGACAACATCCAGTTCCCCTTCTCAAATTTTTTGCGCTACACCAGGTATCTTATAAACAGTGATGCTGAAGTGTTTAAAAACATATTATTGACAAGTATATCTAAGTTATCTAATTAAGATAACTACGATATAACATATCTTATTAAGATTCCAATATAAGATAAACATATTTTTGTCAAATATTATATAGTTATCTAATTAAGATATTTTTCGGTTTAGATTAATTTAGTTACGTATTAGAATTGTTTTGAAGAAGTGCGAAAACTACTTTTGAACTATTTTCTAACCATCCTTATAATTTTCAAGAGCGGTCAAAGTGTTGAGGATAAGATATTAACTAGTACCCCTCCTCAATTTTTTTTGCGCTACACCGAGGGAGAGAAATTCAGATTGCATTTATGAAATTGAATTTGTTTTCTACAAACACATCGGTTTCAAAAAATTATAAAATCTTTAAAAAGCATATGATAGAAAGAACAAAATCGAACAAAGCTTCCATGAGCTATTTATGGAAATAGCTAAACTAAGCGAAATCTCTCTTTTTCTTATCTTCTTTTAATTTCGATATGGTAAATCAGAAAATCGTGACATTAAAAAATTTCTTTAAATGTAAAGCAAAAAAAAAAAAAAAAAAAATCTACGATTTCAGGAAACGATATAATATAGAAATAATCGCATGAAAACATTACGTTGTTTTGATACAAGGCGTCTGAAACCACAAAATGCACCGACAAAAAAATTGC
Organism: Argiope argentata; assembly: GCA_026289955.1. Taxonomy (NCBI): domain Eukaryota; kingdom Metazoa; phylum Arthropoda; class Arachnida; order Araneae; family Araneidae; genus Argiope; species Argiope argentata. Next base: position 292,531 of record JAOUZG010012368.1, on the reverse strand, counting down.
TGAATTACCGTTTTCGAGAAATCAACTTTTTTACTTTTAGGGTTGTTATAAAATGATTTTGCCACATTTGGCGACTTTTCGCTGATAAAAAGCTACAACTTGGCGCGAATCTCAGCCATATTCCCGTTTCTCCTGTCTGGTCAATAATGAGAATGTCGTAATAAGTTATTATCGCCCATAGAGGCCCAAAGAAGAAAACAGGAATCAACACAAACGAGTGAAGGATCAAAAAGTCTGTATATATATTATAGTGATAATAATAAAAATATCATTTTTTTTCTCCTTTTAATATTCTCATTTCATACTTCCACTTTCACCGTTTTAACGAACTTCATTTTGTTCGATGCCACATATGCGCCAATCTAATTTTGGTCTAAAATAACTGATATAATAACGAAACTTACTTTCAGGGACTTCATTTTGGTGAACTGGAAAAACAATAAAGCAATCCCTTTATCATTAAAAATTGGAGCCAGCTTTTTGGTATGCCGGAAGCGCGTCTTGCACGTGATATGGGCGTCCCAAGTTCGAGTCTCGGTTCCGATATGGATGTTCTTATTCTATATTCTGTCTGTGAGGAGCGTAAACGTGCCTTCTTTGCTATAAAAAGGGGTCGTGCAAGTGAATATGAAGTAGCTAAGTCGTATTCTTGTCCCTAGTTGGCGCTACTGAAAAAAAACAAGAAACTCTCACTGAGCTTAACCACTTGACAAACAAATTTATTTAACTTCCTAATTAGATGACACATTCAATATTAAACATTTATTGTTATCTTAATTCCTATAATAATGTAACGAGTTTTAAGGTAATGAAAAGTTTCTAAATGATTCTGGCATTTTAAATTACTGAATACTTTCACTTAATTGCAGGTTTAAAATTAATAATTAAATAATTCGATGCGCGTGTCAGAGAAGTCATTGTATGTGAAGTGGTCAAATAGCTCACAGATAACTAACAATCAGCTGGCTTATAAAGTGCCATAAGTTACAACAACAACACAAAAATTTGATATTATATATGATTAAACATGGAGATAGAAGTATAAAAATTCAATAAAATTTTAAAAGTTAAAATCGAAATTTTAAATACAATTCCAATATAACAAGAATTTAATTAAATACAATTCCAATATTTCATATCAATCGTTTGTATAAAATTGTAAACGACAACTCACCAACATCTCCTCATAAATCAAAGGAGTTCACGATTTTTGCTCATTGAATAAATTATGCTCAACAATAGTTAATGGTTTTGAAGCGTCCGACAATTTATTATGACGAAACGCACATGATGTAAAATATCTACTCTTTTTTACAACAAGCCGATAGCGCGTGATTTAAGTGGAATTATTAATCAGGTATTGGCTAGGGTTAGATTTACTAAATAAAAGAGAAAATAGGTGAAACATTTATAGGACATTCGAACTTCAAATCGAAACATCACTATCCAATTATTTAGGCTTGATTCGCTTATTTTAAAAATTGCTTTTAGGGAAGACTTAATTTTAAACGAGTAATTCTTGATTGATTAATTTCGCGTATCCCAGAAACGGCTCGAACGATTTGGGCCAAATTTTATATTTAGATACGATTTTCCTTCTTTTTTTAAAATCTATATAGGTGTTTTTCTAGTAAAAAAAACGTGTTTTTTATACACATTTTTTTAAATTAAATATTGACACGTGGATATACTGATCTGCGTAAATGTGTCTGAGATGGAGGGGTGGTTAGGGCTTCGGACTCCCCTGAATTTTTCTCACTTTTGAGATCCAATTAGATTTCGAATATAAATTCAAACGAGTCATGGTTACTATTTTAATTACTATTTTACATAAAATTTAAAAAAAGCTGCAGAGCGAAGCTCGCTTTTCAAGGTAGTAACAGATAACGTGCATAAAAAATAATGCAATTAATATCGTTAAAACCAAAGTGTGTCAAATCAAGTAATTAAAACTATAGAATACATTCGTGAGTGCCGGAGGCCTGGTATAGGGGCAGCGCATCTTCACAGATAGCTGGACGCACCGGGTTCGAGTTCCGATTTGGCAAAGTTGTTCTTCTGTTTCTAACCGTAAGAATGTGCCCCCTCCATAAAAAAGAGGCCGTACAAGTGACATTGATGATTGATTAGCTAAGTCGTACTCTTGGCCCTAGTGGGTGCTACTTCAAACAAGACATGCTTATTTCGGCTTAAAATCGCTAATGCATCAGCGAGATTGTCCATGGCAAGTGCCCCTAATAACAACAGCAGCAACATCGGTGAGTAATTTAGAACGCAAAAATGTTCTTAAAACTTTATTAAATAAAAAAAAACTACTGAAAATAAAATTGATAATACTTTTTTATCATTTCAGAACATGATTTTATTTTGGGAATGAGGTTTCTGAGATCAACAAAAATTCGTAGGTGAAAAATAAAACAATCCGTAAATGAAAAATTGAAATTTTATTATCTGCACGAGCATCTCAAAAAATCAGCTTTTAATCACGCGTTGCCATCGAATTGACAAAAAATCCGATTAAAAAATAATTTAATGACTACAGCCAATAAAAACTAGAAAATGTTATTTTGATCACGGGATTATATGAAATGAAATAAATATTAAATACGATGTTTTTTAAACAGCAAATGCGATACAAAGTTTTTTGGATCATTTGCAGTACCAAAGTCACTCATTCAATGAAACCATTAAAATGAATAAAAATATAATATTAACTTGCACGAGCACACGGTGCTTGGTCGTTCAAGAAATTGTGTTCTGACATGATACATTGAAATATGCATAGCAGATTTCAATTTAATCTTTATTTTAATTCCATTAATTTAGAAACAAAAAATATAATTTTTTTTGTATTTTAAAATGACACAAAAATGCTTTTGTGTAATAATTTTTCCGAATTTATAAAGAGAAACGTAAATTTTTTTTTAAAAAAAATATTTTAACTCCCTCTTAATTTTGAAGTTATTTATAAGCCAAATTTAATACCTCTAGTTCTGCCTGCTTATTCTACAAAGAGTTTTATACGATTTCTCTCGGTTATGCCGAGATAAATTTAGAAATAGAACGCCAACCTATTAAATTATCTCACTAAAATATTCCCTTTTAATGACAGTAATTGAATACAACAAATATTATGGCCCTCAAGCGGTGATAGAGAGAAAAAAGTAATCAACCTCTAGCAATTGGAGATTTGAGTTAAGATTCGTCTAAATTGTTTTAAGTGTTAATTGAATTTTAAGTAATTGTTTGTGACTATAGCTCATTAGATCTTAAATATAATTTTATTTGATCTAACCAGCGTCTGCCATTTTTAAAACCCACTATCACATAATTTTATTTGAAACATGGATATTTATTTTTAAAAATGCTTATGAAGATGAAAAAAATAAAATAAAATAGATGAATATTTTATTTATTACTTGATAAATTATGTTAAACAGTGTTTTATTTCAAGTAAAAGTAAAATCTTCCTTTCAAAAAGAATTTTAATTCTTCGCCCGCTATTTCTTTTATCTGGAAAAAAGCTCCTTAAAAGCAGACGATTTGGCAAAGAAAGAGCAACAGAACAAGAAATAAAAACATTGCGTAGACAACAAAACTGAAAGAAATCGTTTGAGGTACGTTAAACGTTTAAAAAAAAGATGTCATTTGCGGTGAGTGCGATGAACACAAGAATCAATGAACGGGGTTCCCCTCCCACTCATGGTTTTTTTTTGTTCTATTCATTCCTACGTAGGAGACTCATAACAAAGAGAGAGAAAAAATGAAAGTAAATGAACTTGCATAATGCATAAAAATGTCATATTTTGAAAGGAAAATTTTAAAAGAATTTTTTGTTGCATTCTTCAATTAAATACACCAAATTTGTTGTTTGTTTGGTATTAAATTTAAGTAACAACATGGCAAAAGTATTCTGAAAAGAATAGTTTTGCCTGTAATATGCAGATAAATATATAAAAATCGTCTAATTAAAAAAATAAATATATAATATAATTCAAAAAAAGAAAAATGAAATTTATAAGTTATCATGTGAGAACATTATCATTTTTATGTCATTATTTGCTTTAATTAATTTAAGTCATTAACCAATTTAAATCAGTTTGAAATAATCAAGAGGCTTCTCTATCGGTCTCTATCCCTCTATAATATATATGTAATGAATTTATTATTATTTGTTGAAAGCAGAAGGTGGTTTTGAAGACATAGATAACACTTTGAATTATTAAGTTCGTTTTATTCCATCCCGGGAAGCAGGCATTATGTACAAGCAAAACCGATGAGCACACAAAACGGAATGACGAAAAGCTGATGCTTCAATGTATCGTGTTCACGAAAGTCATTTAATTTGCCTAGTAGGCCGCTAGCTGCGCCATCTGTTGTCATACCTTGGAACTTTTTCAATATCGTCTGTTTCCTCCTTCTGGTGCTTTCCAGAAACGCTATTCTGTTGTACATATTTAAATTGAGTGCCCAGTTTTTAATGTCGATCATTTTTTAATACAACGATCTTAACGATCTAATGGCAGAAAATCCTCACTCTAATATATTCCTTTTTTTATAATCGATAGGCTTTTTACATCGTATATGCTTAGTTATATAGTGTGCAACTTGCTTAAATACTTAACCATTTTTGAAATCAAATTAAGAGTATTTTAGAACTTTTTTAACTGTACTTTTATATTGTCATATGTTTCTGTGACCACCATGCGTTTGGCGTAGCATTGCCATGTGTGGCTCTTACCCCAATAAAATCCAACTCCAAACCCAATCCTATATATATATATATATATATATATATATATATTCATTTACTTAAGTTCAAAAACATTTTTTAATACAGTAAACAGCTTTTTAAAATATTAATTCCTTAATTTGGTTAGTTTTTTATTAATAAAAAAATTAAATCAACTTTCCCGCCAAAGTACTCAATTTCCCCACCACCAAATGAGTACGACTTCGGTTTGTTTTTTCCCCAATCAAGCTAATGTGGTTATCCTTAACTTGTTTCCGACCGATTATTTCAAACCATTCTGTTTATTTTCTTAGAGTTTGATGCATTTAAAATTAAACTTTGTTGATTAATGGATCTTCCGTAATCCTTTTGAATTAAAATAAAACCGAATAAAGAAAATTAAAATTCCTGATTTATTGCGTTGCCTTAACTGGTGTAGAAAATTCTCGCATTTGCATTGCCCGAATTGGCGTTGAAAATTAACGCATGCGCAGTGTGTTCTGATTTATTTTCAACGGATAAGGACTTTATTTTGTTTTGGCCAGACTTGATTTTTTGGTCAATTATTTATATTAATTATAATTATTTAATAAAATTTAACTAAAATAAAATTTTTCCTCGTTGATCTCAGTAGGAATTGAGTAAATTTTTTAATATTACAGGTTTTATGGCATTTTGAAAGTAAGACTTTAATTTTAATTAGCCATTTGGTTAAAATAAATGCCTCATAAAAGACTTGCCTTCTAAATTAGAAGGTTAAGCACATTCTTTGGTCAAGGACTTAGCTATACAATTAAGGAAAATATGCGGAATATTTCAGTTCAAAGGAAATTAAGGCCTAGAACCGAGTAAATAAACGTGACTTTCCCTTCTTGCTCTCGGAAAATGCACTCTCTTTCATCACTTCGTACGAATAAATATTGTCCCAGAATCAACAGAGAGACGTGAGCTCGCATGACTTCATCAGAGAAACAAAACGCTTCGTCACGATGCTTTCAAGTGACATAAATTTCGCGTTAAACTTTTCTTTATTTTAAAGGTTTCTTTGATTTATCTTTTATTAAGCTTTTTTATCTTTACAAAAAAAAAAAAAAACCTGCCTTCACCCATTCTTTTATTCTACAGCTTGTTGTCAAAAAATATACATCTATTCTCGAGTGCAAAGCCAAGGTCGTGTATTTCTTAAAAAATACTCGGATTCAAAATTTTAAAGAATATTTACGTTTCAGATCTTCCTTAACTCCTTAAGTGTTTTAATTCCTTTACTATCTAATAAGATGACATCTTATATTTTGCGAATATATTTTTTATTTTGATGCAAATGCAAATCCATTGAATACTTGACGTATCTATGCATTCGAAGTAATTTTCATATTGAATTATAATCGTTATAAATGCTTCATTTTTAGCTTACAGCTATCAAAATTCGATAAATCGATGCACAGATGGCACTCGGACAAAACAGTTAAGGGGTTAATCTGACAACCTCATTTTTTTGTTACGATAATCTCTTTTGAATTGGCATGACAGCTCGAAAACGATGTAAGCTGGTGAGATGAAATTTATACCAATTTATATTTTTTATACCAAGATTGTGATTCGCCACAAAATAATTTTTGGTAAAAGGTTCCTGACTTTAATATTATAGATGAACATCAAATTTTAACTTCGTTAATAAAAAAAAGTGTTCTAAGATATAGAATATTCAATATTTTTCTCTATACTACAAAGCTTAACAGATACACACACAAACAAACATTCTCAAAGTGCAAATGTATGATTTAAGAGTCTTGGGTTCGAATCCCGGTTCGTACATAGTTGTTCTTCTGTGTGCTATCTGTAAGGTGCGTGAATGTGCCCCTCTGTAGAAAGGGGTTGTGCAAGCGAATGTGATGCGTGAGTAGCTGTTCTGCATGTAATTTGTTGTCTATTTCTGTCAGCCCCGTATGATATTTGCACGAGGATTTCTGTTGTTGTTGTTGTTGGATGCCCCCTTTTTCCAGCAGGTTTGACCCCCCATTGGCTAGTATTGGTCGATGACAGGACGGGGAAAAATTGCAGCCTCTGTAAATCACAAGGACCAGAGAACCTAGAAATAGGTAGAGGACCGACAGAGCTCTATCACACACATTTTTCACAGCCCCCTTTTAAAAGGGGGCACTGTCACACATCTCACTGATAGCGCACAGAATAACAACCATGCCTGAACCGGGACTCCCAGAACACGAGGGAGACGCGCTACCTCTGTGCCAGAAAGCCGGCAAGAGGATTTCTGAATGATTAATAAAAAAATGTGTAAATGTAAATGAGAAATTAAGAGCTGAGCATTTTCTTCCAGTTTAAGTACAAAACGAACAATTTTTTAAATAGCATGAATGCGAAAATAAGAACTCTATGAAAGTGAATACAAATTTGCCGTATTATGATTATCTAATTTCAACTAGTCTATAGCATTTCTTATCCTCATTCTATTTTTCCTTTATTTTCTCCGAATATTGTAAGTTAGGATCTTTCATATTTTCTTTTTATTCCTTTTCCTTAAGCGTTGTATATGCATTTTTAAATTTGATTACCAATTGCAAACATTTAGCATATGACTGACTTTATTTAAATTGTATTTATTTAGTAAAAATTTTATTTCAAATAAAAAAAATCATATAATTTCGATCAAAAATTAAATTTCTAGAATTATCAGCATAATGCTTTATTACTTGTCCTAATGTTATCTTTTTGTATATTTACTAGTTTAACCACTTCTCATCCAATGACGTCTCTGACACGCACATTCAATTACTGAATTACAAATTTTAAACCTGCAATTAAGTGAAAGTATTCAGTGATTTAAAATGCCAGAATCATTTAGAAACTTTTCATTATCTTACATTAACTCGTTACATTATTATAGGAATTCAAATAACAATAAATGTTTAATATTGGATGTGTCATCTAATTAGGAAGTTAAATAAATTCATATGTCAAGTGGTTAAAAATAGTTACTCACTAACTATAACAGCACCAATGATAAACTGCAGCTGGATATAGTTTTGATATTGGGGATCCATTTTAAAAATACATTTTATTGTACAATATTCCGGCTTTCTGGCACAGAGGTAGCGTATTTCCTCTTGATCTGGGAGTCCCGGGTTTCAGTTCCGGTTCGGGCATGGTTGTTTTTCTTTGTTCTATCTGTAAGGTGTGTGACTGTGCCCCCCCCTGTAAAAAGGGGCTGTGCAAGTGTGTGTGTCATGCTCATATCAGCTCGAAGTCAGATTTCTGCTCTCGGGTGTTGAGGGATCCATACTCTCAGAAGCTACTTCACCCCTCTTTCCGTTGTAAAGCGGCCATGTCATCGTCATCATTACACAATAAATTTTTAAAGAAATATCAAAAATTTAGAATTGTAAGCATAGATATAAGTCTTTTCTCTAACACATTCACTTTTAAAAATCAAATGTTTTTCTACTTTTACTAGAATTGATCAACTGTTATGAATCCACAGATTCAATATAAAAGCAGAAAATATCATTTGTGTCCATAAAATATAAGTCTGTAATAAACCCGCTGGGATACAAATATCTTAGAGGTCTGTTATTGTAAATAATTAATAATAAACACGAAAAAGATATATGGATTTACTCATTAAAAACAATAAAATGATTTGATGATTTTTAAATTTTTAGTGTACTGTAAACTGTATAACAACATACTTCAGATGACAATAACTTCTAACAGAATGGCGACAGTATTTTTTATTTTTTTAAATCGAAAAAAAAATCTTATGCCAATACCGCTTTTTCACTTTCTTTTATACATAATATAAAGAAAGTATAACAACACCAAAAAATTATAGTTCGAGAATGTGACAATTTTCATGTCTTAGACCTCTTTGACTTCTAAACATGAGAAAATATTATCTTGAAACACATTTTTAGAAAAATACCCATCTGTCTGTCTATCTGTGACAGAGATAACTGAGAAACGATTTGAGCTAGATGGCTGAAATATGGTATACAGTCATTATATCAAATTTGCATATTTCTATCAAATTATCAGTAAAATCTATTCAGAGGAAGTCCATCTGCCCGGCTGTTTGAATACAAGTTATCACGATAATTACAAAACGATGAGAGCTATATAAACAACATTAGGTACACATAATTAACATCTATAGTATAGACACCTGCAAATTTTGAGTCAAATACAACATTGGGGAGGATTTTCTGTTGGTCTGTACTTTCGGAAATGTTGTGACTAATGGCCCTTGCCGTGGACAAGCTTACGCTGATACAATCAGCAAATTTTGAACCTAAGATTTGCGTCCTCTTTGTTTTACAAGTAGAAGCCATCAAAGGCCAAGAGTACGACTTAGCTGCACACACGTCAAACCCTTTTTTAGGGGGTGGACTTCATTCATGCAAATTCATTCATTCATCCACAGTTCGTAATATAGATCTGGAATAGAGAACGATCACCTCTGACTCAGTACCCCCACTGGTATTACTCTCTACAAGGAGGACTTTGCGACCACGACAGGTTTAATGAGCGCCAGTCGCCACACACTCGGGTAATGTTTTGGCCTGTGAGTTTCGAACTCGCAACCTAAGAAGTACGAGTCCAACGCTCTACCAGCCAGTTTATACCGGCCCAACTTTCAGAAATAAACAAATCTCTCTTGTATACTTTCAGAAATAAACAAAAGCGATAATTAAAAAAAGGCAATGATTTAAATATATCAAATTGGGACTTGGCAAATGATATAGTTCTAGATCCAATTCGCTGTCTTGTTGAATATTTTGAGCACTTTTCTATTCCCTAAGTTTTATGACACAATTTATAGATAATCTATCACATTATCACTTTAAAAACAATTCATTAGCGTCACTTTCGATAATTAGTTCCTTAATATTCTAAAAGAGAAATAAATAGGGTGGCTGCCATCATTACTTCATATTTCTCCAGACAAGGCTCCAACTTCTGTTTAAAAAAATCCGCCCAGAAGTGTGAACGGGTTCGAACACTCAAATAGCCGTCCTCAAGGCCGCCCAGAACAATGGAACGAGATCCTGCACGCAACAATCGAAGGTGACTGAATAGCCTTACTCATCCCCCCACACTTCATGTATTTTCATTAATCTCTCCTCAACTCGCAAGTTCGACAACCGACACAAATGCAGGGCAGAAGGCGTGCGCGGAGAGTTGGATTCGAACGACCTGCAGGCAATTTGGAAGCTCCAAAAAACAATGGATGGTCCACCCCGAGTGGACCAGATAAAACTCAATAAAACCATCCATCAGGCAGTGAAATGAAATTCTGGAACAAATTCTCCTTCCGCGGATGATTGCCCAACCACCTTATTGTTCTGGTCGCTGTTCGATGTAGGATGGCTTCGACAACAAGAGTTCTGGACCTCATTGGTAGTCCATACCTACCTGTCGGTGTAGCCTTCTGAAGTGAATAAAAAGTGGCAGAAGCTCTAAAGACTGTGAAAACAAACGTTCATAAATGAATTATGCAGTATCGATAAGTATCGATAGCGTCACCGGAAATGGGCTGTTGGTCCTTGCTAATTCATTGCCTTGCGCCGCGGTTGATTTCTCATGTAGTTTAGGTGATGAATGAGATCACGAAAAGTTGAAATGGACAGTTGGTGTCAACTATCAACTGAGCAATTCATTGTTTTGAGCGCTTCCATTGAAGGTGGACCATTATGTATTAGATTAGTCAAGAACTTAGGGATAAGCTGACAAGTGATACAGAAGGATAAAGAACATACAGCACAATCTGTTGTTCTCTTTCTCTTTTCCTTTATTTTATTTTTCAAATAATACGGAAAAACCAAATAAAAAATTCCATAGTATGTCTTTCATTCGATGTTGTCAATTCCCCCCCCCCTCCCCTCATCTTCTTTTTCTGACTAAAATACCAAAAATATTATTTTTCAGTACATTCTGAGCGGTAAAAAAGACATGTCTGTGTTCCCCTTGTCTAATTATAATACAAGCTTAGCTTCATATGAGAACTTATGATCCTAAGATACACCTTTAATACGCTCATTTTCTTTTTCATTACCATTCTTTCGTTTCGAAAGATATGGAAGATTTCGAAAGAGGGCTCATTAAAAAGATTATTACTGAGATAGGAATTCAAAGTTATCCTATGTTTTTTTAAAAATCAAAATAGTTTTTATTTGAGGGAAAGTTATATTTTCGTAGATTATGCTGTTGTTCTTTTGTTCCTTTTTTTTTTTTACAAAAGTGCAGTAGCTTCTGAGGGTAAGTCAAAGACAGACTCTCTGGCTCTCCACGAAGGCACACGGAGTAACCATAAAACTGGATGACCAGACCACTACAACAGCAACACTGGCAAGAACTGTGGTTGAGTCTTAATGGCCATCACCGGCCATGGTACAACCTTCCCCGCAGGAAGATAATCCCATCATCGATGGGAAGATTCCAACCACCCATCTATTAGTGTACCCACCAAGGGTGGCGAGATCCAACCCCCCTACCGGAAGCATCCCATCCTCAATTACGAGGTCCCCTTTGGAGGAAAGCTTCTGAGGGTATGGACCCCTGTGCATCCGGGGGGAGAAGCCTGACTTCTAACTCACACACGTTACAAACCCTTTTTACAGGGCGGACTTCATGCATTTCATTCATTCATACACAGAAAAAAATTTAGGCTTGGAACAGAGAACGATTACCACTGACGCAGTATCCTCCAGTGATATTATCCACGAAATGAAGGTCTTTATGACCTCAAAAGATTTAGCGTGCGCCAGACACCACACACACACACGGAGAGTCTACGGTTGGCCGTTCAAACTCACACCCCAAGAGACACTAATCCAACGATCTACCAACTAGACTATCCCGGCCCAGATTCTTCCGACAAAGATACTTATCATTCTAGCATTTGGTAAATTTTTGTTTAAATCTTTTTATTATCAGAACTTTCTTTAAATTTTTAAAAAATAATTTTAAAAAAGGAGCCATTTTTGGTGTTTAATTTTGTTTTATGATTTTTTGTTATAAAAAGCAATCAAATAAAATAAAGCCTACATTAATAAAATTTGTCACTTAAGAATTAATTGAAACGAGAGTTGACCATTAATCACCCATTGACAGAAAGTTTAAAATAACTTTTTTTGATGCCTTTATTAGACTTTTAGAGTAGCATAGTGCATTCGTAGCCTGCTAGGAAACATTTTAACTGCATCAGATTTTGCCACAAAGTTTAACAATATCAGTGTTTTATACAGTATCGGTATTGGATCTCCCTAGTTAATCATTCAATTCTGGATTGATTATGCATCATTAACTGAAAAATAATATCCTCTTTTGGTGATACTATGTGTCTTGTGTTACAACAAATTCCTGGATGAAAGATAATTAAAAAACAACCATGTCCTTATGAACAGTCTAAGGTTAGATAGATATATTCATTCTATTTGAAAGCAGTTGTTGTTGTGTTGTGACTAATGGCACTTGCCGTGGGCAAGCCCCCGCTGATACGATCAGCAGATTTTAAGCCTAAGAAATGCGTCTCTTTGTTTTACAAGTAGCACCATCTAGGTCCAAGAGTACGACTTAGCTACATACACGCCACAACCCTTTTTAGGGGGCGGACTTCATTCATGCATATTCATTCATTCATCTCAGATCGTAATTTAGACCTGGAACAGGGAACGATCACCCCTGGCCCAGTACCCCCAGTGGTATTACTCTCGACATGTAGGACCTTGCAACCACGAACAGATTTAACGAGCGTCAGTTGCCATACACTCGGGGAATCTTTTCGCCGGTGAGTTTCGAACTCGTAACCTAAAGAATATGAGTTCAACGCTCTACCAAGCAGGCCATCTCAGCCTTCAGCAGTGATAAGGTTAAGTTAGAAAAACATCAAATATTTGCAGAGATTTTAAAACCAACTCTCAATTAGTTTAGTTTAGTTATATTAATGCCCCGTTTTAAAGCAACAATAGTGCTATTCTGGGACAGACCTCGTAATTTTGAACCGCGATCAGATGGCTGGGACGACACCTGAATCGGCTACCTCCCTCCTCCACAACACATCACATTAACGGGACGACGTTTGATCCTGATGGGTTTAATGTGCAACATACCCTTTTATACGACGGCTCTTTGGTGGAATAGGGTGTCGAACTAAGATTTTACCACTAAGGCACCGCAACCTTTAAACTGACTCTCAAGAACTGACTAAATGATACTAAAGCAATTTTGATATCAAAAGCAAGAAGAAGTCTCAAGCTTAGAATACTTTCAGCTGTATCAAAAGAAGCAATCGTTCTTCAGAGAAGTAAATTCTTTTTTAAAAAAATCAATCAAAAATAAAATATTGTTTAGAATCTGTAATACTGCTTTCCTGTGCCGTTGATCCATAGCAAGGAAGAAAGCTGAACAAATATTTTAATGGACATTGAGGGGCCGAGAAGTCATGGCTCTCTGACCTTGAAAGGGAATTCTTCACCAAATAGCCAAATTTGGTGAATTTGGCTGCAAAAGTGAAAGTTCTCGAAAACAGAAGAGTTATGCAATATCTATATTAATTTTCAGATCCATTTAGGATCTGTTATACCTTGTCATGAATAGAAAAATGCGAGAGAACTAAGATTAATTGCTGAAAGGATTTCTGTCTAGAAGCATTGATCGCTGAACGAGCTTTCTAGCTCCATTAGATGTGCTTTGTACTGTAGCAATTACTTAATAATGACTTGCTGTTTACCTACTGTTTGTTGCGCATGCGTTCACTTTCGGTTGTGTTTTGTTATCTGTGTTTATTTGTGTTATTTATGTTACTTCTTACTTATAGTATAAAGTGTTGTTTATTTTGGTCGTCATTGTAAACACTTCGGCTGAGCTTTGATATCTGTGCTTCATTTTTACTTGTGGAATAAAGTTTCATTATCTGTTCCGCTATCTTCAGATGCTCTTTGGCTGTTTTGTTATTTGTGTCGGTTGTATTTTGTATTTACTTGTAAAATAAAGCGTAAATACAAAACACAACCGAAACAACTAACTTGTTATTTGTTAGTTGTTTCGGTTGTGTTTTGTATTTACTTGTAAAATAAAGCGTCGTTATCTGTTTTTAAACTTATTAGACTTCTCACTGTAAGCCCACAGGACGAATTTTTGTGACAAATCGTTAACAAATAAAATTAATTATTCGATTAATTAGAGTTACCTTAAAATCGCACTGATGAGATAAGGATCTGGGAGCCTACTCCTTAAGAACTTACTTTATACTTAAATTTTATAAGCCATTATAAAATGCACCATAACTTGGTGTTTGCCTATTCTTTGTTGTATAACTCGATGGCATTATATTAGAACATCTTTGCCAATTACTCCCTCAGATGTTTTATACTTTCTAAATTTAAA
>JAOUZG010012368.1:252124-278387 GCA_026289955.1 Argiope argentata | reverse complement strand
CCACAAATGTTTTATATTTTGTAAATTTTAAATATAGTAACCAACAACAACAAAAAAAATTTCTCTGAAAACTACTCCTTTAGATGTTTTATACTTTATAAATTTGATTATAGTAATGAACAAAAATATAGAACTTCTTTGGCAATTACTCCCTCAAATGTTTTATACTTTGTAACTCTTAACCTTTCGATTTTCAATATTTGTTTTGCTTTAGATTGTTAAAACTTACAAGCTAATGAGTAACTCATTCGAATGCTTCATTATCTTTTACGGCCTTGCAGAAATATTGTTAACTCAGATTTTATGAATGAGAAATCGTGGCTCATTAGTATTTCGATGATGAAGAGTTCCGCTCTGACAAGAGACAATTAAACATTATATTTTCTTCCCAATGACACTATTTAAAAAAACAATAACTAGATGAAACGCATTAAAGAGATCTAATGCTATAAGACAATTGGGACATTATTCGAAATCATCTACAACAAGAAAGAGAATGTATAATAAACCTGATTTTGCTATTTGCTATCCATTTTTACTTTCTCGTACACGTAGTGTATAGAAAATATAGTAATCGTCAAAATAAATAAATAAATAAATACATAAATAAATAAATAAAGATCAAAATGGAATCTGCTATGCGTATTTCAATGTATCATGTCAGAACATCATTTCTTGAACGGCCAAGCACCGCGTGCTCGTGCGAGTTGAATTATATTTTTATTTCATTTTAATCGTTTCATTGAATGAGTCACTTTAGTATTAGCAAATGATCCAAAAACAGCTTTGTCTCGCATTGATTGTTTGAAAAAAATATCACATTTCCTATTTATTTCATTTCATATAATCGCGTGCTCAAAATGACATTTTTCTGGGTTTTGTTGGATGCAGTCCTTAACTCATTTTTTGAAAAATCAGAGCTTTTGTAAATGCGATGGTAACGCGTTATTAAAAGTTGATTTTTTGAGATGCTCGTACAGATAATGAAATTTTTATTTTTCGCTAACGGATTTTTGTTGACGAAAATATCTCATGCTGAAAACAACATTATGTTCTGACACGACAAAAATCCAATGCAAGAATTTGACGAATATCCACATTTTAGGATTTCTTGAGCCGGCGTTCTGGCATAGAGGTTGTATGTCTTCTTCGTGACCTGGGCATCTCGTATTCGAGTTCCGGTCAGGGTATGGTTGTTCTTCTGTGTTCTATCTGACTCATTCTAAAGTGACTCATTCATTGAGACGATTAAAATGTATAAAAATATAATTTAACTCGCACGAGAACGTGGTGCTCGGCCATTCAAGAAATGATGTTCTGACATGATACATCGAAATATGCATAGCAGATTTCATTTTGATCTTTATTCAATCCTGTTTTGAACAGTTATTAAACAAAATATTACAACATAAAGGTTGACACCTTACTCATAAGCTAACACTAGAGAGAGTGCTTTCATATATGACAGATTTAACCTGCAATAGGAGATGCAGCGTATCATTGATGGATTCGACACGAGCCCGCGACCCTCAAAAGACTTTAATGACAAAATACTACAAAAAAATGCAGCAAACGATAATAAAAATAAGCGAGTTAGTAATTTTTTAAGACTTTATTTTCCCTTCAGAACAAACTAAACAAATTATACTCATCATCTTTTAATCACGTTTATGTTTATGGAAGTTTTAAAATTTATCTCCTAAACATTGAATTCTCTTTTTAGTCATTAAATTGCAAATTACGTTCTGAATGTGAAAAAAAAATTCGTAACTTTGTAAGAACTAAAAGAATTCTGAAATTCTATTTGAAATAGGGGGAAAAAACTCATCACTTTCTTAAAAATATTATTCGATAAGGAAATTATTAGAAAAAAAGTATCTACAGTGATTAGTAAAAGTTTAAATCATTTAATTTATTTGCAAAAAGTTTTAAAAAAAATAGGCAGCTTTTTAATAACAAACTTAATTACTGTAAGAAAAAGAAGGTTTAACATATTTCATTATGACTTGCTTGCTTTTATTCAGTAGATAATTAACATAAAAGTAATTTTTTATTCCTCAAGTAATTCCATTATTTTTTTCAGAGAAATAATTATTTACTTTGGTTTGAAGTGGAATAGTCATTTTTTTTTCAGAATAGCTCATAATAATTGATTAATGCCCCCCCCCCCCCAAAGCTTCAACTAAAAGAATAAAAAATGCAATGTACGTTTAAAAAATAAAGAATAAAATACCAAATTTTATTAGAAAAATGTTTTGTCGAATAAATAGAATAATAATTTAAAAAAATCTACAAAATTTGTGCTGTTTTATTAATTAATGAATTTGTAAAACTGAAAAAAGTTATCAAATCTTCTATAATTTAATTAATTTGCTTATATACGAAAATGAAAAAAAATTAATACCATTTATTGTTAAATACATGTTTTTTTAAAAGAATAATTAATCTATTGGAAAGTTAGTTTTTTTTTCATTTCTATTTTTTTTCTTTCATTGTGAAAACGATTTTTTTCTTGATTTGAATAAAAATAACGATTTTGCTTTCAATGAATTTATAGTTTATCTGATCTGGTATTTATTCTCTGCACCTTAAATATCACAAGCTACGAACAACTAATCCTAATTTAGGAAGAAAATATATTTTAAAAGTTAAATTATTTTAGAGAATCTTTCGTAAACATATTAATGTGAAAAATTATGTAGGGTAATCGATTCTGCTGTCTATGCAAAAAGAAAAGAAGCTTTATTGTTTCAGAAAACTAGGTTTTTCTGAAACAATGATACGTTTAATGACAAATTTTTTTGTTGTGACCTACGCAAATTTATGTTCCGTAACGAAATGGTTATATATCTAGATGTTAAAATGAGTTTATAGTTTGTAAACATGATTTATTCTGCTTTCTTCTAATACGTCACGCTTTACAACTACTTAATAATGTAACAGTAAGCATAAAATGAATAGTACACTAATATACTTTTTCTTAAATAAATTTTATGTAATCAAAATAGCATGACTTCTCAGCAAAATATAAAATAAATTTTCATATTACTTTATCAATGTTATTATCTTGGTAATAAAAAATTAGAACGATTAATCGAAAAATTTAGCTTAACGTTTTACTTTATTTTTATTACATTAAAAGTTTTACTTTATTTCTCTCCGATTATGTAATTGATTCAGATGTTACTTTTGGTATTCAATGGAATTTTTTTAAAAACATATTATTGGCTAAGACTAAAAATAAAATAGAATATGGAAAAACAAAGTGAATTTTCTGATGAGCTGATTTTGAAACTTCTGCAATTTAGTATCGTCTGCTTTAATCTGGAATATTATCGTTTTATTTGGATTCTTTGTTGTAAACAAAAAAAAAAAAAAAAAAAAAAAAAAAAGAAATTCTAGAGAAAATAAAAATTAGATTCTTGTGCCATTCATTTTGAAAAACTAATCATTTTTATTCACAGAGTGTATTTTTATGTTATTTATTATAATATTGATATTCCTAACTTGAAATCTAGGCAAGATTTACTTCGGTAGTTTTTAAAAATTTTTTTTTTAAAACTTAGACACAAATGCGTTTAATCTTTTTGATCATCTGTTTGAGAGTGTATATAAAGAACAAAAATTTTAAATATTTGATTAAGTATATGAAAAGAAATTGTGCATTTTCTGCGACTGATTTTATATTTTAATTGGGAAAAACATCAATTTGGTCATCGCTAGAACTATTAACACTAACCACTGAACTTTTAGTTATCTATAATAAAATAACTAATAAAATAAAATGATAAAAAAATTCTGAGATGCCGATATTTTAGATGTTACTGAAATTCATATATACTTGTGTGCCCATATGTAGTTTTTCAAAATAAGCCAATGCTTCTGAATATCTTTAACCTGAACGCTAAATATTTTAAGTCTAATTCCAGCTATCTAAAGCTTAGATTTTATGAGTTGTTGTTTATTCTAGAAAAAACATTTAACCTTTTTATCATTTAAAAATCAAGAAATAAGAGATAAAGTAAAAGAACATTCACTATTTAATGACTTGATTTACTTCGCTAAATATCTCAATTATAGATAGTAGTTCACTAAAAATAATTCTTGCTTGTATAAATTCTCACAGATTCTCTCGCTTTCTAGATTTTAATTTCTGATGATGATGATTTCTATGATGCTTGCTTTTTTTCTTGATACTGCATATCATAATTTTTATAAATTTGTAGAACGATTTTGTTTTTAAAACGAACTAGCTTATTAGCATAATTCTTTAAATCAATCTATTTATCGAACCTTTTGTTCCTGATCATGGACACTGCCTTAGACTGAGCCAATGTATTTATTTATTTATTTCTGTTTATTTATCATTTTTTTTATTTTTTTTTCATTTGTTTCATTCAGTAATTAATTCATTTATTTTTTCCTTATTTATTTATTTATTTCCTTTTTTTCATTTCTTTCTTTCTTTCATTCATTTATTTATTTTTTTTCATTAATTTACTTATTTTTCATTTATTTATTCATATTTTTCTCTTTTATTTAAAATTATTTTATTTTATTTTCAGTTTTCAAATTTTCAATTGTCTTTTTTGGGTGATTTTTATTGTTTACTAAATGTGTTTCAATGTTAATGTTACTGTGGAATATTCTGTAGACACTTCTGCTTGAGTCACTTAGACCTTTAATTTTTCTTTTTATGCCTGTTCCCTTATTTTTGGTTCCATCTTTTTCATTTTCTTCGACTGTCTTTAATTTCTTTTGCATCTGGTATAAAAACAGTATGAAATATTTTTTTCTGAATGCCAGTCCTTTGATAGCTATTTAAATTCTACTTTTTTATTTTAATTATGAGCGTTCTATTGTTACGCTATTTTTAGCATACAGCTGATATTTAGATTATCATCATATTTTAAAGCCATACTAAGATTTATGTAATCATAATTTTAATTTATAATTCGACGAAGATATATTTCTTTCCAAATTTTCACACCACATTGCTGAAAGACATTTGGCATCGCCGGATTTAATTCTTACCACTCCCGCGTACATATTGAAATGGGATCTCTAAACTATTATTTTGTCACCAAGCTGTTACACCTTATGTAGTGATTGAAATACATATCAAAACGTATATGTAGATTAGTTTCAACATATTACTATGTGTGAGAAAATTTCATAGGTTAATGCTACTCTCAAAATCCTCTACGAGCAATAAATTAATCATCGGTTACGTGCAATTATCAATTCCTTTTTAAAATACTTTATTAACATAAAATGAATATCCATATGTCTTCAATACATAATACTATCCCACATGCACTCGAAGGTTATTAGTTAGTTCACATTCATATTTAAATATCTTCATGCACTAAACAATCCTTCAATGCGAATGACGTCACCTTGAGGAGTGGCTTCCTTATTTGGTTATCTTGAAATATCAAAAGTATAATACATCCCTTTTAAAGCAATAAAATTGTAACATTGTTTAAATGTTTAAGTAAAAAAAAGTGTAATTTAATTTAGAAATTTGGAATCTTTCAAATATTTTCTCGTGAAATTTAGAGCCTCCCCTATTTTTTCGGGGTGTAAGGGCAAAAAAATCTATACTAAACCCTGAAAGGCCTCAAGGGGTCTTTAACGAAGTCTCTTATACGGCTTCACATGTGCAGCGGATTCTCGAACGTTAATCTGTCACACTTCGGTGATATTTAATCCAACATTCTTTTGCTCTAGAACGACTCAAAAATTTCATGAAAAGTTCGAAATATCTCAATTAACAATTAGGTGAATTAAGAAAATTTGTCTTACATAATTTGACATTGAAAAAGACATCAAATTCCTTTTGTAAAATGTCTAATTCTTTTCCCCTAACTTAGAAAATATGACTTTTATCAATGATTTTTATTCATGACCAAAAATCCAGCGTTCAAATATTTTATAACTCCCCACGGATTCGAAATAGAATAATAACAACTCCACTCTGGTCTCCCTAATCCCACTTCGAACTCCTCCACTGCCTATCCGAAGCAATTCCTAAATCAAATTCCCGAGAATCCCTAACCATCCACCTTTTACATAAAAGCCAGCCGGCCAACGCTCCAGTCTGTGACGTCACAAAGCCGTCAGGTAAGGCTCAGCCCACTCGAAGCGTAGGGGTGTTCGCCGGTCGACTGACAACTCCTCACCAATCCGTCCAACACGCTCACAGCAGAACAGATTTGTCATGGAGAACGAGGATGCCTCGCAGAACGCCGCTGTGAAGAAGGTAAGTTACCCCTCCGAAATTCTTATTTTGCTGTACCGTTTTTGTTTACCTTTTTGAGCGTAAGAGGGGGTGGGATGCGATACTTTGTTGGGGGGTGGATGTTACGGTGAGGGAAGGGGATGCGCAGAGCAGGTGGTGGTGCTGTTATACACGTGGCTAGACAGCTTTTCTTTTTTTTTTTTATTCTCCTCTGGAATCGTTAGTCAGGTATGAGGGGATATGTGTCAGAGTAAATGGTTGTCGCCTATGTGCCGGTCAGAATTTGTATAGGCTGGTTGTTGTTCCCATAGGGGTTGAGGAGTGGTTAGCATTCGTGATGTAAACAATCGTCTGACATGTTTTCGGTTGAAATCTGGATTTCTATGACACCTGTTCTTGGAAGTTGAGAAATATTTTAATTCATAACAAAAAGAGTGGGAGTTGAATCTGTTATATATTAATTATCAGAATTAAAACAGTGAACAATCATGAAGCAATGAATAATTTTGAAAAGGAAATTATTTTAAGAATAATTCGAATGTTTGAATTCAGAGGAAAAAAAATCTTGGCTAGTAACGAAATAAAAAACAACAGGTTCGTTCGAATGTTAAATAAATAAAAATAAACATACTTTTTAAATTTTATTATTTCCTAAAATTTATTGATAAATATTTAAGAAAACTGTTTATGTATTTATCACATTTGTTATTGAATTTAGAATAATAAATTATGTGTATTGTAAATATTTCTACAGTCATTTCTGTTTTGATTTTAAAATCATGACTCAAACAAAAAAGTCTTGAGTGATATTTCGACTTCATTCTTCTGTTCTGTGTTGTAAAATTGTTTCAAGGATTTATTTGAAAAAAAAATGCATTTTTAAAATGCAAATTAATTTTATTTTTTCCTAAAATTTGTTAATAAATATTTAAGAAAACTGTTTATGTATTTGCCGCATTTGTTATTGAATTTAGAATTATAAATTATTTGTATTGTAAATATTTCTACATTCATTTCTGTTTTAATTTTGAAATTATGACTCGAAAAAAATTCTTGAGTGATATTTCGACTTCATTCTTCTGTTCTGTGTTGTAAAATTGTTTCAAGGATTTATTTGAAAAAATGCAATCACGGCATTTGAAACAAAGCCGTCTCGACCAGACATTTTCATGATAATTATCCATTGTTAGTTGGCAATCATGTTTATATTCAGATTTGAAGGAGAAAGGATTTGTAAGTAGATAAAGAAATTTAAATGTGTCTTTATTTCGATTTATGAATATAATTTTTGAAATGTACATTGTAGAACAAATTTTGTTTTCTCTTGAAAAGATCAGCTTTTTAACAGCGGTTTTTGATTGATTGATTTGTGACATGGCTAACGAATTGCAAGCTTCCAAAGTATTTAATTTTTTTAATTCATTTTTTTTTTTGTATTTAGTTGTTTAGTACTTCGGATTTATGAATTATCGAATGTTAGAAAAGAATGTTATCTGGTTAGTTCAGTTGAATGTTTTTAATATCCTAACGAAATAAGTATTATGTAATATATTTTATAATTATAAATTCAATATTAAAATAATTGTCCATATATTTACAAGTTAGTTGTTTTTATTTAGCAGAATTGCTTAATATGGAATGTTCATAGATTTACAGTAATTAAAAAAAGAATAATTCGTTGATTTAAATTCATGTTCTTTGGTTGGCTTATGTTAATATAAGAAAGAAAAGGTAAAGAAAGTAAAGAATATGATTTCATCAAATAATTTTTTTTGTATTGATTCACACTAGTTAATTAGGTTAGTTTAGTTGAGTGCTTTTAATATCCTAACGAATTAAAATGCAAATAAGTATTATATAATATATTTTCTAATTATGAATGTAATATTAAAATAATCGTCCATATATTTACAAGTTTGTTGTTTTTATTCAGCAGCATTGCTTAATATGGAATGTTCCATAATTTTTCAGTAATTAAAAAAAGATAAAAAAGAATAATTCATTGATTTAACTTCATGTTTTTTGGTTAGTTTATATTAACGTAAAAAAGGACAAGAAAGAATATTAATTTCATCAAATACTTTTTGACTATTTTGTATTGATTCATACAAGGTAATTTTAGATAATATTATGCAATCCTCTAAAATTATGTTCATTGAACATTTGCACACATGCACTTAAGACATTCTTTTCTGCTTTTGGAATCTTTTAAATTAATTATTTCTTGGAAAAATCATTGCCGGTATGCACATTCACACACATAAGCCAAACAATGCTTGTGTATACATTCCAAATCATAAACTAATTGATTATTGCATACACATTCCAAAACAATAAACCAATAAATACCTGTGTGTACATTCCAAATATATAAACCAATCAATGCAATGAATTAGTTTGATGAGGAAGGATTCATTTATTTTAAATTCCCTCAATTCATTATTGAGGCAACTGAATATTGTTAAGTTGTATGTTAATTGATATGACTCAAAAGAAGAAAGAAAAATCTTGAATGAAATACTTTTGGATTATTTTGTACTGATTCCTCCTGATTGATTTAAGAAAATATTTTATTTTCTTCTAAAAATTCTTTTTGTTTATTGATTTATTTTTTCTTAGTATTTTTTTGTTGCTTTGAAACACAAAATTTTGATTCGATAGAATTTCATTAAGTACATCAGAATCTTTTTATATAATACAAATATTGAATAATAATAATTTTGATACATTTAATTCTCAATCATTGCTGTGTCCTAGTAAAATGAGAGGAAGGTAATCTTGAGTGGGGTTTCAATTTTATGGTGGGCCAGAAAATAGCGACCCAGCTTCTATTGATTTTATTTGTTTTTTGAATTTATACCTAAATTTGGCCGGAGAAACTTGACTGGGGTTTCAATTTTGTAAAGGGCTAGAAAATAGCGAAAAAAAACCTTCTTTTGATTTTTTTTTTGTTTTTTGAATTTATTCCTAAATTTGGCCTGGGGAAACAAATTATATCCATTAGGCTAGGTAATCTTAATTTATTAAAATTTTGAATGATAATAATATGAAGCAAATATATATGAGCCATCACAGAAACTTGATCTGAAGGAAAAATTCATGTATTATAATGAGAATTAAAGAGTTGTTTGTTGTTGTTACTTATGGCACTTTACAAACCCACTGACAGATGTGTCAGCAATTCAAGCCGAATGAGAGCCTCTTATTTTTTAGTAGCACCAACTAGGACCAAGAGTACGACTTAGCTACTTCATGGGTCACATTCGCTTGCACAACATTTTTTTACGGGGGGTGAGTACATTCACGCACCCTACAGGTAGAGCACTGTGAAAACAACCATGTCCGAACCGGGACTCGAACCCGGGAGGCCCAGGGGGAAGACACGCTACCCCTATGCCAGGATTAAATGAATTTATAAATAAGCCTTTTGCATTATAATAAATTTTAAATATACCATATATTGAGATAAATATGTGTAGTAATATATGATAACAAATATTAATAAGTGTTATATGTAAAGGTTAAAGAAACATTAAGACTATTTTATTGCAACCGAATTTAAAAGATTGGACATTTTCTTCATTGATTTAAAACGAATATTCTTTTTTCACAACTGTCATAATTATTTTTAACTAATATCATAGATTAAGAAAAATAATTTCGTAAAAATATGATGGGTTCAAAGGCAATAAAATTTTTTGTGATAATTTTGGGAAAATCTACTCTCATTTAAATGTAAATCGTGATTCGCAATTAATATATTATCAAAATGAACTACACTATTATCATTTCAAGGTTGGGTGCCAGAATGGAATGCACACTTATTTATCTAACAATTTTAAAAAAAGGTCAAAAGGGTGCCAATTCAAGGGGGAGGGGTGCTAAAACCCATCATTCGCCTCAGCGTTAATCGAAAATCAGGTGCGGTTTTCCACTTAAGCAGACGTGACAACTTCCAGAGGCCACTTGTTAGACAGGGTACCGCAGGCCGATCGGTTTTAAAAAAATTACCAGCCCAGTAGGAAAATGAATAAATTCATCAAAAATACGATCTCCGAAAATTGAATTATGTGCTTTATAAAATATCACAATAATATCAGCGCATTTTAAGGAATAATTAGTCTGGTACCGGTCTGTTTCATTCCGTTCAATTAGCACGGTATAAAATAATTAAATAATTCCGTGTTCGATCGTGTCACCTATATCCAATCCTGGGTTTTAGTAAATTTGTTGTTGATGTTGTGACTAATGGCACTTGCCGTGGGCAACCCCCCACTGATACGATCAGCAGATTTTAAGCCTAAGAAATGCGTCTCTTTGTTTCACACGTAGCGCCAAGAGTACGACTTAGCTACTCACACGTCACAGCCCCTTTTAAGGGGCGGACTTCACTTATTCATCTCAGATCGTAATTTAAACCTGGAACAGAGAACGATCACCTCTGACCCAGAACCCACATTGGTATTACTCTCTATATGGAGAACTTTGTGACCACGAAAAGATTTAACGAGCTCCAGCCGCCACACACTTGGGGAATCTTTTGGCCGGTGAGCTTCGAACCCGTAACCTAAGGAGTACGAGTCCAACGCTCTACCAACCAGGCCATCTAGGCCTTTTAATAAATTTAGAAATGGCCATGCATTTTTACAAATTTATTGAAACAAACAAAATAAATTAGAATAAATTAAAGCCAAGTTTAAAATGTGAAACTAAAATGGTAAAAAAGCGGCATGCCTAGGATCGCAAAAATAAGAAAGTGTTCATAAGAAATTAATTTCACCTTCTGGTGAGTTTCCCCCCCCCCTACCATTCATGGATTGTTTATATTAGCAACTTGATCCCACATTATAGATTGATGCTTTTTACCACAAAGTACACATTTTACAAATATTCGACATTTTCTAATTGATTGACCGGGATTCAAGCGGGCATAACAACAATTGTTATCTTTCAAAATAGTTTTCTTTTCCATCAAATTCATTATTCGAGTAGAAAAGCAATCTGCAAATGCATGATTCTTGCTGCAAAAAACACATGACGAAAATATTTAAATTCCCTATTACCGATAATCGTAATAAACACACGATCAAAATAGGCTATAGACGTATGTGAATGCTACTAGAAAACCAGAGGGAGTGGTCCCCCCCAAAACATCTCGCATATTCTCTAATTAACTTATCATACCAGAGAATGTCTCACATGGAATTGGTTTACAATCGACATGAAATTAATCAATAATTAAATTTAGCTTGAATTTTGCATTTTTACTTAATCTATACTATCATTTTTGGCGAGTTATTTGGCGATTAATTCCTGCCATGCGATTAATAGTATCCAAAAATCGAATTTGTGCTTTAGACGCGTTTTTCTCAATCGTTTGGAGCAACATTTGAAGTTAAATTCCACTTGCTGTCACAAAATTTCATATCAGTAATTCCATATATTTAAGTTATTGTGTGTTTTGAGTTATCATGTTTCAATATTTCTAGAAATAACGACCGACAGACGTTCAGCTCCCGTGTTGAATTTGACTCAAAATTTCAAAGGTTTCTAGACTATAGACGTTAATTCTGTGCATCGAATTTTATCTATATAGTTCTCTTCGTTTTGTAGTTACGTTGCTAAATTATATTCGAACAGTCTGGACAGACGGACTTCCACCGAACAGATTCTGCTGGGAATTTGATAAATTTCTACAAATTTGGTGTAAAGACCATATACCAAATTTCAGTGTGACTATCTCAAAATGTTTTTGAGTTATATTTATCTCAGACAGACTTACATTTTGCAAAAATGTTCTTTTCGAACTCGGAGACTTCTAAAATTTGGATATTCGACAAAATCTCAAGTTTGATTTTTTTTATCATATCAAAACATTATGTTATTTTAGGGGTGAGATCTTTGGCGTCAACAAAAATCCGTAGACGAAAAATAAGAATTTTATTATCTGCACGAGCATCTCAAAAGATCAGCTTTTGATAACACGTTGCCATTGCATTTACAAAAGCTCTGATTTTTTTAAAAAATAACTTAATAACTACAGAAAATAAAACCTAGAAAAATGTCTTTTTTAGCACGTGATTATATGAAATGAAATAAATAGGTAATGGGATATTTTTTTAAAAAACAATCAATGCGAGACAAGTTTTTTTTAATGATCGTTGGCAATACCAAAGTGGCTCATTCGATGAAACGATTAAAATGAATAAAAATATAATTCAACTCGCACGAGCGCGTGGTGATTGGCCGTTCAAGAAATGATGTTCGGGAATGATACATTGAAATATGCGCATGAGAATTCCTTTTAATATTTTTAACAATTTCTATACTTTTACTAGAAAATAAAAATATGTATATCGACATGTGACAAAAATTTTAAAAAAATGTTTAAAGGGCACCATTTTATATTAATTTAAACCTCTATCCAAAAAAGTGTAAGTTCAAAAAATGTGATATACCATTAGTAATATATGTACCATGGATTGCTAACCCATCCTCTTGACACAATTGACTTTCACTACATTAATCAAGGAAACAGAGCATCCTTAAATTCCTTGTACATAGCCAGCAAGACAATCCAACAAACAACCAAACGCATTGATATGCCACATAGATATTTAAATGCAATGAAACGTCTTCTGAATAACAATGTGGTCATGACGTATTGACTGTAATGTCATTGGGGAAAAACAGCGAAATGACAGATGCATTGACTTGTCGCTCAGCTAAACCAGTTTCGGATTGTTCGAATAAATCGGGGATCTTCGAACAACATAATCTAGACTCGCTAATAATGCACTATAGCATTTAAATGTGGGGAACTTAATATCAATTTAGCTCAACATCAGAATCCAGAAGGTCAAAATGCGTGTCCTAGTTATCAATCAAACGTTATGTTATCGTTCATATTTCTGAATCCGTGTCAGTTATTAATTTTCGGCTGTGACCGTAGGAGTGTGATTTATACGGTAGGATTTTGCAATATTGGTCTTTTATATGAGCCAAGAAGGCCAGGGTAGATGTCCTAATTTTTTTAATGAAATGTCACATACTTGTTTATGTTTGTAATTATGAATATACGAAAGAGAATTATGTATAGTTGATGATGAATTGAAATATTTAGACAGCTTTTTCAAATGTCATATGGCAGAAAGCTGTCAATGGTGTTTATTTACAAAACACTTTCAGTTATCTCTGCAGATATCTATACTACTATTATAAATGTGAAAGTTTGGATGGATGGATGATGGGGTTCAATCACGCCAGAACGGCTGAAGGAAATTGGATGAAACTAAGCACAGATATAGATTATAGTCTACAGAAGAACAAAGGCTAAGTTTTATTCCGGTTAATTGAGTGGTTATTTTTTTATTAACTAAAAACTAACTTTTCCGCCCAATAATAAAAAAAATCTGAAAACATCTACCTGAGCTTTTTGAATCGTTTGTTTTTATTTTTCTATTTCCGGTGTTCTTTTAATATTATCTTACTATTCTAAAGGAAGGTTTATTAATTTTTTTTTCTTACGCTGTTCTTGTGTTAATATAATTCGTTATTTCCTATTCATTTCTCTTGATTTTTTTCTTGCTGTACTTATTTCTTTTGCCTATTTTCACCATATTCGATTAAACTTTTTAGTTCATTCCATATTACTGCATTTATTGATATTTTTTCTATTTTCCAGTAATTTACTGCAACGGGCATCGAAATCTTGTGACTGGAAATGCCATTTCGATTAAATTTGGTGGCAAACTTTTTTTTTTGGCGAAAATGACTATATATTAAATCTGTTCCACTGTGTGTTTTTGTAATTAAATTGTATTTGTGTTAGCTATATACTTTTTATATATGCTTTTAGTGGTATGTTTCTGTTAGCAAATAATTTAGAATTACGCCAAATTTTCTCAAATTTCTTTGGCGATTGTTCGTTTGCGCCCGACAAACGGAAAAGTAAGTACCCTTACGGTTTTAATAACATAACGTCCCCCCCACGCTAAGGATGTTAGAAGTAACGGTTATTTCAAACGATTCCGTTTATTTTTGTAGTGTATGATAAATTTAAAATTAAACATTGGTAATTAATAGATCTTTTGATTCCTTCAGTAGTGCTTTTGAATGAAAATAAAACAGATGAATTGAAACTAAAATTTTCTAATCCGCATCGCGTTACCCTAACTGGTGCTTAAAATTCACGTCTTTGCTTTGTTCCAATGGACGTTGAAAATTTGTGCATGCAGACGGTTTCGATAACATTTTAGACTGTCAGTTCTCACATATACACCTCAAAATTTCCACGCGTACGAGGTCGCGGGCAAGAGCTAGTTACTAATAAAAAAAAAGATTGTGCATGTGCGTTAAATCTACCTTTCGCTTTACATGGCCTACCGTTTGATTTATGTTTTTCTGATTTCGTATAAATAAACTTTGAGGGGTGTGGACTGCCATTTCGGTGAGATGTTTTTAAAATTTAAATTTTAACTTAAACTAATTTAACAATAAGTAAATTTTTGATTTTTTTCTACTCGATAATTTCCTGTATATATTATTTTACAAAAAATAATTTTTACACCATTTTATAATTTAAAAACAATGTCTTTTTTAATGACACTATTACAGTTATAACGCTAATTCTTCTCTCATTTTTTTTATTTTTTAGCAAAATCCTTTTATGAAAAATTATCAGAAATATTTTTCATTGTCGCAAAGGAATTAATTCCGCTTTCACTTTTTTAATCAATGTTTTAATTACGTGGTTGTCTTTTGTTGTTGGAGATTAACGGGGGGGGGGGGGAGTCATACAAGAGTCGCCGACCCGTCCATACGCATACGGATATCTCATAAAACTGAATGATCGGACCGCCGCAACAGCAACATTGGGAGGAACTGTGGTCGAGTCGTAAAGGCCATCACTGGCCACGGTACAACCTTTCGCTTTGGAGGTAAGTCCTCTCATCTATAGGACGAGCCTAATATCCACTTATTAGTGTACCCTCCAGGGTGGCGAGATACAACCACCATGCTGGAAGCATCTCATCCTCATTTCAAGGTGACCCCAGGAGGGCTAAAGGGTGGAACTCTGCTCATTATATACGAAATTTTACAAAAGGAATGTCCATTATTGTGAAAGGTACTTGCAGTTACATGATACAATATTTTGACACGTTTTTAACAGCGTTATGATTTGAAACGGTAAGGAGACATTATATCTACAATAAACAAACTGATGCAAGGATATTAAATTAGCGCGACTATAATATCCGGCGCAATTTAATGTTTAAAAATATCTTGTTGATGAAAAACATAAATATCAAGATAAGCATCAGAGATTTAATTGATATGAAACGCAATCAATATTGCTGGCGAATGAGCTGGTCGTCAAAGGCAGCAACAAAGGAAATGAATCTTAACAATGAACATCTGAAAAAGTCACTGAGTGATTAATTAATTAAGCTGTGAAAGAAAACCAAAATAATAGTTAAAAATATTTATTTCATAACGAGGATAATAATAAAAGATTTAAAGCATAGTTAATGACATTAAAATAGTCGTTGTGACAAAAATTTATTTTCAAGTTTTGCCCTTTTTTTAATAGTATGTGCATTCCAAATAAAATATTTGATATTTCATTTTTATTTTTTATTTTTTATAATTTTTTAATTATTATTATTTAAATAAATTTTTTTGAATAAGCAACGGTTTTTCTTTTTCAAACATATTTTTAAAATTATTTCTCTAATGAATAAATTACGGCAATATGGAGTAAAATTTGGCGACTAGTGATATATTTTAAAAATAAACTAAAATAATATTTAAAAAAATCTATTTCACCCTGAAAACACAAAAAATTCCTGCATACATACTGAAATATGCATTTATGTTGAAACAGTCATAAAATTTCGGCTTTAACTGCTATTTATCAAACAAATATTGAAAAATTTGATTCCACTAAATTAAATTGTAATTTAATTAATATTTATAAAGAGCAACAGGAACAAAAAAAATTTATGGGAAATACATGATTATTACGATATAGCCATTTATTTAGGGTTAAATTATATTAAATTTTTGAGAATGAATGGACTGTTTTCGATTTCAAAATCGTCTTGATTTACTACCATTAATTAAGAATATTTATCAAATATTGATTGATTAAAGATTATTTATCAATGAAATCTCATTTGTGATGCAGTACTTTAAGTTTATAGATAAGGGTAAGATATATACTCCTTTTATCTCTGAAGATACCAATCAATACGAAATCATCATCATCTTAAATAGAGAGATTAATGATTAGTGGAAAAGATTTTGAAGATGACATTTATATGATATAGGATAGTGTTTTATTGTTTTAATTAAATGCCAACCAGAAGCTTTTGTAAACCAGTATTAGTGGTCTCCTCAAACTTTCTCTAATATCCTTTAACAAATCCATTTGTGTATTGTTAATTTTATGTCATTAGCGAAGGATATCCTTGACGCGATCTTTTTGCGATTAATCGCAAGATTGGGGTTATTTAAAAAAACCCCAAAACCGATTGTGCGTTTTGGAGGCCTCGCATTTTTTATTCAGTTGAATCTAAAATTTGATACAAGAATCTAAGCCACTAAATGAAGTATCAAATTTCATTTATTTGAATCATTGTGTTTTTGAATTGTCACTTTTAATTGCATGTGAATATATATATATGTATATGTATGTGTAATGAATTAATAGTAGTTACGCAAACTCCTAATAGAGTGTGATATTTGGCGATTTTTTTGTGATTAATCGCATCGATGAGTAACAGAAAACCGATTGTGTGTTTTGAAGGTCTCGCTTTTTTTAAAATTAATTTAATCTAAAATTTGATATAAGAATAGAAGTCACCAAATGAAATATCAAATTTTATTTATTTGAGTCATTGGAGTGTTTTTGAATTGTCACTTTTAATTGCATGTGAACATATATGTGTATATGTATGTGTAATAAACTAATAGTAGTTGCGAAAACTCCTAATAGAGTGCGATCTTTGGCGATTTTTTTGTGATTAATCGCATCGATGAGCGGCAGAAAACCGACTGTGCGTTTTGGATACCCCTTTTTTATTCAACTGCACCTAAAATTTGATTTAAGAACAGAAGTCACTAAATGAAATATCAAATTTCATTTATTTGAGTCATTGGAGTGTTTTTGAATTGTCATTTCTATTTTCATGTGAATGTATATGTGTATATGTATGCGTAATGAACTAATAGTAGTTACGAAAACCCCTAATAGAGTGTGATCTTTGGTGATTTTTTGTGATTAATCGCATCTATGAGTAACAGAAAAACGTCTGTGCGTTTTGGTCATTTTTTTCTCATCCAACTGAACGTAAAATTTGACAGAGAAGTGCAATTATTATCAAAAAATGACGCAACAAATCCCATTTATTTATTTTCCCATTTATTACTTTTTGGAATTGTCTCGTTTATATGTTTGTAAATGCATTAATGTAGACAGACGGTCAATTTCTTGACGAATTTGATTCCGAATTCAATACTATCGATACCTTAGATGTTAAATCTGTGCAATAAATTTTATCCATCTAGCTCTCTTCGCTTTGGAACTAATTTATATTCAAATAGATATCTTCTGAATGGATTTCAGTTAGAAATTAACAAAAATTCATAAATACAGAATAAAGACTAAATATCAAATTTCATCCATCCAGTTCTTTTCGCTTTGATACATATTTATATTCAAATAGATATCTTCTAAATGGATTTCAGTTAGAAATTAACAAAAACTCATAAATGCAGAATAGAGACTAAATATAAATTTCATCCATCTAGTTTAAGGTACTGCTGAGTTTTTTAGTTAAGGCTCTGCTCACAGACAGAGAGACGGGGATATATAATTCCAAAAATGTGTTTACCGGACTCATAACAAGATCTGAATTGTAGCGATTTTCAAAATCTTTTTTTCACTTTTTTTGGATGGTTGAAAGATTTTTTTTTATTCTTCGTGAAAGAGAAAGTTTTTTTTTTATATATAATGTCAGAACATGATGTTATTTTGGAAAAGGAGGTTTGTGGCGTCAACAAAAATCCGTAGGTAAAAAAGATTGAAATTTTATTATCTGTACGAGAACCTCAAAAAAATCAGCTTTTAATTACGTGTTGCCACTAAATTTACAAAAGCTCTGATTTTAAAAAAATAAGTTACTGACTACAGCAAATAAAACATAGAAAAATATTATTTTTAGCACGTGATTATAGGAAATGAGTAAATGTGATATTCTTATTTTAAACAATCAATGCGAGACAAAGTGCTTTGGATAATTTACAAGACTAAAGTGACTCATTCAATGAAACAATTAAAATGAATAAAAATATAATTTAACTCGCACGAGCACGTGGTGCTTGGCCGTTCAAGAAATGATGTTCTGACATGATACACTGAAATAGGCATAGGAGATTTTATTTTAATCTTTTTTTAAAAACATATCTTCCATTTTTTTATTTGTTCAGATTTCTATCCTTTTTATATCATCTGCTTATTTCTGTCAGCAAATGACATTTTCATTTTTTCAATATTCTCAAACTTAAATTTGATTTTCTTACTGATACTTTTCAACCTGATTAATGTATCCCGACACTGACACAGAGAATAGGGGCTTTTACCATCATTAAGTGATGTTTTGTTGGCCTTGTAACTTCAGATTCATTGTCTGTGTCATAAATTGGGTGTGGTTGTCCGTAAACCCTCTTCCATTTCTTAATTGCTTTCTAATTTCACAAGAGAATAATTTTATATTTGCTTCTGTTGGATGGCATCATCGATAATGACTCGAAACAGCAGACATAGTCGTAGTGTTTATTTGTTAACCCAAATATGTTAAATGCAATTATGCATAACTAATATTAATAAATCTATATAAAAATTTAGAGGAATGAAAATTAATGAAAATATTTATTTGTGAGAATGTTTGTTGTGTATCAACTTTAAACAATCTTTACTATATTTTATTGCTGCATGAAAATTATGAGAACAGAATTTTGCTGTTTTGAATTAATATTATGTGAAAGTAGGTTACTTCATCTACTACCCATTCTTCTCATTTCCATGCCACTCCAACATGATGGTCAGTTTTTTACATTATGTAATAAGTGATGTTGTGAACGGGGCATTAACACTACAGGGCATCAAATATTATTATATTTGTGTAACTTTTTACTTTCTTGTATACGAAAATTTCAAGAAAGATTACAAGAAAGAGGTTACAAAACTCATTCAAAGAGATTAAAACAATTTATTTCGACAAATCTCCATGTTTTAGAGCTCACTGAGTCTGATAGCATTAGTACATCTATTTTATACTAAATTCGTAGATTTCTATCTAATTTTGAATTAAATCTTTTCAGAAATTTATTCTTCTGGCTATTCACTGTTTGAATAAAAATCAACATGATAACTACTGAACAAAGAGAGTCAGATGAATAAAATTTGGTGCATAAATTTAGCATGGACGCACGCACGCACACGCACGCGCGTAAATAAAAGCGTTTTTAAAAACATGTAAATATGTTTTAGTTGTTGTATGGCCGAATAGAAAAAAACTTTTGAAACTTTAAAACTTTGATTGATTTCACCATACGAGACATGATTGACCTACAAAGAATGAATGGTAAGAAATGTGACTGTCTACATCGCGACACAAGAGATGAAGAGACCAAAATTTTTCCTTCCAGTGATTTTACTACAAGATTTTGAGTGGGATTTCTTCGAATGGATCAACTTAGAATAATGAGTCTTAAGTATGTTTAGACCGCCTGTTGATTCGTATTTTCTCAAGCATGCAAATGCGCTAACTCAAAAACATAATGATTTAAACATATGAAATTTAATATATGATTTGAGATTCCTGTTATAATTGTTGTTAAAACGTTTATTTTTATTCGGCTTATAATCAAATCTTAACCAGTCGAGAAAAAAGCGTCCAAAATAGATATTCGATTTTCTGATACTTCTGAAATATTTGTATCCTAGTGATTCCTTGCCAAAGATTGCATTTTATAATAGATCTTTTCGTAACTCTTATTTGTTTTTGGTGCGCAGTTACTAATACACAATTATGGGATCTTTAAGGGATTCAATGAAATGCCTGGATTGTTATTAACAATACATACGATTAAATATAACTATACATATATAAATATTTGATAATACACGTTATGTTTAAAAGTCAAAGTCAATTACATATATTAATCGATTAAATGCCGGCTTGCTGGCACAGAGGTAGCGCGTCTGGCTCGTGTTCTAGAGGTACAGGGTTCGAGTCCCGGTTCGGGCATGGTTGTTCCTTTGTGTGCTATCTGTGAGATGTGTGGATGTGCCCCCTGTAAAAAGGGGCTGTGCAAGCGTATGTGTGTGTGTTTCATCTTCATATGAGCTAGAAGTCAGACTTCTGCCCTCGGGTGCTCGGGGGTTCATATCCTCAGAAGCTACTGCACCCCTCTTTCCGCGGTAAAAAGCGGACACGACATCATCATCATCGATTAAATATAACTATACATTCATAAATGTTTGATTGTTCACGTTATGTTTAAAAGTCAAAGTCAATTACATGTATTATTCGATTAAATATAACTATATGTATATGAATGTTTGATAATACGCGTTGTGTTTAAAAGTCTAGTCAATTACATATACTATTAGATTGAATATAACTAAACGTATATGAATGTTTGATAATGCTTATTATGTTTAAAAGTTAAAATAATTACATATACTATTCTATTAAATATAACTCTCTATATATAAGTGTTTAATAATGCTTATTATGTTTAAACTCAAATCAATTACATATATTATTCGATTAAATATAACTATACATTCATAAATGCTTAATAATTCTTATTATGTTTAAAAGTCAAGTCGATTACTTATATTAATCGATTAAATATAACTAAACATTCATAAATGTTTGATAGTACGCGTTATATTTAAAAATCACAGCCAATTACATATACTATTCGATTAAATACAACTATACATTCATAAATGTTTGATAATGCTTATTATGTTTAAAAGTCAATTTAATTCCGGATATTGTAGTGGAAATTCTGCTTTCTCATAATGAAAATTTTGGCTTCATCTGGTGGTCAGAGCGGCCATGAAACAGACCTAAATAGTATTTCTATTTAAAAATAGGAGTTAATTTATTTTCTGGATGCCATCCAGAGGGAAGCTGACCACATTTATTATTATTTTCTTTTGGCAGAAACTTCCAACAGCTTCCTACTTGTTGTTATTATTTTTATTTTATTACTGTTATAATTTATCATTAAATATTTATCGTTTGGTGGTGTACGTTAATACTGTAAAAATATGTAGCGGTCTCATGACTTTACTATCTTTTCTTTTGATGCAACAGATGGCGTTATCTTAGTAACATCAAGGTATATTTCCAATGACCCTTTTACCTCATAACGAAGTTATGGAGGCTCCTCCTCTACAAATGAATTAACATCACATTTTCTCATAGATAAATATTAATAAATGATAATGATACATCTGTGATTAGAAACTTATTTATATGACCATTTAATGTTTAGCAAACTTTCTAATTTTTTATTGAACAAATAACTTTATTATTTGTAAAGTCAATAATGAAATTTTGTCAGTTTGTAAGCGTAATTTTGGTCAATTTTAAGTTAAGTAACACATAATATTTTATTCATTGAGTGTTTTGTAAATTCAATAAGTAGAATATTTTTTATTTACTTGTATTCACTAAATCAAATGCATTTTATTCTCAATAAAAAAATAATTAAGATGTAGTATTCACCTATTCAGATTTTTCAAGTATGGTTTAGAAGAAAAAAAAGTGATGGAACATGATCGAATAAAGTTATTTTCGATTGCTTTTGAAAATGGACTCCATTCAAAATTCTGCAAATGTAATCTTTATATCACATTCTTTGAAAGAAATGGAACTTAATATAAAATTGTGAAAGAAAGAAAATGAACGGACACGAGAAAAGAAAAAAAAAGAAAGATACTTTCACAAATAAATGAATAAGAAAAAAGGAATAAAATAAAGAAATTATAAAAGATAAAGAGCGAAATGAGAGAGTTCTTTATTTGGAGAAAAGCGTTTTGGAGTGAATACATATAATCTAGTAGCTACTTTAAACGTTATTGTTGAAAAATTCGAATATTTCTTGGAAGCATTTAAAATTATGATAAATAATTTCAATTTCTTATAGTTTTTTTTTCTTCTCTCCAACGATAGCAGAAAGAATTTGAGCGAAATTGAATAGAAAGATTGAGATTTCATTTAAATAAATGACTATTTAGGCTATCAACCTAAGTAGAAATAAATCTTCTATTAGTATTTTTTTCATTCAAAATATAAATAAAACTTCCATGAAAACAATCCTGTTTGTGTAATAAGTTTAAGTGGAACGTACCTTATATGATGTATAATAACTTTAAAACCCACTTTTAATCTTTAAATAGAGCAATTTCTTATAGTTGTAATAACCGAACTATTAAAGTAATAGAATAAAAATAATCCAAACAAAATTTTGAAAATTATATAAAAGATAATAAACATCATAATAATTATTTTTAATGAAATCGTTTTCAGTTTTTCTTGTGAATTAATTTTTAATAATATACAACTGAATTCTAAATAATGCTATAAAATAATTTTATAACACACTTTTAATTGTTAAACCGAGGAAAACGCCATCGTTATAATAACCAAACTATTAAAGTAATAGAATAAAAATAATCCAAACAAAACGTTGAGAATAATATAAAAGATAATAAAACACCATAATAATTATTTTTTATGAAATCGTTTTCAGTTTTATTTGCGAATTAATTTTTAATAATTATATTCTAAATAACATTAAGGATCAAAATAGTTTGATGAATTTCAAGCTAATATCACAGCAAATTTTATTTTAAAAACCAGAAGTATCATCTGAAAAAATAGTCCTTATTTTTTATTAATGATGCTATCTTTTTTTTAAAAAACTTAAAGCAAGCAATCGTGGCATTATTTTAATTAATTGTTTTAATTTCAAAATTTCACGTGAACAAATTTTTTAAAAATAATTTAGCTGAGAAAAAAAAGTACACAGTTGTTAGAATGGATTAGAAAATAGAACAGTTTTAAGTATAGTTTCTCCTTTAGATTATTTATAGATAGTTTTCTTTCTTTTTTTTATAATTCACCACGTTTAAAATAAAGAAAATTAAAGAAAAAGAAAGTTTTTATTTTATTTTTAAAATAAAATTTGAAATTTATTTTGAATAACTTTCCGAATTAATCGTAAAAAAAGATTAAAATGAAATCTGCTATGCATATTTCAATGTATCCTGTCAAAACATCATTTCTTGAACGGCCAAGCACCACGTGCCCGTGCAAGTTAAATTATATTTTTATTCATTTTAATCGTTTCACTGAATGAGTCACTTTAGTATTGCAAGCAATAAAAACACACACCTCTATCTCGCATTTGTTAAAAAAAATATCGCATTTCCTATCGATTTCATTTCATCTAATCAAGTGCTCAAAATGACATTTTTCTAGCTTTTGTTTGCTGTAGTCATTAACTATTTTTTTTAATTCAGAGCTTTTGGAAACACCTTATTAAAAGTTGGTGTTTTGAGATTCTCGTGCAGATAATGAAATCCCAATTTTCGCCTACGGATTTTTGTTGACGCCAGAAGCCTCATCCTAAAAACAACATTATTTACTGACATGACAATAAATCAATTTGTGAAAGTGGAATTTCGACTCAAATGCTGAGACGATCGATTGTTTTCGAATACTTAAGGTTAGAAACAACATAAACAATTCTAGAATAAACAGTTCTTGTTTATTAAGTTAAATGAAGCGAATGAAATTGAGGAATTCTGTTTAGAGATTTCACGTGTGAATGCTGCGTTTCAAAAGTCAATTAAAGTGAAATGAATGTTATCTTTCTTTCAATATTAATTAAGGATTTATATAAATCTTGGGCTTTCACCTATGTTTTTTCTAATTTAAAAATTTTCAAATATCAAAATGGAATAGAAATAAAACAAATAATCTTTTAATAAAGTCGAAGAGATTCTTCGTTTGTAGAACTGATTGAATACTCAAAAGTTTAAAAAACCGTTGAAGTATCTATAATAAGAATAATTACACAACGTCCTAGAGTAATTCGAATTTTTAAATTTTTACCTCATTTTTCATTAATTTTTAATTATCCAATTCATGCTTGTAGCGAAGCCATAAAAATTGTAGTAGGAGGAGACGTGCAAGATTGCTTAAGCTTTCGGGTTTCATTCGCAGCTCATAAAAAAACTTGGGAAACAATCTCATGCTGATTCTGCAGGTGGAGAAACGTCTTTGCAGATTTTGCGAATTTTCTCTTATTAAAAAAAGCCCTATAAGAAGGTCAAAACTAGAGGCAAAGTTAAAAATAGCTGTTAATTAGCATAAATATCTCTGTCACATTATAACTACAACATTGTAACATTAAAAATTTTTTAACGACATACTGTCGCCATTAAAAATTATTTTAATGCCATTTCTTATTTGGTCTTTGAATTTAAACAAACCTTTACATGAAAATTTGAAATAACAACGTTAATATTCGCTTTTCCATTCTCTCACATGCAATAAAGCAACTTTCATACATTTCTTCAGAGACTAATACAAAACGATGTAAAAATATGAAAACAATAAATCGAATTAATTGTTGTTTATTAATAGGTTTGCTGCATAATATTGAAAACAATAATTGGCATTAAAAGTTATTATAAAAGTGAGAAAATTATATCATTACTGAATATTATAATTCTATATTCTGTATTAATTGTAAATTTTTTATATTGCAATATAATCGCGTGTGTGTTTGCGTATTCGTGGAAACAGAATTTTGAAAATACATAGTCGAAAAGAAGAAACTTATGAAATTATAACTATAAATATAGCAAAATGACAGAAATTTTCCCCTTCAGTAATTTTACTAAATGAATCTGATAGGAACTTCTATGAAAAGTGTAGATTTATGAAATTGAATCTTAGGTATCCTTTAAAGAATGCTGTTCCCGTGTTAGCCTGGCTATAAGGTCTCAGCTTCAGAACATGAGGGTTTCAAGTAAGAGACTGGATTCCATCAAAGAATTATGATGTAAAGGGGTAGGATGCTCGTCAAGTCCTTGGGGACGAAACGTCCTCCCTTTGGTGAGGTGCGGAAGTTAGGAGAGGAAAATTCCACCTCAGACGTCGTCAGATCGTGGTTTCAAATTACTAGGTCCTTTTCAAAATAGTCCTAGTATTGCTTTAAAAAAACAAATGTTGCAATAACTGAATTTTTTTTAAAAATATTGTTAGCATTAGGGTTTTTATCTCTTCATTTTGAGTGTGGGAAATACAAAAGTCGTCAGTTTTCTAAGCGCTTGTTAGAATTAAATAAAAAAAGGGAATCTGATTAGAAAATAAGAGATCATTTTATATATTTATATAAAGCATTTAAATTATTTGTTGAAAGGATATAGCAGAGTCGTGTCCGAAATCATGGAGAAGCACAACACAGAAAAACCCAAATCGAATTGACGAAAAAACTATAGTATAATACAGAGGGGCGGGAAACCCTTATCCTTGATCTTAAATATCATAAGATTTTAATAGGGAAAATATTTTTTCACAGCGCTTATATAATTAGATTTCGATGGGGATTTCCACAACACGCGCCTAACAGGTAAGGAAAACACAGGGATCTTTTTAAAAGAATGTGCATGGCTGGGAAATTTTTATCTCTCACACGCTGAGAACCTGTTGTCTTTTAGCCGATTACACAGCCTCTGTTAAATTAATTAACTAGAACGAGTGGAGTGGATCAGGAAATAAGAGAATATTTTAGAATGAAGTTACTATGAGCTAAATTAAGATAAAGCTCTGGAAATTAATTAGGGTTTAAATTAATAGTTTAAAATACCATTACACACACACACACACACACACACACACACACACACACACACACACA
>JAOUZG010012368.1:235319-247304 GCA_026289955.1 Argiope argentata | reverse complement strand
CGCCAAATTTTTTTTGGCGATTTTTTGCTTGCGCCTGGCAAACAGAAAAATGCCATAAAATGTTTCCACAACTGATTCTCTACCTCTGAAAACATAAATGATCTCATTTTTGGAAACATTAATTGGATTTTTGGATATTTTAATAACACATACCAGGAATAATCGCCAAAGGACTCGCCAAGGATCATATGATAGATTCAGTAAAAATGCTAAATTCATGTCAAAGATTAATACTTCGTAATTATTATACGCCAATCTATACAAAACGTATAACACCTTTATTGTGAGAAAGTTCCCAGGAGACTACACTCGTTGGTTTTTGTGAGAGTAAAGATGTAACTGCACTGAAATTTATTGGTAGTTGCATGAAGCATATGGTGAGCACACAGATATTACCCTAGTAGCCCACAAATATTGTACAATATTGATCAATATTCGCAATATTGTTTAATATTGTGGAATATTGTTTAATATCATAAGACATCGCACATTATTGTACAATATTATACTATCTGGGAATGTTACATCAAACTATCGAAAAGGGAGACATAATTTTTGAAAGTGGAACAGGTAGATATCGTCGACGCTGAAAGCAAGAACGGATCATCAGATGCAACAAAGTTTGTGAACGTTGCTCTTGTGAATGATGTTGGGTGGGATTTCTTTGCAGAAAATATTGAAGAAAAATGCGCCACGCCTCGACAAATGTTTACATAACGGGCGCAATTATGACGAAAAGTATAATTTCCATCCAACTTTATGATACAGATAAAGTTATAGTAAGATTTCGATCCTGTTTTATTTTCATAAGCAGTGCAATTAATTTTTTACTGAAACTTAAATTATTTTGAATTATTTTTATTGATAAGTGTTGCAAAGCATGAAAGTTTTGAATTTGTTAAACCTATAATGCTCATAGACAAGACAAGCAGTAATGTAAATTGTGGTATGTGTAATGTAACATGCTTGCAAAATGAAAAAAATGAAGGAAAAAAAAACATATTCGTAGTAAACATGATTCTGGCTAACAAATATTCATTAGATAACAGGTTTTTAAATTTTTAATTAGATTTTTGAATTAAAAATTTATTTACTTAAAATTTTGAATTAATTTTTTTATCAAAGTGTAATGTTTTTTCCTCTCTAACTTCAAAACATACCATTGCACAAATTTTTTTAACTCCTTAAAAATTAAAGAATAAGATTTCCTTTGATATCTATTGTGATTTAGTACAATTTTTGGCTTTCTAAATGTAAGAATTTTTCTGAAAATTTGCTTTAAGTGTTTTTTACAACTATTCTCTTCATTGCTGTAGTACTTGCATTTATATACATAAGTGTTACAACGACAAAAAATGCTTTTTTTGTGTGTGAGCATGGTATCCAAGCTACATAATTCATGTTAAATTTTAAAAATAAAATAAAATATCGATGAGTTAGTTTTGCAACTTTATGCAAGCTTTAAGATTGAGATATTACTGATAAGAAATTCAGATATATCTGAAGCTTTTTTTTATTGAGTTCATCTAAAAACTTTTTAAATTATTGTGGAAATATTTGCTTTTAATAAAAGCAACATTCTGGAAACGGATCAACCAGAAATCTAAAATTGAAAAATACAAAAAATATTCTGATCACCTTTAAGGAAAAAAATCTGTTATACAAGCACTTTCTTTTTTAAGGCCTTAGATTTGGATTAAAATTCGAATGTTTTAAATTAAAATAGTTTTGAATTAAAAAAAAAATTTCCTCAGTCCCTTACATCCTATTTATAACGTTAAAATCCCCTCTATAATTTAAATTTATTTTGTTAGTCAAAAATTAATTTTTGGATTGTTTCAGTTAAATTTGTTGATTATGTTCTTAGTGATCGTAAGAAAATAGTTATTTACCTAAGTATTTGTTATACAATAAACTAAATTATGTTTTTGATAAGCTCTAAAAATTTCTTTCTATCTAAAAGATCTTTGAATACGTTAACTGCAGATTATAACGTTTATTTTGAAAGTTATATATTGCTTGTTAATCATAGTTATTTATTTATTTGTTTCCTTTAACATTATTAATACCTATTTATTAAAATTACTTATTTTACTTTATTTATTAAGCGTTAATTCATTAAAATGTCTAAATATTAAAAATGAGGAACTTCATTTAGGTATTTTAATGATTGTGAAAATTATAGTTTAAAAAGAAAGAAATATGTAATAAAAGAATAAGAAGGGAAAAAATACTTCTGACGAAATTGTACAAAATTTCCTATACATTATTTTAAAAAAGTGAAATGAGTTAATTATACGTTAAGAAAATCACATGAAAAATGTAATTGTGTGTGTTCTTGGATATATTATTATCTATTATCAGACACTATGCTAAAAAAAAGGGGGAATAAGATCGATCCAAAATTGATAATTTTTCATTTGCACGACTCCAATCGTTACCATTGATTTCATCGTAATCAAAAATATTATTACAAGTTGTTGCCAAATACTAAACAGCAATCAATAGAAAATAAGAGAAATGTTGTAAATAAATACTATTGTCAAATTTTAGTGCGTTAGAACTCGTTCCAAATTAAAATATTGTCGCTTGTCTTCGCCAAGCAATGAATGATAAATCAGCAAACAGTGGCGATAATTTAGCAACGTAACTTAAAAGCAGCTGATGCGTTAATGCTGAGTCATATTAATGGAAAACGACTTTAAAGATAAACGATATGAGTTATACCATATGAACATGAATCATTTCATTTTCCATTAAAACAAAGGAAAATATAGAATATAATTGTAACAATCAAAACTTTATTTCGGAACCGTAATAAAGGTAAATTAAGTTATTCAGTAGAGTATAAATAAATTGTCTTTTTTTGCTGAAGAGGAAAAATATTTTATATTTGATATAAAAAAACAAAGATATTACAAATCTTTAAATAGAATTTCTGCATGCGTTATTCAGATACTATTGTAATTGAGTAAATGGCAAGACTGATTAAATGCAACGAATCAACGACTTCTTTCTTACGGAGAAAGTAATGAGTTGTATAGTGTAACAAAGAAAACTGGAGTTCATCGGTGAATAGGAATACATTCATTTATATGCGCTATCGCTTGCTATCTGTTGCAGTTCATTCATGCATCAAAGGGAACGGAAACCAAAAAGAATGAGAGAGAAAAAAATCGTCTGCGCCTTCTATCGAAAAAATCTTACTTCCTTGTTTGAAAGTTACTGTTTTTACTTCTAAATTCAAATTTGTGGCATCTTTAAATTTTATCCGAAGTAGTTCCCCCCCCTTAAAATAAAAGAATGCATAAAATAGCAATAGAATAATAAATACTCTGAAAAATTGGTGTAATTGTCACCATAACTTGTTCAAATAATCGCCTGCGTATGTATATTTAGTAAAAATATTATTCAACTTTTCTTTTAATGAATTATAAAATTTCATTTATATAGATATTATAGTTCGATATTTATTAAAATCTAATTTAAAAATATAAATATAATTTGAAATCTAATTATCTTTAATGAAAAAAGCTTTGTATTTATAAAAAAATATCAGACGATTCTTATTTGCATTGAATAAAACCAAAAAATATTTTATTAAGTATGTTATTTACTGTTAATTATTTAAATGTTTTTTTACATATCCAAAAAAATCGAAAATATACAAAGAAATCAAAAACTGAAATTCATTTCTCTTTAAGTTAAAATTCTTCGTTATTAGAATCATTAATCATTTACAATTAATCGTAATCGTAAACTTTATAATTCTTCAGCATAATTCAGCTTCCAAACGATTCATTTAAGAAGTATTCTTAACTGGCAAAATAAATTCTTTTGCTTATTTATATTTTAATTAATTTTTTTTAAAAAATAGTCTTTTAATATTTTATTAAAAAGTGAAAACTAAAATATCTTTGAGCGATGATTCAAAATTAATAGCGAGAACATCGAGTTAAATGATTAACGTGCAGGTAAATAAACAATCCTATTTATTTTCTTCTTGTGAATTTATTTAGAATAAATGGAGATATTCAGTAAAATTTAAAAATATATATATTCTTCCAGTTTATAATGTATCTGAAAACTATAAATAGAAATTTACTCTTTATGAATTCAATTAATTTTTTGATTAAAATAGATTGAAAAATAAAAGCAACGAAAGAAGAAAATTCTTCCTGTAAATAACAAATAATTCCACTAGGAAGTTTCAACTTCTTTTGAATAATTTAGA
Source organism: Argiope argentata (assembly GCA_026289955.1). Taxonomy (NCBI): domain Eukaryota; kingdom Metazoa; phylum Arthropoda; class Arachnida; order Araneae; family Araneidae; genus Argiope; species Argiope argentata. Next base: position 243,070 of record JAOUZG010012368.1, on the reverse strand, counting down.
TAAACAGCTTTTATATCTACTGTAATGACACTAATATCAAACGACTTATTTGTGTGAAAATCTTATTTATTTTTGAGGAAGGAAATTATTTCCGTCCTCTCGGTTCTTTTGTTTCTGTGCTCTTTCCTTTACGAAATAAAAGACCATTCTTAAAGAAAGGTGAATGAGCTTTTGAGAATTACTAATTTTGTTTTCCATTTTGAAATGGAGGAGCTTTCAATCTTCTAAAAAGAATTTTTTTTTATCGTTTAGCTGAAAACATGCTTAATTGCATGTTTTTTTTCTTCAAAATGTGCATTCTAATTTTTAGAAAGGCACTTTCTGTAGGAAATACCCAGAGGAAAACATTTAAGAAATTTCATGTTCTCATTAAATCGTATTTTTCTCATTTTGGAATGTTGTTGCCTTTTCTGTGCTATCTTAAAACTTACGCATATTAAAGACTTAATTCATAAGAAAATTTTCTCGTAAGTTGTGAGAAACCGTTATAAAAAAGATAACTCGTTGATCATTTATCTATCAGATATATTGGCTACAAATAAATGAATGTTTTTTTGGTGCATACGTATCAGACCATTCAACTTTATCGCCAAATTTGGAGTCGCCGCCAATGATTTGCTAAACCACCAATTATGACAATCCGGCAATGGTGTAATCCGTTGATCTTTATCGTCAAATTTAAATCCGTCGCCAATGAGTTACTAAACCTTTGGCGATCGTTGGCGAAGACGGTATAATACGTAAGTACCTGGTTTTTTTTATTATACAAAATTGAATGTTTTGTGGTTACAATAACTGATTAAATAACCGTTTTGCAATGACTTTGATAGATATTTTTCGATGAACAAAGCAATAATTGCTTTTTAGTATTTGTGTAGCTGCATGTTTCAATTTTTTTTCGAAAGTTGTTTTCTTCTTACATGTTAGAGAAAAATAAAAGCTATAGTTATCGTTAAAAATACAACTTCTAAATTGTAATTAATTTCGGCGACTTAGATATTCAGAAAAACATTTGTGGAATTTACAACAAGTTGGTGAGATAAAATATAAACATCATTGCTTACCTGTATCATATTATGAATCAAATTCGTTAAAAAAAAGGTACTTGCCGCAAACATTTCTTCAAAAAAAAGGGGGGGGGAGAAAAAAAGAAAAATTTTACAGATACATTAAAAAAAATCATTTCAGCATTCATACTGAAGCAAATAATACTTATTTTTTGTTTATTTTTTATATAATTGTCGCTATTTCAATACGTAAAAAATCATATATTTTTAAAATTATGGGTGTATTCTTAAACCAATTACAGTTTTTAAAAATTTAGGTAGTAAAAATATGAAGTCTGTGCTAACCCTTAATGTATTAATTAGGAGAATTTTAAAAAATACTGACTGTACTAACCCTTATTTTTTTTAATTTTACTATCTGAAATAATTATTGAAAATTGTACGAAGGAATTTATAAATATATCAGTTTGTAACAAATATAATGTTTGACAAACATGCGACACATTGATTTTTTTTTCAGACTGAAATACAAATTTGGCACTTCTTTTTAATTGATGCAGTATAAATGAAACTTTTTTACAAATAATCTTTTGGTGATCTAACATTCATCTTGAACGTATTGAAGCTTTTAAAAATTTTCATTTGTTTGTAAGGATAATTGTATTAAGTTTGCCATACACTCTTTTCAAGAAATGTATTTTTATTAATCTGTAATATTGCTTCCTTGGGTGGTTGATCTCATACTAAAAAAGATAACTTAACTGATAACTGTAATATATACTATTTCTAATAGATGCAAACTTGTCGACTCTGGAGACAAAATTGAAAGTTCCAGAAACTACTGGAATTTTGGGATATCTCAAATAGAATTAGAGTTCTGAAGTTAATTTTAGAACATTCGAATTCTGTTGCGGAGAGTATAAAAACACAATGGGCATTTTTTTGAAGCTTTTAAAAATTTTCGTTTGTAAGGATAACTGTACTTTGTAAGGATAACTGTGTTTACTTTACACTCTTTTCAATAAATTTATTGTTATTAATCTGTAATATTGCTTCCTTGGGGCGTTGATCGCATACTAAAAAAAGATAACTAATATAGACTAGTTCTAATAGATGCAAACTTGGAGACTTTGAAGACAAAAGTTAAAGTTCCAGAAACTACTGGAATTTTGGAATATCACAAATAGGACACGAGTTCTTAGGTTAGAATTCTAGAACATTCAAATTCTGTCGCGGAGGTTATAAAAACTCAATTGACTGTTTTTAGGGAGGGTGGGTTAATAGCACTAGAGCCACTCTTGGCCAAACTGCGCCTTCAACGAATTTATTCATTAGTCAATAGTTGAGTTGAGATCAAGATAGTGGTTGACTGAGGTCGAGTAGTTGAACGAAATTTTGATCTTAAGTTATTTGTAGAGCTTTGGGCTGTTGCTATTGTTTAATCTCCTTTTACTACTTGCATCTGCTGTTTACTATAACATACTGGTCTGCTTTTCAACTATGCTTTGTTTCGTCATATTCACGTTTTAGTGTTGGATAAAACGCCTTTATCCCTTATTAAGCCTCGTGAGACTAATACTCATTGGAACTGGATTCTTTCCGTAACACTGTTCACGCGACAAGCAGCTACATGATAACCTTAATTACCCATGCTTTACACAGGATTGGATTATCACGTAGGCAAGGTAGGCAATTGCTCAGAGAACCCCCTTCCACCCCTCTAATTTGAGAAATTCAGAACAAGGAAGAAGATGTATCAAACCTTGATGTAGCTCTGGATCTTCACAAGGATTCAATCGACCCTGGCCTTGGAACATCTAAGTACATGTTGTTTGACACTGTATTGTGGCATCATGTTCTTTGTTCTTTCCTTAAATGAGCAATCGATTCCAAAATAAAGCTGGAGTGATAGATGTAGCACATGTCACTTAAATCGATTCCGGCTTTACACTTCCGAATCTCTCTGTGTATAGAAGACGAGATATCTAATGGCTCAGAACGGTCTGTTGTGATTAAGAAGAAGCGTGTTAGGAACGTGAAACGGAATTTCCACTGCCGACGAAAGTCGGAAGATGCGAATTCACCCATTGTGAACACGCTTTTGTCCAGGAAAAAAAGCACTTATGTTGTCTGGAATGAAAAGAAAAAGAGAGTCGTTTTATGCGTTCACTCACCTATTTTAAGTTCGGCGAAAAAGAATCGGGTAGCTTAGCCAGCGAAGTGTTCAAGCTTTTTCCGAAGAAAAAGAACTTTCGAAGCCATTAAAGAGTATGAAGTCAGATTATAGTTTTTTTTTATATTTTCAATTCATTAGTCGGATTATACTAGTTTTGGCTTAAATTTGACAACATGATGCAGTTTTGAAGTAATTAGTATATAGCCCCTTATGTTTTTTAAAGGATTTTTGACTCTTCAGATAGGTATTAAAGTTAAAAAAAAGTTCAAAAGGTACTAAAGTAAAGAACGATAAATACCATTAATATTTAATTAATTACGTTTAATTAACTAATATTTAATTTTGGAAGTCAATGCGTACTTTTACAGAATAAAAAAAAAGACTAATTTCATAGAATTGAACAAGACGATGTAGCACTAGACGATGTGAATAGCTGAATTTATCTTGTGACTGCGGTTTTGATGAATTACCCAATTGAGTATAATTATATTAAATTATTTCTTAAAAAAATATTCCTGAACTTTCATGTTCGAAGCTTGAAAGGCCAAAGAAATGTATCGAAATTGTAACATTCTATAGACTTTTTCTTTTTTCATTATTTGAGAGTATGATGTTGTTTTGGTGTCTCCGAAATTTACGGGCAAAAAATATTTGTACCTGCTTTTTCCAGGATTGCATTATTATTATGTGTACTTCTTTGAAAGCAGATGCGTTTTTGAAAGGTTGACCTGATTTTACCAGTATTGCTTTATTATTACGTATGCTTCTTTGACAGGAGATGCGTTTTTAAAAGATTGACGCAAAACTATGACAGGAAGGACTATTCATCAGTAAGTTTTGTAATTGACGAAAAAAACCAACTCGAGATTTTAACGAATATCCATGATTTAAATCTTCCTGAATTAGAAAAAAAATCTAATTCAAGAAGGAATTATGTTCGTTTTTTTTTTTGTTTATTACAAAGGTATTTTGTGCTAGAAAGACTGAATTTGATGTATAATCTTTACATAAAATTTGTAGATTTCTATCAAATTTTGAGCAATATCCATTCAGAAGAAGCTTATATGCCCAACTGTAAAACTATGGATTAGAACGATAACAACAAAAAGTAGAAATTTACGTAAATAAAAGTTGTGTCAAAAGAATTTAAAAGAAAATATGCAATCGAATTTTATAAAATTTGATAATCTCGGGTGGCGATGGAAAATCAATTTTCATCATTCTAAAAGCAAAGATAACAGGGATATTATCTTGGAAGAAAATGTACTATTTAATGGCACGCTTCCAAGGGCAAACTGGATTTGAAAATATCTATTCAAATATTTAACAAAAATCAAATGTGAATAAATGTTAATCAAATGTTTATTTTAAAGATTTAAAACTATTTTTTATTCTTATTAAAATAACGAGTATCTGTCTTATTTAATAACTTAACAGTTTGGCAAATGTAAAAATAATTAGTAAGCACTTCATCATATTAGGTACCAAAAGCAAACATGAGGATTTCGGAATTTGACAAAAAACCCACCAAATATTTAACGAATATAAGAAGTGTTATTGTTGTTACTTATGGCACTTGCCATGGACAAGCCCCCTGCTGAGACAACAGCAGATTTAAGCCGAAAAGAGCGTCTCTTGTTTTTGAAGTAGCTCCAACTAGGGCCAAGAATACGACTTAGCTACATACTTATCACAGTCACTTGCACAACCCCTTTTTACTGGGGGACACAGTCACACATCTCACAGATAGCACACAGAGGAACAGCCATGCCCGAACCGTGACTCGAATCGGGGACTCCCAGAACACGAGGAAGACGCGCTACCTCTGTACCAGAAAGCCGGCATATAAGATGTAAATTAATAAATTCAGTGATTCTGAATATTTAAAAACTCTTCTTTAAACTTAAAATCTTTTATTAAAAGGTTCTTATTAGTTGTGTTCCTTAGTAAAATAATTTGTCCTGTTTAATAACTTAACAGTTTGATTGCTATAAAAATAATATGGCGGCATTTCATCATATTAAATTTTCTCTAAATTTTTCAATTCCATAGTAAGCTATGTCTCCCTTGTGATTTGAACACCCTGGTTTCGATTATCGGTTAGGGTATGGTTGTTTTGCTGTGTTCTATCTGTATGACTGTCCCTGTAAAAAGGGGTTGAGAAAGCGAATGTGTTGTGTTTTACTCTCGGTCCTAATTGACGCTACTTCAAACAAGAGACGCTTAATTCGGCTTAAGGCGACCAGGGACCTTTAAAATGACCTTCACAATTTTCATCTTAACAATCTGAAATTTTACAGACATTAAGAGTAATACTATAGGGGATGACACACATTTTTAAAGAACTATATTAATTTATTTAGTAGTTACTGGGGCTAATATAATTTAATATTAGTGATAAATAACGTTAAATGAAAAATGTTACAGGCGCTCTAAATTTGTTCGAAAGCGCTCCAATTTTTATTATTACTTTGTCAAAACCTTTCGAAACAAAAGCTGGGATTAATTTTGAAGTTTGAGTCCAAAATATCAAAATTAACCAATGTTATAACTCAAAACTATTAAAACTTAAAAAAAAAATCAGTAGTTTTAATTATTATATTGGTTAATTTTGATATTTAGAACTCAAGCTTCAAGTTTAATCCCAATTTTTGTTTCAAAAAAGTTAAAGTAAGTAATAATAAAAATTGAAGAGCTTTCGAACAAATTTGTAGCTCCTGGAACATTTTTCATTAACGTTATATATCACTAATATTATATTATACAAGATTTTTTAAATATTAACTTCCGGAAACCGGGGATATAAGCCATTGTAGCTATAAATCCCAATACCTTATATCTTTCAAGTTCAAGATAACATTTTATTTTTATTTTATGCGAAATAAACTGTTGAAAAAAAAAAGATTAAATTAAATGTTTAAAAATTCATTAAAAATAGAGTTTTAATTTGTAGGTCAAAACTCTAGCATCATTGAAAAGCTAATTTTTTTAAATTTATCTTGATAAAAAAATCAATTTTGTGCTGTAATATTTTCGGAAGTTATAGCGAAAAAACGTTAAAATTTGGCTTATTTTTTAATTAATTAAAATTTTAATTAAAAATTCAAAAAAGGGCTCCAAGGTGCACATTCTCGGCACCCAAAGTATACCTATACCAAATTTGGTAGCTGTAGGTCGAACGGTCTGGCCTGTACATCGCCAATAGACACACACACACACACATTTTGTTTTATTATAAGTAGAGATTAGCCCCTCGAACTCATAAATACATTAACATAAAGCTTTAAAATTGTGTGTGTCATCATCTATAGTGTTATTCTTAATGTCTGTAAAATGTCAGATTGTTAAGGTGAATTGAGAAAGTCATTTTAAAGGTCCCTGGTCGCCTTAAATTCGCTGATGCATCAGCGGGCTTGTCCATGGTAAGTGCCACTAGTAACAACAAACAACTTAATTAGCTATACTGCAAAACCTTTAACCTTTTATTTCTTTTTCACATCTAAACCAAATCAAATCGACTTGTCTTCTCAACAACGATTAAACCTTACAGCTGTAAATAAAAATGACTTAAATAGAATGACACAATTATTCTTAATCGTATTAAGCATCCAAATCAACTCTCTTTGAGGCTTCTTGAAATGATTAACTCACGAAGAATCTGTCACCAAAGGTCCATATTAAAGTTCTAAAATAATGTGCGATCACTTAATAAAAGCTCTGCTGAAGCTGAGGTTTCTTTACCACAGCCTAATTGAGCTAGGTCACGAACTACACGTTTTTCCTTTTTTGTTCTGCTCCCTGTGGACACTTAGTAACATTGGCTTCTTCGAATCGGGGTCACTGGCACCGTTATTGCCACAAATTGGCCTGGATGGGCCGAGGAAATGTTCAGCTCCCGGAGTAAGACTTCAAAAGAAATGGGGATTGTCCGATTGGCGCTGTTTTTATAGAAGGGTTGGCGATTTTTTAAGGAGTTGATAATGCGGAACAGGAAGACTTAATATTTACTTTTTATGTTTTTAAAAGTTGTTGGCCCCATAATTTGTAAATAGAAAAACTAGTGCTCTTTCTTGCTGGTTTTGTAAGCAAGTCATAAGTGTCGGATGCAAAATTACAAATAAATTAACCAGTTGACATACGAATTTATTTAACTATCTAATTAGATAGCTCATCCTATTTCGGTAATTTATTGTTAATTTGATTTTTTTAAAAATAATATATGGAGCATTTGGGATACCAAATCTTTTCATATTGATTTTTTCGTGTTTAAATACTTAATTAGGTGGCTTAATTGCAGACTTGAAAATAAAAATTCAGTAATTCGATGCGCGTGTCAGACACGTCTCTGTATGCGAAGGGGTTAATAAAATGGATTTCCATTTCAACATAATCAGCCAGAAACATTTGTTGCTCATCGATTTATTAAGACTAGCTTGAAAATCAGCGGGTTTAATACTGTAAGTGTTAGTGGTGTCCCGCAAACTTTCTTGCATACTTTCTAATAAAAGTTAATAACATAACAACATAAATAATTAACATACTCTCAAATGATATACCAGAGAATACCT
>JAOUZG010012368.1:210227-231824 GCA_026289955.1 Argiope argentata | reverse complement strand
TGTGTGTGTGTGTGTCTGTGTGTGTGTGTGTGTGTTTAATGATATATATATATATTAACTTTCATTTTCACTTTTTCTGGTTGCAAACAAAGTTTTGCTTCGCGACAGATTTTTTTCCTGATCAGTGCTTCAACTGATTTGGTACTCGACCGAAAAAAAATCGTTTTTTTAAAAAAAATATCTACACGTGGAATCTGATAGTCTCGTGTTGGTTTAAAACCGGTTTAAACTGGTTAATGACTTTAATGAATTGAGGCAATTCTTAAGATTTCAGGGAGTGAATAATTTGAAATTAAAGATGTAACTTTAGTTGATGAGAAATTGCCAAATGTGTCAACCTTCTGCATTATTATTTAATAATCCGAAAAGAGAAAAATTGATGCCTGAAAAGTGATTTATCGTCCACGTATTTTGAGGCTTCAAAAACCTCTTAAACAAAAACAACATCATGTTATTACATGACAAAACCGCATTAATGTCTAACCAAAAAAAAATATTCTTGAGGATATATAAATTTATTCATTATTTCAATGCTCGATTGTCTTAAAACTCATTTCGAATGTAATTTCAGAACAGTGAATTTGAATATATTATTTCATGGCCGCGTCCTCCCTTTTTAAATATTGCCATTAAACGAAGAAATTCGCTTCCAACAATAAAATCCGAAATATGAATCAGAGATAAATCTTTTACCACAGACTAAAATAACGGGGTCTACTTCCAAAAGGAAACTCGCTTCGGTAAAGCGAATCGCTGGTCCAAAAAGCCAGCGGATGTGCGGGCCAAAAAAATGGAACGGAACATGGACCTTTTCTTTTCAGAGGCTTAAACTCTGCTAGATTTTTAACTTTGTGCTTTCAATGTACACCATTTTTCACCCCATTAAAGCAACAAAAGAAATCCAATCCTCCCCGAGCGTGCAAGTAGGCTCAGCCTTAATCCTACTTCGCTTGGATAAAACTCGATGTTTGGAGTGGTGGTAAGTGTTTTAATGGAAGCATTATCAAACAAAAAGAGGATTGTCAGCGGGAACAAAATATTTTATTTTGATCTTTTTGAAAAATTATTTCCTGTGGTTCATGGTTACTCTTGATTCGTATTATAAGCGTTTATTTACATTTCCAAATTCCAATATGGCCGATGTTCTGCCACAGGGGGGAGGGGGAATGCGTCTTCCCCGTGATCTGGGCGTAATGGGGTCGAGGCCCAATTCGGGCATGGTTGTTCTTTATCTGTTCTGTCTGTGATGTTTGAATGTGCGCCTCGGTAAAAAGGGGCTGTGCAAGCGAATGTGATGCGCAAGTAGATGTTCTGAATGTGAAGTCTTTATGAAATGTGCTGTCTACTTCTATAAGCCCCGTGTGATATTCAGTGGTGCATGGAGAATTTTAAACTCTCAAAGAAAAGATTAAAATGAAATCTGCTATGCCTTTTTTCAATGCATCATGCCAGAGCACCATTTTTTGAACGGCCAGGCACCACATGCTCGTGCAAATTAAATTATATATAATATATAAATTAAATTATTCATTTTAACTGTTTCAATGAATGAGTCACTTAAGTACTGCAAACGATCCAAAAAACTTTGTTTCGTATTTGTATTTGTTGTTTAAAAATTATCACATTTCCTATTTATTTCATTTCATATAATCACATCCGCAAAATGGCATTTTTCTAGTCTTTATTGGCTGTAGTCACTAACTTATTTTTTTAATCGGAACTTTAGTAAATGCAATGGCGCCGTGTTATTAAAAGCTGGTTTTTTGAGATGCTCGTGCAGATAATAAAATTTTTATTTTTCATTAACAGATTTTTGTTGAAACCCAATTTCTCATCCCCAAAACAACATTATGTTCTGACAGGATAAAAAATATCAGTGCGAGTGTTTCTCCCTTTGACTTTGTCACGTACTCACACTATTAATTTCACCCGTAGATTGAAAAATCCAGTATGTATTTGAAAATAGCACTATTTCCTGCTAACTGATTGCGGCCAAAATTTGACATTCATTTGAAGTTTTGATGAAAATCATGAAATTAACTTTTTTAGCAGATTACAATTTAGGATGGGTACCTGTTGCAATATATCTCATGAAAATGTTTCCAGAAAATTTTCTCAGTTCTTTATTGATCATGGTCTATATCATGACCTCTCTCTTTCCTCTCGCAGACACAACTAGAGTAAATTTGTTAATTCGAGTAATATAACTAAAATAATTTTGTTTGGATTTTAATTGACTTGGAATAAGTTGTTTGAAATGTAAAAATCTACGACGTGTTCATTAACAAACCCATCTTGATCAAAAGGGGTGAAAATGGTGGGGAACTAAAATTTTCAATTAGCTCTAAATTTTTCAATATTGAAGGTTGAGAAATAAACCTAATTAGCTAATTTAGACTCTCATTGAGAAGAACAATTTTTGCAGTTAATTTTTTTTCGATAACCGCAATGTCTTAGAAGTGAGGGGCTGAAAAGTGATTTTCAAACCCTAATTTTGACTGCTTCTAAAACACTTTTCTTCACTGGACACGGCCTATTCCCGACATACCTGCACAGATTCCATCTAGTAAACTCTCCTTGCTGTAGCTGTGGGGAAATAGGATCTCCAATTCCTCCTATGACACAGAATGCCTACTCACTCTCTCATGGAGCATGAGAAAGCCAGAAAGAAGTCTCGAAGAAGAATGGTGCAGGAGAGTTGCATCGAATACCCTTTCACGCGGCAAAATCCACTCCATAGTAAACCATATTCATAAATACCAAAAGCTCTTCAAGACCTACAATAGTTGAGACCAGAATTCCCCTTGTGAAAATCAACCGAAATTATAACTTAAAAAGTCCCTCAAAAGTGCAGATCTCATGATGGAAATCAAGACCCCAGGACCCAGATGGACACTACATATTTCTGACTCTATAGTGATTGTTTATTTGTCATACGTATGTTCACAATTTAATTTGTCAATTCCCCCTCCTTTATCAGTTGGTAATCTAATTTCCCCTGTAAGTTCAACCCATAGTCACCATTTGTTTCAGTTTTCTTGTCCCCTCTATCCAGTTATAACTTCAGAAAAAATTGAACAGATTCGTGTAAGATTTGACACCGACGGCATTCACTCTTGAAATCCACGAATGCTGTCTCGTCTCTTTCGTTAACAAATTTTTTCCTTTTTTTCTCTCTTTCTCTCCCATCTTGTGCTCATCCAACTGGTTCGATAACTTAGCGTTATAGGCACGTGGGGCACAGGATTTCGTTATGTTATGCTTCTAAAATAATTTATTTTTGCCATATAATAACAGATGTAACGAAATATATCTTTGCCTACCAGCTTTCCGAGGGGATTTCTTGTTTTATTGTGCATACATGTGCATCAATACACACACCAACCGAGAGTCAACTTTACGATTGATTCGATGTAAATTTGAATAAGTATCTGTAAACCAGATAAGGTCTTATGCCAAATTTTTAACCAACTTTGATTTATCTTGACCAATTTCGCTTAAAATTCAATGGAAAAATACCAATTTTTCAGTTTTTGACCATATTTCAAACTTTGTATTTCAGTATTTCCATAAATGTATCTAAACACATGGAAGAATACTTCCAAAATGTAAGTTGATACGCAGGAAATTTTATTTATAACTTATTCAGTGTAACTTTGATGCCAGATTAAATAAATTATCTGTTCTGTTCAAGTTAGGAAGCTCCAAAATAGTAGATTCTATGTTATTTTTAAAAGCATTGACCAAAGGTTTATTTTAAGAGTTCATATCATTAATAAAAATCTGAATTTCAAATTAATGCAAAATAAATCAGATAAAATAAACATCTAAAAATACCAGCACTCATCATAGCTGGTAGTAAATTTTTCCCCCTTTTTTAACCACAAGAATTAAGAACCAATGCTCAGTACTAAGTAAAAATGTTGATCAATACTAAAGTAATATTTATAAATATTTTTTAAAAAAAAATCCTGTTGTATTTTTCAAAAGAAATTCTTTTTCAAACATTGGTCTACTAAAACAATGATATGACAACCATTACAATAACTATTGTCTTCCTGTTGCAAAGAAACTTTTCTTTTGCTAGATTAGATCTTATGTTAACGGGTACAACATGAGATTATCGATTACTGGTTATAGTTTGTCGGCTGTCACAGGAAACCTTTCAGTTTTGCTTCCTATTGTTAAAGAAAAACGAAAGTCGGATAACAGCTTGTCTTGTTAGTGGGTTTTTAAAAAAGAAAAACCGTTTTTTTTCTCTCTCTGTAGCATTCGTGTTCAATAATTTCCAGGTAGAAATTCTAAGAGATGCTTATAAAAATATCAGAAAATTTTGAAAATGTATTATAACAGCATATACAGATTGTATATTATTTATTTTGTATTAATTGTTTGCAATTTTTTTAATTTAGGAGTTAATTCAATTCGTTTAAAGTTATAACCCCGGAAAAAATTATTGTTGACATTTGAAATTTAAGTAATTATCCTAAGTCCAATCAAACGTCCAATTTTGCCGAATTTCGTTATATATATGAAAATTTATGACTCTTAGATCCTTATTTAATGGTCGCTTTTTTTCTTCTCCTTTCCATCCTACTTTGAAACAGGTCTCAAAATCAAACTTTGGCACTCCCCACCCAAAGTTTTAGAATTAAATCGATTTCGCTAATTAATTCTTCGACTAAACACAAATGTCTATGTATAATAAATCAAAATGCTCTATGTATATTCTTCAGCTTTAATTTTAAATAGTACTTTATATTGTTAATGAGGTAAAGTTCATTATAGTTTTTGGATGTAAATTGTAACTATTAATATAATTTGGCGCACAGGTGGTCTCCAAAAAATGACATGGAAATAATAATATTATTAATAATATGGAAAAGGATATCACCTTACCGCAGAGCTGTCTATTCTGTGCCAAGATATGACGATAATGATGACGTGTCCACTTTACAACAGAAAGAGGGGTGTAGTAACTTCTGAGGGTATGGACCTCTGAGAACCCGAGGGCAGAAGTCTGATTTCTAGCTCAGATGAAGATGACACTCATCACATTTTCTTCTACAGCACATTTACACATATCACAGATTGCAAACAGTAGAACAGCCATGCCCTAACCAGGATTCGAACCCAGAACACGAGGAAGACGCGCTTGCCTGTGCCAGAAAGCCGGCAAGAGGATTTCTGAATGATTAATGTAACTATATTATAACTATTAATACCGTTTGGTGAGCAGGTGGTCTTCAAAAGTGGTATCGTAATAATAATAATATGAATATGAATACAGATGTCACCTTACCCCCCCCCCCGTTATCTATTTTGTGGTAAGATATAATTTATCAAAGAAGGCAGACATGGCTAAATTATAATTATTAGCACGACTTGGTCTACAAGTGATCTCCTTTAATATAATAGTGGATAACACTGTAAGTTGATATCCACTATTATATTAAAGGAGGCTACTAATATAAAAGTGGATATCAACTTACAGTGTCTCGCTTATTCTTCGCTGGAAAGCCATTTTCTTTTTTCTCCTTCAAATGGAACAATGGAAGCCTTACTAAGACTTTCAAAAAACTGTGCGTTGAGTCCCTTCCTTACATGTTGAAACTATGGGCTTTCGTAAAAAACAATGATTATTTTCACTGACTGATTTTTATATTTAAGCATGATTAAATTAAGCATTTTTTTGACTAATTATAACTATTTATAATTGGACTTGAACATGATAGAAACTTGTAATGAAAGTAAAAGTTTATTAACCCTTTGACATACGAATTTATTTAACTTTCTAATTAGATGACACATCCTATTTTTGTCAATTATTGTTAATTTGATTTTTTATAATAATATATGGAACATTTAGGATATTAACCCATCACACTCCGAAAAATAATTAGATGCAAATTTATTCACCTAATACAAAGATTTGTTTATTGTTTGAAAAATAAATATATATAACTTTCAAGTCGAATTTCTTTGATAAATTAATCGACATCTCTTAACCATTAGGTAGACGTTTTTAACAATTCAATTTGAAAAATGCATAAATAAAACATCAAAAGGATGCAACGTCTTGAATGGTAGCTCAGAGGCATCAAGGGTTAAAACGTTTCGAATTGATTTTTGCGTATCTAAATACTTAATTCTGTGGCTTAGTTGCAGACTTGATACTAAAAATTCAGTAATTCGATGCGTACGCCAAACATTTCATTGTGTGCGAAGGGGTTAATATCATATTCTTAATGCAGTCCCAAGGCACTTAAAAGTGTTATAATATTCAGGTAATAACTTTCTACGTATTATCTGTAAGAGTTTGTATCAAAATAAAGAAAGAGCAGTATTATAATAGAGCTTAATTATCCAATAGATTTGACATTTTACTCATATTCATATTAATAGGTATTTTTAAGAAGCATGAGAAAAAAACCCCAAGAAAGAAAGAAACCACGATAAAGAGAAAACAGAATTGTTTTCCTCATACCTCAGATGAGTTCATCTGCAATTTCAGTATCTGATTAAACGGCAGATTGAAGTAGAACCGACGAAGCCCTACTTAGTACCGTAAAAGAAAGAAATGAAAACATCCGGTTTAAGGTGCATTCGTATGCAAATGAGACTGTGCTCTCGCATGCATCATGACTATGATAATTAATATCGTACTTTTTAAAACAACTTGAGCGTTAATTTTTATCGGCGTTTTGTTTGTGGACAAGAAAAACAAAATTAACCTCTTCGGAATTATGTATCTAGTTATTCCATGCCTATTTAATTTTTAAGAATTAACTACTTACATTGATAAAGAGTCTGTAACTTCAACTTATTATTCTTTCAACTTCAACTTCATGTATGAATTTTAAAAATATGCGGCTCTAAGTAATGTCTTGGCCTGATTGAATAAAAATTCGTTTTTAAATGTCTAAAAATAAACCATAGTTTTCCAATCAGACTTGTTTATTTCATACACAATCTCTAATGATCTTATATGTATAATCCGTTATCTTAATAATGTTATACTATGATTCTAGAATTTTAATTTAAAGTTTTCTGCATGTTCAGCGTTTCAGTATATATTTTAGTTATAAAAAGAAATTGATAATAAATCATCCTTCTAAGAAAAAATTATGTATAAATGTGTACTTAGTCTACCAATCTAGTTATTTTTGTTGACATTCTTCTTATTTTCATATCTCGTACTCGAAAAATAGAAAAAAGTATATAATCGTTAAAATAGAATACTAAATTTTGATGCATCTCCGTGTTTTAGACCTCTTAGAATACTAAAATATCTTTTTAACCACTTCACATACGAATTTAACTTTATTATTAGATAACTCATCCTATTTTAGTCATTTATTGTTAATTTGATTTTTTTAAATAATATAGGGAGCATTTGGGATACCAAATCGTTTCATATTGATTTTTTCGTATTTAAATACTTAATTCTGTGGCTTAGTAGCCGACTTGAAAATAAAAATTCAGTAATTTGATACGCGTGTGAGACACGTCATTGTATGCGAAGCGGTTAAAACAAATGGGCATTTGCCAATATGTCTGTTTATCTCTCTGTGATACTATAACTCAAAAAAGCTTTAATTCAGACGAATGAAATTTGGTACATGTTCTACACTTAACAATGTGCCTCCGTCCTAACATAGAAGTAGCTCGTCTTCTCTGTGATCTGGTCATCCCGGTTCAGGCAAGGTTGTTCTTCTGTGTTCTATCTGTAAGGTGTGTGAATGTGCCCCCCTGTAAAAATGGGCTGCGCAAGCGAATCTGATGAAGAATAGCAAAAGTCCAACTCTTGGCCCTAGTTGGCGCTACTACAAAACAAGAGACGCTGATTTGGCTTAAATCGCTGATTACCTCAGCGAGCTTGTCTGTGGGAAGTACCATAAGAAACAATAAACAACACTTTACATGGTCACGGATTTGTCAACCTCTATCAAAATTTGTGGAAACATTTAGTCATAGAAAATCTGTCCGTCCAGCTTTTCGAATGTATGTTAATACTGTTACTACAAAACGATGATAGCTAAGTAGTTAAAATTTCGTGCACATATTATCATCACCTATCAAAATTACAGGGAAATTTAACATGGGATTGATCGCCTGTCGGTCTGGCATTTCAGAAGCATCAGCGCGCAATAACACAAAATCGCAATGACTTAAATATATCAAATTTGGTAAGCGATTTTGTGACTTTGTGGTCAGTCTTAGCTTCAATCGGTTTGAAAGAAGTGTTCTTAAGACTCAAATTGGCCATTATTAGAGAGTGTGCTAGAAAGTTTTGGGGAGACCCTCACACTTTAAAAATTCGCTATCGCTAAGGAATTTATATTGACTTACTTGCATACTTTGTATATTTGCACTCTCAACTACTAAAATAAGTTTAACATTTTTTATTCAATTCATCGTAAAATTTTAATTGTAAAAATATTATTAAATTTTGACAAATTTTTAATAATTTAATACATTACGGTTATTTTGTTTCAAATTCAGCTTTTTTGATTTAAGCAAACTTTTATACTCTAAATCTGAAATAAATCATCTTCACTGAAATCATTCAAAAATTCATGTAATGATGTTATAACTAAAACCATATTATCAGCTCAATTCGTCTTGAAATTAAATTCTCTGCTATTTAATAAGAAAATTAATTTGTAAGTGCTTGTTGTTTTTCATCGTGTAAAGTGCATTAGGATTTAAAATTAACTGCATGGTAAAGTTTTAATGTTTAATATGAAAGCTGTACTGAATAAAAAAAATTTATAATGCAATACTACAATTTCTTTATTAAAAATGAACACATTAACAATATCTTAACTATAAAATTAAGGGAAATAAGGAAAATCGGAATTTTTTATTAAAAGAAAAAGAGCGACCCTTTTTTTTTCTTTCGCAGTTTTCTTCTAGATTTTTTTTCTATTTAAAGTTAATTTGTTTTACAATTGATATAAAAGAATAATATTTTGAAAGCATAATTTTAACGATTGATTTGATTACTTGGACTATTTTCTTTTGTTTAAGCTTGATCGTCCGTAAAGTTTACTCGCTTTTGGCGAAAGTGGAAATGATAAAAAAAATGATTCAATTTATCTTTCGGATTAATTTAACTGACTTGGAACATAAAAGAAAAATTAATTTACAAACATATTTTTTTTATTAAACTATGTTTCTTTTTTAATAGCCGATGAATAAAAAAACTAATTCTAATTATATAAGAAATTATTCGGAATTCTAGAAATAGTGCAAAGTTAGAAAAATTATTGCTTCAAAACCAAGAAAGTGTTAAAAGGATTAATTACTACAGAAAACTTTGTATTCTCGACAAACTATATTTATAAGTAAAAATATTTACATTATTAATTTAATATCATTGTCAATTTTTCATGAAAATTTTTAGTTCTAAAGTTTGCTTTCCTTTTCTTTCTTTCTTTCTTTTTCAAGTCAATCGTTGCCGTTCAATCTCATAATATTTTCCACTTTCAAAATTCTCATCATTATGTTATCTCTTGTAACCCATGCTATGGATGTTAGCATCTACGCAAGCTAAAAAATTTATTGAATCTCGGGAAATTAACTATATTTCACTCACTTTTATAGTATATATTAATTTATAGTAAGTATGTATTAATTAATAGTTTTATGTTGTCAGGTGCTGCTTTTTAAATCGTTAAAGTTTTTGGATTATAATGACTTACCAATCGTTTGAAATGGCCAAAAGCCATATGGATTTAGGGTCTGGAAATCTGGGAGGCCACAGATCACGGAAGTGACGGGTGATCGCACTTTCTTCTATAAAATGATTATGGACAACGTTCTTTACATAACTCTAATATATGGAGGAGTTTCATTTTGCATGGAAATTGTGCTCGAAAGGCATTGAAGTGCTTGCTGTAATCACTGTGGAAAATGCTATCTTACAATTAATTCCAGATGGTATCGGAAAATGGCAGTCATATTGAACATGTTTTGTTGTAATTAAATGTGTCAAAAATATGCTATAAATTTTCAATTCACATAAAAAACTTTCTTTGGTGGCAAAATTTTGAACATTTTTTTATTATTATTATTCGCTCAAACAAGTTCCCGTCCCCCTTATTATGTTCTATACAAAAATTCATAGCTTTCTGAACAATAGTTTCGCCTGTAGACAACTTTAAAGTAGGTTCGTTTAATTACGGGCACTCTGTATTTGAATATTAACGTATTGTTAAGTATATGAATGAATAATTAACAATTAAATTCGAAATTAAAGGATAATATTTTTTTTCTTTTTTGCAATTTGAATAACATTTCATTAACTTAAACAGTGAATAAATTTTACCCTAAATTCTTTATAAATCTGTTTCGTTGTTTATACATGTAAACGTCAATGCATACCTCAAAAGGGGGATGCATGGAATCTGTTTTTGTTTGGATCGTCAATTTTACTCTTCCTGTTTATATTCCATCTTCTTTCTTTGATTTTTCTCTTGATTTTTAGTGATACTTTATCTGTATATTTGACACTTTTATATCTAACTCAAGAAATCAAAAAAAAAAAAAAAAAAAAAAAACTCAATTAAAAACACAGCTTAATTATAATTTTACTAATTGGTAATACCATTTTGAAAAGAAAATATTGAAAATAGTTTTAGTATTAATTAATAAATTTGGTTTGTTCCTAAAGAATATAAAAATTTCGAAAGTCTTAAAAATAAAAATATATAAAATTGAATACATATGTTCTTTTATCGACAGAATACACGTTTTTTTTATTTCTTTGAAATTCTTCAAATTATTGTTTTTTCTGGAATTTCCGGTGGATTAACATCAACAGTAATAATAATGATAATTATCTATGCATCATCAATTCTATGCTTAAGGTGTCTCAGTGCACAATCTAAGTTGGCTAGATTTTCTGTCTCAGTTTGTTCGTTAGTTCTATTGTTGTCTGGTCATCATCAAGCACGAAAGTTGCACTTCATCTAACGCAATCTTATGACGAATTTACTTATATTTTATCAGTGGAACCAATCAAACTTTCTGCTTGATTCTAGTCTACTTTAACTAACATGCTGATGTTCTCGTAACTGGCTTGTATGTAAATAATACTAGATTTACTTACCAACATTTGATGTTTGGAAATAGTTTTTAGACTTTTACCAACAGTTTGAAGGTTTTTTGAATTTATGCCGTTATTTTCTTATGCAAAAATTTGGATAGTTAAGAAGCATAACAGCTTATTAACTATCATCTAATAATCCTTGTTTATATAACTTAGTTCTGTGGTATTGGAGAGACTGGTTGTAATAAAAAACAATAAAAAAGATTGAACTGAAATTTGCTATGCATATTTCAATGTATCATGGCAGAACATCATTTCTTGAACGGCCAAACACCACGTGCTCGTGCAAGATAAATTATATTTTTATTCATTTTAATCGTTTCATTTGAATGAGTCACTTTAGTATTGCAAACGATAAAAAGAAACTTTGTCCCGCATTGATTGTTTACAAAAATATCGCATTTCCTATTTATTTCATTTCATACAATCACGTGCTCAATATTGCATTTTTAAAGTTTTTATTTGCTGTAGTCATTTATTTATTTTTTTAAATAAGAGATTTGTAAATGCAATGGTAACGCATTATTAAAAGCTGATTTTTAGAGATGCTCGTGCAGATAATAAAATTTTTATTTTTCGCTTAAGGATTTTTGTTGACCCCACAAACCTCATTTCGAAAACAATATCATGTTCTGACATGATAAAAAGCAATAAAAAAGCAAACTCAAAATTCCAAATATCATTTCATTTTATCTACTTGCCTTATACTATCAGAATGTTAGAATCTTGATTTCAAACATTTATAATTATCTACTATAATTTCACTAACAAATTATACGACATTATATTTATTAATGTAACAAATGCCGGAAAGCTAGACGAGTGTTTTCTTTTTGCATCTTGTATTACTTATCCAGAAAAATTCCGCATGTTTCATCTTTTTGCATTTTTAAAAAAAATTAATAAGGTTCATTATTAAGTTATTAACTTTATTCAATTTTCCATGAAAGTTTCTTGCTAAAGTCATAACGACATATTATTTTATTGTATTGTATTATTATAAAATTATACTTTTAATATGACATGATTTTTCCATTTTTGTCAACAGTATAGTTTAGTTTTTTACAGTTATAGTTTTTTTTTGTTTGACCCAGTATAGTCAATATAAGGGTTCTTTAGCTGAAGAAATCAGCAAAACATTACCACCAACGAAATCTATTTTCTTTGAAAAGATGTACCCTTATTTCGTGAATAAATTAAATGATTCAACCATCTTACGCTGGCAGAATTCAATCACACCAATTTAAAAATGAAAAGTTCGATACAAATAAAGCTACTTTTATAGAATGAAGCTTCCGTTAGCGATGGTCACAGTTACTTTCAAGATATGTGTAACCCCGCCGTTAAAGACAACGGTTTCTGCCTCTGATGCGGAACCTTCACGCATGACGCGGTCCAGGCCCGAAGTTTGCTCAAATAGTTTTAGAGAAAACCCGTATCATCAGCGGATGTCATGCGTAAGGTATTAATGTAACAAATACCGGAAAGCTAGACGAGTGTTTTATTTTTGCAGCGTAAAAGGCAGTTTGCGGGCGAATATGGCAGAGGTTTGATTGGGGTGAACTAAAATCTCATGATTGTGGTAAAGTAGTGATTTTCAACCTGTTGCATGTTTCTGGCAAGTAGTGACGATGAGAACTAATTGAAGGATGTCATGAAGATGAGGAAAAACAGTTTAAAAGACGCTGAACTTGTTATTGAACTGCAAATATAAAAAGTTTTCATCATATTTGATGTTGTAAAGCGGAATTTTTTAAGATGTCATAAAAGCACTTTTGGATTTATCATCATTACCTAATCATTTGCAATAAATTCGCCGATATTTATATATATTTGTATGTAATAATGTCCCTTAACACTTTATACGCCGATGGTGCTTTTGATTCACCATTCAAGACTTGCATCATTTTGACGTTTTATCTATTTATTTTTCAAATTTAATTGTTAAAAGCGTCTGTGTTCATGATGGTTAAGAGATGTAGATTAATTTTTCAAAGAAATTCGACTTGAAAGAATTATATTTATTTATTTATTTTTTATAGCAATAAACAAATCTTTGTATTAGGTGAATAATTTTGCATCTATTTATTTTTCCGAGTGCGAAGAGTTAATATCCTAAATGTTCCATATACAATTTTAAAAAATCAAATTAATAAACTTTCGCTTCGATTACAAGTTTCTACCGTGTTAAAGTCCAATTATAAACAGTTATAATTAGTTAGAAAATTGTTTAATTAAATCATGCTCAAATATAAAAATCAATCAGTTAAAATAATCATAGATTTTTAGGAAAGCCTATCTTTTCAACATGTAAGGAAGGGATTCAATTTTTATGCATATGCAATTTTTATGCACGCAAAGAATTTTATGCATATTTATTTTTCATAACAATAAACAAACTCTTTCTACTAGGTGAATAATTGTGCATCTAATTATTTTTTCGGACTGCAAAGGGTTAATCTAATTCTGATCCTAATTAATTTCCAAATTTTTACTTTAATTTAGCATATTAACTTCTTTCTAAAATAATCTCTTATTTTCTAATCCTGTTCCACTTTTACTTATTTCATTAATTCTACTCGCGCTCTATAAAATTGTTGCCTTCAGTATTTTCTGATGCGACAAGCAAAGGAATAAAAATCTCTAATGATTACAGCATTCTTTGAAAAATACTTAAAATTATGTTTCTTAAATCGACATGTGTCAGAGAAATCCCTATTAAAATGCCATAGTAAAATCACTGAAGGAAAAAATTTATGTCTCTTTTGTTCTTGTGTGGCGATGTAGACTGATGTATTGCTTATTCTTTGCATGAAAATTAAACCTTCCGGGAAGAAATAAATCGAAGTTAAAATTTCAAAAATATCTTCTACTCTCTCAAGCAACTGCTGTTGTTGTTGCTGATCCCCTTGGTCTAGACCCCTGGACCAAGTCCAAAAGGTCAAAAACACTCTCGCTCTCATCCGACAGTTGCCTCTCAGAGGCACCGATACGAGAAATAACATGAGAGGGAGAGGCAATAGCCAAGCAAGGGCAAGTGGAAAAGGACCTTCGAACACCAGACTTCTAATGTGGCCAGACTGCTAAAGCAACTGCTAAACTATGTTAACGCGCGTATATATATTTGCCTGTGTGTGTGAATTAATTTCTGCTAATCCGATGTTTTAAAGTAATTATTTTTTAATACCTCGAACTGAAGCGTCATTTTAACTTCCACTTCTAAGCTTTATTGATTTTCGTTTTCCCATCATGACTTTAACACGAGTCGAACCAAAATGTCATAACATCAAATTCTCCTCTAAAGCTTCAAAAAATCCACATACTTTCCCATGATTGTTTTCTGCCTTTCTCGTTGGACTGCGTCTCTCACTGGTCATGGTTTTTACAAAAGTAATCTTAATAATATATAAAAGTTGTTTCTATGATCCTTAACAGCATAAGTAATAGAAGTCGTTAAAAAACCCCATGCCTTCTTAGTAAATAAAAAAATATTTTATTTATATATATTCTCTTTTAAATCAAATTTATCAGGTGATATCTGTAAAAATATATGAATGTACTGAAGTCTTATAACTCTGAATTAATTAATTTGAAGTTATATCTGACAAAAATTGGTCATAAATGTTTGAACAGCAATTAAAAATGATAAAAGCGAACTGACTATAAGATATATTATTAACCCCTTGACATAAGAATTTATTTAACTTTCTAAATAGATGACACATACTATTTTGGCCATTTATTGTTAATTTGACTTTTTTTAAAAATAATATAAGGAGCCCTTGGGATACCAAATCGTTTCGAATTGATTTTTGCGTATTTAAAGTCTGCGGCTTAGTTGCAGAAAATATATTTAAAAAAATATTTAAAAAAATAATATAAAAAAATAAAAATAAATAATATTAAAAAAAATACCGTAATTCGATGCGTGTGTCAAGCACATTATTGTATGCGAAGGGGTTAAGCATATTTATCAATTAATTTCTTGCTATTTATCTTCCCCTTTGCTTGATGCTTCCATATTTATATAAAAACAACAACAATAAAATAAGTAATTTTTATAGGTTTAAAAACTGGCGCTGTTCGAAACAGACTCTTCAACCGGAGATGTGAAATTTTCCACAATATAATTTGGATATTTGGTGTAATTTTTTATATGATTTGGTATAGCAGCGATTTTTTTAGAAGAATAAAAAAATTAAGCGAAACAACGATTTTCAAATATATAACAGCACAAAGCTGATATTTACACCAATTTCAAATTCAAAAATTGTCTCTTTAATGATAATAATTTAATTGTCATACATTTTCCTCCGAATTTAGATATTTTATGATTTTTAACTATCATTTTCATTCTAACAATGGAATTCATTTTAATTGTTTCATTAATTATTCAACGGCATGATTTTCCTACCATTGCTGTAACTTAAAAAAGAAAGATAATTAATGATACTATTTAATTAATTAAGATAATTAACTGAGCAATTTGTATGAAGAATCCGAAAGTGAAGTTCCATTTCCTGAAAAGACAATGGGCAGTTTGAAATTAGATTACCAAGGCAGTTGCAATTTTAATCGCATTATGACATCATAGTAATTCATTGTTTAGAAAAGTTCATGTATTCAGTAAATAGAATAGATATGAAGTTATAAAATAAATAACACGACATTAGAGTCCATCACATTTTGAAACTTAAAATTCTTTGCTCAAGGTATCATGAACATCATGTCATGCATAAATGATTCATTTGAACTGAAACAATGTTCCCGGCTAATCATTTGTTCAACAAAGGTGACTGTTATTATATATCCCATAAAATATAAGATTAAACTGTTTGTATGAAAAAGAACTCTTTTGTAATGACATATCAGTGAAAATTCTAATCAGACAAATAAAAATACAATTGGCTAGCTATCTTTCTTTTTTTTTCTTTTTCTTTTTGCACTTTTTAATTTGAAAGGTTAGCAATCCAGTTCAGAGAGAAGTTGATTGACCTTCGTCAAAGGCTTTCTTTCGGATTATTTAAAATTTTTTTGTCAAAGGCTTCGTCAAAGGCTTTCTTCGGAAATATTTAAAAATATTTTTTGGCAACAGCTTTAAATAAGATTCCATTTTCTTTACTTAAAGTAATGAAATAGCATTTTGTACCTATATGGTTCATTTTAGAATGTTTTTTTTTAATTTAATTCTTTGAATTTAATTTAAATCTTTAAATTTTGTAACTTCAATGCGATTTTAATAAAAATTCCACAGTTAGGCTTATTTAATTAACAATATACAAATATGTACCTTAAGATACATTGCTGGGAAAATTGGGTCTAAAACATTAATTCGTTTTTCTGATGTTATTAGCCTTATGCCAGAGATTAATCGCCAAATAACACGCCAAGGGTGACGCGATAAATTCAGTAAAAATGCTACACTCAAGCCAAAAAATATTTCGTAACTGTTATACACCAAAGTCATGTAAGGCATTCACTGTCATGGCAAGTTTATAATAGAGTATGCCGGAAAGTGTTGTAGAGACTACTCTCTCAGATTTAAATAAATAGTTTTTGTTCAAAAAATAAAAGTTTCCTTTTCTAAATGTGTTTTAAGAAGAAGTGTCATTTTTCCGCAAATTATTTCTCTATTTTAAATTTAAAAAACAATCTGAAAACAAGGTTCTATTACAAGGGGGGGAATTTGCCTGAAAGGGAAGAAATTAATTAATTTTAAAGCATCTTTTTTTCTCCATGCTGACGCATTTCTGAATAGAGATTTGAATACAACTTTCGGAACTTTAATTTCAGCCTTCGGACCTTATGATGATGATGATATCGTGTCCGCCTTATACCAGAAGGGGTGCTGCAGCTTCTGAGGGTATGGACCCCTGAGCACCTGAGGGCAGAAGTCTGACTGCTAGCTCATATGAGGATGACACACACTTATCACATTCGCTTGCACAGCCCCTTTTTACAGGGTTAGGGTTCACATTCTTACACCTCACATATGGTATACAGAAGAACAACAATGCCCAGACGGGGACTCGAACCCGGGACACTCAGATCACGAGAAAGACGTGCTTCCGCTCTGCCAAGACGCCGGCGTCGGACTTTATCTTTGATTTATATTGGATTAAAAATGTGTTTAATTAATGTAAAAATAAACGCTGAATTTTGAGCCACATTTGAAAAATAAACACTGAATTTTATGTTTTCAGTTTCAACCATTATTTCCCTAATTTTGATCCCTATTTAAATTTTTAAAATAATTTGAAAATGGTTCTGTTACATAAATTAAATTTAAAAAAAACCTCTTTTAACTACGTACTTATGATTGTTTTTTTTTAAATCTGAACTCTGAATTCTAAAAATCTTTCATAATGATTATCTGAAATAATTAGTTTTATTTATTTCAGATCACTTTTTTGTATCACTTTTTTTGTCTTTTCATCTAAAATCAACTGCTCCATTAACATTAACCACTTGACATACGAATTTATTTAGCTTTCTAATTAGATAACTCATCCTATTTCGGCAATTTATTGCTAATTTGATTTTTTTTAATAATATATGCAGCATTTGGGATACCAAATCGTTTCATATTGATTCTTTCATATTTAATTGCTTAATTCTGTGGCCTAATTCCAGACTTGAAAATAAAAATTCAGCAATTCGATGCACGTGTGAGACACGTCATTATATGCGAAGGGGTTAAACCGGATTCTAAAATGATTCTTAAATAGTTTATTTCTAAAAACATTCCAAACCAATTTTTTTACCTTCATTTTCAGAGAACATTGTCCTAAACTTCATTAAAATTTTATTTTAAATTCTTTAAAATAATATATCCTAAATCTATTGTTTCTGGGAATAGTTTAAAAACAACTATTTTTTAAAAAACCAAAATAAATTCTAAATATCGAATTTTAAAATTAATTTTTTAAAAATTCTATTTTCATGTTATTTTCGATTTTATCATTAGTGCCAGTCAATTTGATCCTCATTTCAGTTCTAAGTGTTGAAAATTTAGCATTCACCAGAAAACAGCTGTGTTGCATCCCTAATTATTTACAAAATAAGATTCCTCTACCAGATCCTTCGAAATGGCAGCATCATAATTCATACCGATTCTACGGGTTGAACCTGAATTTTGACCTAGATATCTTCTCGCAGGGTATCATTATTTCCTAGTGCGACATTGATTGATGGAGTGTCTGCTTTGAAAGTTAGTTAGGTGAAAAGGATTTCAACTAACCTTTTAAAATTCGATTTGTGTAACTGAAGACTGGCGTGTTTAATTAAATTGGTCTGTTACTTCCAAAACATCAATTTCTGGATTATTATTTGAAATAGATTTTCTATATTTTTGGATTATTAGGATTTTTTTCGTCAGTCCTTTTTATCACAGAAGTTTTCATCAGTTGGGCCATTGATTTTTTTTTTCGTAAAAAACTATCAATAGTCATATCAATATCATAACTATTGATTTTTTTCTTCTAAATTTGAGAATTTATATACTTTTGTCTGTTTTAAGCTTGAGGATATTGTTAGAAGGATTTTTTTCCTTGAAAATTACAACATTTTATTTAAAAAAAGTTTTAAATTTTTATGCATTTGTAAAAATATTTAAAATGTTATATAAATATATAATATATTGATAAAAAATAAATATATATTAAAAATATAAAAAATAAAAAATAAATATATATTAAAAATATAAAAAATAAAAAATAAATATATATTAAAAATATAAAAAATAAAAAATAAATATATATAAAAAATATAAAAAATAAAAAATAAACATATATAAAAATATAAAAAATAAAAAATAAACATATATTAAAAATATAAAAAATAAAATATATATAATAAAAATATAAAAAATATAAAATAAAAATATAAAAAAGGTAAAATTTTTGATTTCTTTTTAAATTGGAATTTAAAAACATTAGGGGGCAAAAAAAGTGTACCACTTAAAGATAAATTGCAGAGTTAAGCGTCAGGTCATTTATATGTTTTTTTTTAGAAACTAGCATAGAATAACGTATAAATGAAGATAATCGAAGTTTAAGCCATAAACTTTCATATTGCTACCAATAAAATCATTTATAAGGAATGGTTATAGTCTTTAAAAATGTTTCTAATATATTGCTGATTAATTTTTAAACTTTTTCGTTAGAGTCGATTGCATCTTTAAAGGTAGGAGGAACAATTTCTTCGTATTGTTTTAATCATATCTTAAATTAGGGTTCTCTATTTTATTTCAGTTTTTTTCTATTAATTCATCATTATACAGTCATGGACTGTTTTTACAAAAATAATGGCAAAGAAATTTTTTTTTGTATTTTAGAAAGGGCGAAAGCTTTGTATAATTGGAATTTTGAGCCCTTTGAATCGTATAAATGAAATATTTTATCATTATAGTGGTTACAAATAATTAGGGATTGCGAAAAAATGGAAGATAAATATAAGTGAAATAAATGAAAAATGCATAAAAGATGCTTTATCATGTATGATTTAAATTGCAGCTGCAAAATGGTAGGTAGACCTGACTGTTTTTCTCATTGAAATAACCTCCGAACCATTTTTCAATTCGCTAAATGTTTAAATATTAAAATTCCAAAAATAAATAAATAAATTATGTGCACATCCTTACCTTCCAATATATATTTATATGCAAAGTTTGATAGTTGTAGGTCAAACGATCCACACACACACACACACACACACACACACACACACACACACACACACACCCACACACACACACACACACACACACACACACACACACACACACACACACACACACACACACACACACACACACACACACACACACACACACACTTATTAGAAGTAAAAATGGTTGGCGAAAATGTTCATTTAGAAAAAAAAATTTGACCTTATTTTTAAATCGTATTTGGCGTCGATGTTCACTTTTAACGAATAATTACTAACATTTCGATCTGATCATGGGTTAGAAATAAAAAAAAGAAACACACAATGCATTTTAAATATTTACTAATTAATATTTGCTTTTAAATTTATTTCTATCTCTATATCATATGTGAAATTTCTGTTTATATTGTTTTTCTTTTATAGACAAAAAAATGTTATGCGCCGCCTATCTGTATTTTCAGCCTGAAATAGAGCTTGCAAAAAAAGTTTTCTTCCTTAAAAAGTTTTTTTAAAAAAAAAAGGCCAGACGATTACATTCCTTTACAAAAGTATGATTATTATTAGGGTGAGAATAATACTTATTAGAATCGTTGACGTACGATTTCAAAAAAAAAAAAAAATCTTCACGGTCAGTGTTTCTTTTGAGATAGCAATAACATACAGACATGAGAGACTGCAATTTATATTTGAAGAGAAAATTCCGCATCCGTTTTATCGACAACACTTTGATGAATTGCGTTACTTTTACTTTTATTTTTCATTGTATTAATATTAATCATTGTTTATGATCGAGAAAGGAGTTGAATGTTTTGCTAATTTCCGATTCTGTCAAATCGAGAAACTGGTGTTGCGTGAAAAGAGTGATTGTCAAGGTCACTGGAAGGACAATTATTTTTGAAAATTTTTTTAAGAAAAAAATAGATTAAAAATAGTTTGGCATTGAATATATATATGTTCTCGTCTGTTTATAACTTTTGATGTTCTTCTGATAAACTATGAAT
The DNA here is from genome assembly GCA_026289955.1 of Argiope argentata. Lineage (NCBI taxonomy): Eukaryota > Metazoa > Arthropoda > Arachnida > Araneae > Araneidae > Argiope > Argiope argentata. The sequence continues at coordinate 211,040 of JAOUZG010012368.1, read as the reverse complement.
TTGATGTTTTATAATACTTTATGTACATTATAAAGGTATAAATGATATAAAATTTTGACCTTACAAAAGAAGTGCATCTGTAAAATCAAAATATTCCGAATGTGCAAGTTTTTTTAAATTCAAAATAGAAACCTTTTGGCGGTTAACTGGTTTGCCATTTTTTGATGGTACCTGGTGGCCGACTAATAAGAAATGAAATAAGATGCAGTACAGGAAGAAATATACCGTAAAGTATTGGAGAAATTTATAAAACTGAAACGGACATTTTAAACTTTACTTAAAAATAAGGCCAGAATTTGAATTTAATACAATGGCGGAAACGTAAGTTATTTGCTATTCGATATTAACTGTAACCAGGAAAAAAACGAAGCATTCGAAAATTATTACATTATGAATCATATAACCAAATATAGTAGATATTATTAATTTAAGTTTTTTAACATATCATATAATTATTAAATTTAATTTTTATGATAACATTTTCCAAAATTTGTGGCTAACTCTTTTCATAAATTTTAAAAATAACTAAAACCACCAAATACTTACATTAAAGCAATTCGATTCATTATTATTTATCTATTCGTTGTAGATTCATTGTTCATTATTATTTATCTATTCGTTGTAGGTAGCAGTTATCCCCACGAGAATATATGTTGTTTAATTTAAATTAAATATTTTATGCATGTTTACAATTCTCTGAAGAAAGTATTTTTATACATGGATTTGAAACATGTATTAAAGCCCTGGTATTTTAATAAATATATAGTATCATTATATATATATATATATATATATATATATATATATATATAT
>JAOUZG010012368.1:132917-151007 GCA_026289955.1 Argiope argentata | reverse complement strand
CAATTGCTTTTCTAATATTAATTTATTATTTATTATGGTTTGGTTTATTTCAGCTTTTTAAATTTTTAATTCTTTATATATATATATATATATATATCAAGAATTAAGAAAAAAAAATTAAAAATTTAAAAAGCTGAAATAAACCAAACCATAATAAATGATAATTTAATATGGGAATAGCAATTGAGGAAAACAAAAATCTACATGATTATAAACAGTTCTTAATTTTTTAAGCCAAACAAATCTTAATACAAATAAATGTCATTGTGACGATATGTATATACCACACGTCCTCTTAAGCAACTGGCTGGAATTCAATAATTTTACATACTCATTATATAAAATGTGATAAAGAATGCTGTTCCTTTTTCAGGTACAAAAATTAATTAAATATTCAATTATTTAGAACTAAACAAAATTTTTATTTTATTTTTCGTCCTTCAACAATACGTTTATTGATCTTAAAGTAGCAATTTAATCGTATTTAAATCTAAGCTTAAGATATTTATCCTAACGAAGATATCTTTCCCTATGCTTCAGCATTAGTGAACGAAATTTGAAGTACAAATATAACAAGTATTATTTTCCAAAATCTTCTGATTCAGTTGATATTCTAATTGCAACTAAAAGCGAACGATAAAAAACTTGTTTTTACTATATATTATATAAATAAAGTTTTTATGTTAAAAATGTTTAAAAAAGTTTTAACCCAGGACTCTGCATTTTTAAATTTTTATTTGGCTTAGTTGATATTCTATTTTTAATTAAAAGCAGACGATAAAAATAGACGTTTTTATTATAATATTTTATGAAAATGAAGTTTTTATGTTAAAAATGCGTGAAAAGATTTTAATTCCAAACATTGAATTTTCAAAACTTCATTTGACTACTATAAAATTAAACAAGCTTTAAAACATGCATTACATTAACTTTAACATGTAATTATAAAAAAATGATTTAAATCCAGAAATTAAAGATATTTACAACAAATTCAATAAACTTATTCGAATGCTTTTAATGAGGAAATTTGATATGTACAAGAGTAAAGGGAGAATTTGAATAACTTCTGGCCACTCCATATCTCTGTGTGTTCGAAATGAGGTATGTAGAGCTATCAAAAAGTCATCAAAATTCTTTTCTTACCTTTGTCGAGCGCGAATACTCCAAGTACCAGAACTTGACGTGGTTGTTGCCAACCGTGACGAAGTAATTGCCGCCCGCGGCAAACGATAAGGCTTTCACCTGCAAATACAAAAACATGAGCATTGTAAGAATTAAATGTATGTCTATTTTTTTCTTCAATAAATCATTTTTAGCAGACGATAGATATTAAGAAATACGAAGAGTCATGAATAAAATAAGGACATATAATGAGCAGCATATACGATTAAAAAAATATCCAGAATTGAGAAATATTCTGTCAAGAAAGTAAGTAAGTCCCTGGCATCTGCTGCAATGAGAAAAATACAATGGCTTTTGATGTTACTTGGTGTTTCCAAAAAAGGCATATTTTTTAAAGCAGAGTTTAATATGAAAAGAAAAAAAAAGAAAAAACTAACAGCATTTTATAAAGTGGGGGAAAACATTGACAACGTTGATACTAGTTGAAAAATTTGTTGAATAATAATGTTTTATTCAAGTAGGTAAAATAAAAAGCATTGCATGTGTGTCATTTTCCGAAACAAGCAAATACCTTATTAACAAAGAAAAGTCTTACAATGATGAAAACTGATGCAATATTCGTTTGGAGCTTAGACATTGATATAAAATAACAGCTTAACAGTTTTGCCCGTATGCTCTACGTGCATCGATTTATTGAATTTGTATAGCTATAAGCTAAAGATAAACCATTCATAATGATTATAATTCAATATAAAAATTACTTCGAATACATAGATAAGTCATGTATACAATGGAATTTCATTTGAAACAAAATAAGAAAATATTCCTAAAATAGAAGGTGTCATCATATTAGATAGTAGAGAAAATAAACCAGTTAAGAGGTTAGAAATGCAATTTTCTTTTTCTTTTAAAACCAACCACACGAAGTTGAATATACAGATTAAAAGGAAATTTGACTATGCATAATTCAATGTATCATGTTAGAACATCATTTCTTGAACGCACCACGTTCTCGTGCGAGTTAAATTATATTTTTTATTCATTTTAATCGTTTCATTGAAATGAGTCACTTTGGCATTGCAAACGATCCAGAAAAAACTTTGTCTCGCATTGATTGTTTTAAAAAAATATCACATTTCCTATTTATTTCATTTCACATAATCGCGTGCTCAAAATGACATTTTTCTGGGTTTTATTTGCTGTAGTCATCAACTTATTTTTTTAATCGGAGCTTTTGTAAATGCGATGGCAACAAATTATTAAAAGATGACTTTTTGAGATGCCAGTGCAGATAATAGAATTTTTATTTTTCGCCTACGGATTTTTGTTGACGCCAAAAATATCATCCTAAAAATAGCATCATGTTCTGACATAATAATAAAATTAAAAAAATTGTGACAGTGCTCATGTAGTCAGTTAGGAAAATAGAATAGCAATTATAATTTAGGAATTATAATTGCTGCTAGGAATAATTTTAGGAAAATAGAATAGCAATTATAATTTATAATAGAAGTAAACGCATAAAGTGTATTTGAAATAAAAATAGTATGCTTTATAAGGGGTACGCTAATCAATGTGTGAAAGATTTATGATTTACTCGTAAAAAACACAAATATGTATATAAATAAAATTATAAAAAGCCACTACTAAACCAAAATAACAGATGATTATCTGACTTTAGAAAGAAAGATATTTATTATTTATTTGATAAATTATATAGATTTATTATTGTATATTATGAAGTATTCTATTAAATGAAATTTTTCTTACGTAACTATAATGCTTAAAATATATAGTATTTCCATTCTATTAAATAGCCTTCATGCTTTCTGTGTCAAATTAGATTCTGATACTTTTATTGTTAATAAATGTTCACTACCAACTTCTATAGAGATACAAAAATAACATTAAATTAAATAAAAATAAGATTAATAATTTTGAAACTTTATGCATTATATATATATGTATATTTCTTACTTAAACACCACCACAATGGAAAGTTTTTACCACTATGGCGATCCTAGTTTTATAAGTAATGTGGGAACGGATAGGGCGAGTCCAAAAAATCGCCCTCGGATGTGTATTTAGCCCACACCTCCTGCAGTAAAGGAACACCCGAAAGACTAACACATGGGGGTGAAGGCAATATTTTACTAAGAATTCAGCGCTTGGGTGATAGTTTCGTGTGCACCAAAAACTGCTCCTTCAAAGGAAAACAACCCACTTGTGGCTTTCACAAGTTCTAATGGGCGGGATGGATTTTCTGGTATGAATGATTAAGAAATCGAGAGGAATTGGCACTTATGCGATGGACTCATTTAATCTGTATTCGATGCATGAATGTGTATAACATACCTTGCACGAGACTTTATTGGAGGCGACCTTTTGCTTATTTCTCCAGTCCCAGACATTGACAACCATGTCGTGTTGAGATCCGACCGAAACCACATATTTCATGTTCGGGGAAAATGCCTAGAAAATGAACATGCTGTTAGAACAGTCATAAAACAGAAGTTATTGTTGCTTTTAATATTACATCAATTAAATTAAAGAATAGAAATAGAAATATAATAAAAAATGAAATCCACGATGACGAAATTTCAAGTTATCATGTGAGAACATGATTATTTTTAAGTCATTGTTTGTCTTAATTAATTTAAGTTATTAATCAGTTTAAACCGGTTTGAAAAAATTACAAGACTTCTTCCCCTCTCTCTTTCTTTGTCTAATGATAATTTTTTAACTTTCATTTTCAATTTTTCTACCTGGCAAAGAAATTTTTGGAGCTCGACTGATTTGAAGATAAAAAACGCAGTCGTTTGGTCGAAAAGTTCACTATTACTAGAAGCTATTGTATATGTGGTAAAATCCAGTGAACGTAATGCAGATTAATATTAAAATTATATTCTTATATTTGCAGTATTTTGAGAAATACAATGAGTAAGAATGCTCTTATAATATCATTACAGAATAAACATAAGTCGCGTTTTGCAATAGTGCAAATGAAAGAGAACCCCCTCCCCCCCAAAAAAACCGAACGAGCACGGGATTAATTATTTAAAAATAAGAAATCGTAAACAAACTAGAAGCTGACTTCATTACATAGAAACGACAAACAAAAAGCAATTGACAGCCATTTTAATTAAAAATTTTAAACAATACTGGCAAAATGAAGTTTAAATGTCATGGGTCAGGTGACTCGCTATCTACCAATGAAAAAACGAATATTTCTTGCCTAAGCTTTTTCAGATACACTACAAAACCTCATAATCAAAATAAAATCATGTTCTCACATGATAATATTCGAGCTAGACGCATGAAATTTGGAACATTGGCTTTCACACCAAATTTGAATCAAATTTCTTCAAAATTTGAAGAAAATATTTGTTTAGAGGAGGTCTGTCAGTCCCGCATTTCTCATATAAGTTAAAAAGATAACACTAAAACAAAATAGCTAGATGTATAAAATTTGATATAAAGATTTAACATCTAAAGTGTTGATATGTACCAAGTTTGGAAGAAAATTCGTTAAATATTTAACTATTGATCATTCTCGTTTTCACAAACACGTAAAAGCGATAATCCAAAAACAAGACAAAAAAGACAAATATATGTAATTTGGCATGTGATTTTGTGCCTATAATTGTATCTCTACGCCAAATTTTGATTTCGTTTTTTAAAAAATTCCACCCAAAATTTATATTCAATGTTCAGGTACTCTGCTTTTAATATTATAACTATTGTTCGCCAATGGCATGGTTTAATAATACAGAAATATAATATGCGAGAAAGTTTCGAAGTGATTACCCTGTCTGGCTTCTAGGCATAGCTTTCAAAAATATTTTCAAATTTTATTCGAGTTACTTACATAAACAAATCCAACAAGATTAGTACGAAATTCTAAGTTAGGTCATCAATTTAATTTTCAATATAGTCTCCTCAAGGCTGTACATATGAAAAATGTCTGGTAATTGAATTAAATCAGAAAATCGATTCAATTCTAGATACAACCTTTGAATTCCAACTGATTTCAATCCAGATATGTTTTCCTAAAACACAGAAGTTGCAATTTATTTCGGATTTTTTTGCATGTACGCTGAAAGGAGCTGTGCATTGTCTTCGATTCTCTTGATATGACAGATGAACGTGTCAGCTGAAAATGGCATATACTATCAGGACCCGCATATTTCGCAGCTAGTTATTTTGTGAGATGATACCTACGTGATGTCGACTCGTCTCGATGGTTTACGGAGAGACGGTCGATTGGTTCGCGTTAAACAGTAGATAAGTGGATTATAGGATGGCAACTATTTTATGATCCTTTGTAGAAACTTTTATCAATATGACCATCAAACTCACGCTAGTTACAAACTAACTACATATCGTTTACTATTTTTGTTCATGTGACAGTGAAAATCATTTGAAGCCGAATTCGCGTCTAATAATGAATGATCCTTTAACCCTTTGCACTCATATGGTTCCTCTCAGACCTCATTCAAGACAGTGCATCTCTTTTATGCACTGTTACGAATAATTCTCACGAAAGAACTTAGAAAGAAGCAGACTTTATTGTCTACGAAAACGCTTATTAAATATTAGCAACACAAGCTACAAATTCACAGCGAATTAACTCTATTTAATCCACTAATCTCTGTTAACAGCAAAGCTAGGGAACGCACGTCACAGAGAAAAGACACTCTCTCAAGCTCAGCCAACTATCGTAGCTCGTTTTCCGAACTGATACGATTCCCCATCGTTAAGGCGCGCCATTAAATAGCGTCCCACTAAAGTGGGCGAAACCTTTCACTCGTTCCGTGTAAGTCTAGAAATTTCTCACTCATCCCCTAAGAACATATTTTTATTTCTTAGCTTCTACTACCCATTTTAGAGTGTAATAAAATCCATTAGCGACTTTATTATGTTGCCAACACACCTATATCGCCGAATTAGCCAAATATGGCGATCTTCTGTTGTGAATGCCCTTAGAGCTGTTTTTTCTCTCTGACGCGCGATTCCAATACAATTAATTTTATACAATTAAACTATTTATAAATATTTACAATATTTACACAAAAACTCATACATATTTACATCTAATTTACACAAGATTCATAACGGTATTATTATTTTTTATTTATCGATTTTGATTGTTAAAAATACTTACAAATTGGTAAAAAAGACATGGATTAATTTTTCCAGGAAATTCAACTTACAATTATATATATTTATTTTTTTGGGGCCATAAACAAGCTCTTCCATCAAATGAATAATTAAGCATCTAATTATTTTTCCGAATGAAAAGGGTTAAAAATAATAAAATAAAAATAATTCATGCTATGAAAATTTCTTTTCGTCTTAAGAAACAAAAATTTGAAATAGATTCGCACCTTTAATATGAAACATCATATGTTAATATTCAAGTTTGTTTAGATTATTTTTATTTTACTTTTAAAATTTGCTTTTACGTATATAGCAATGATAACGGGAACATATAAATATATATGATATCGTTGCAATATGCGTGTATACAAGAGCGGTTACTAAAAAGTGAAAAATATTGTTGAAAAATGCAATAAAAATGTTTTGAAAAATTCTTTAGTATTAGAGAAACATTATAAAAAAATAAAAATAGCATTACTGAAAAACTCACTTTTTTGTATTTTAAAATAATGTAAAAATGTATTTGTTTAATTATAGGTTACGAATTTACGAAGGAGAATATTAAATTTTTAATTAAAAACCTAATTTAAAGAGAAAAAATTACAATTTTGTTCTTTGTGAGCATTTAATATCCAAGAAATAACTACAAATCAAATTTGGTAGTTTTAGACCCAATGGTATGTTGAGTGGCAGTATTTTTTTTTAACATTATACTCATAGCATACCAACCTATGAAAATTATCGTGCCGAAACTAACCAACTGAAATGTAAAAATAAAACATTTCATTTATGAGACATTTTGACACTATATCTGTAGATTCAAAAACGAACTTTGAACAGGTGATAAAAAAAATGAAGCCAATTCCTTCTTTGGTCAAAAAAGAAACATTTTATTTTAGTTACATTTTATTAAATAATTACAATTAATAGTTAATTTATCAAAAAAATTATTGATTTTCGCAAGAATTGAACTCGCATTCTTCACCTTCACGTGAAAAAAAATACAAAAATTCTCGCATTTTACCGATTGAGCTACTGAATGTCGATTTCACTTTTCGTTACAAAATGCTAAAACTCTATTTAAAATATTAAAAATTAATTAAATTTAATTAACGAATGAATATTTGAAAAAACTGTATTAACATCAAATGATATCTACTACAAGTTTTTTTAATGTATTTGAACTTGTGTGGATGAACAGCAAGTATTTTAATATCGATTAAAAATTTGAACAAGATATACAAATATATATAGGGAGAGTGTGAACTAATAATGGAAAATGGAGGGAAAAGCTAATAGTATGGAAAAAATTTTGTTTTCTCTAAAAGCATAAAACCGTTGATGTAACTTATAATAAATTCTTACCACACAATTGATCCCATGTTTGTGGCCTGAAAGATCAGCAACTTGTGTAAGCTTCTGTACATCCCAGACTCGCACGTGCGATACAGCTCCACACTGGAAAGGAAAGGAGAATACTGTAAATCAGAATAACTTTTAGTAATATTTATTTCCTCCACTAAAATTACTAAATATTCTTTTTAACTAGGACCAGCTATAGTGTCTACCAGTCAATTCTACGTGTGCTTAGAACCGTGCACTTAGTCAACATGACCCGTTCTATGCTTAACCCCTTGAACGGCAATTTATTTTCAGTCAGCACTGCTCTGACAGACGATTTAATTTTCTTAGTTTTAAGAGGAGGGATTGATATAGAAACTTACGGTTTTGTTGCTCAAATAATTTGTTACTATTAAAAATAATGTTTGTTTCTCACATTTATCTGAATGTTTATTTATATATATATATATAACTAGTGTCGGTTAATTCTTCATTAATGTTTGACAAAAATATTACAGTTCTACATAGAATTTAAACGAAAGTAAGCACCTGTTTCAACATTTATACTTATAGATTGATACAAATTACGTTCTAACGGTAATTAGAAGCATGCACACGAGTATATCAAAGCAATAGACTCGATATAACTTACGCATACTTCTCCAAAAAAAAAGCATCAAACCTCAATAATTTCTGGCAAGTTCAGCTCGTCATTGTCAGTTTGTTCAGGAAAGTGTATGACGAGCTGGACTCGTCATTTCCGTTCAAGGGGTTAATTGCGTAGTTTGAGTATATATTTTGGACTTTTACCAGTGAATTGGATAAAAATACGGGATATAATTTACAATTTTGATTTCAAAATCTCATATTAATAATCCTGTTATAAGTTCATTGCGTTTTTTAAAATTATTTTCTAGTGAAATTATATAGAGAAAATATTGTGATGTATGTACTTTTGCAGGAAGTAAAGTTTGTACAGGATGTAAAGCTAAACCAATTTATTAGCTCAACTCAATGAGTGAAGTACAGATACAACTCTGCACAACTATGGACACCGTGACTGAGAGATCTCTGGCTTTTATGCCAGCAGAGAAAGTTCCAGAATACTTTTTTGGAGACAGCAAAAAAACTCCAGAACAAACTAAAGAAAGATCCAGAATTTTCTGGAACACGAAAAATTATATTTTTATTTATTTTAATTCTTTCAATGAAGTAGTAATTTTGATATTTCAAACGACCCAAAAACTTTGTTTCGCATTGATTGTTTAAAAAAATATCACATTTCCTATTTATTTCATTTTTGATAATCATGCACTCAAAATGATATTTTTTAAGGTTTTATTTGCTTTAGTCATTTACTTCTTTTTTTTAAATCAGAGCTTTTGTAAATGCAATGGCAACGCGTTATTGAAAGCTGATTTTTTTGAGATGCCCGAGCATATAATAAAATTTCAATTTTTCGCCTACGGATTTTTGTTTACGTCAAAAACCTCATTTTAAAACCAACATCATGTTCTGATATGATAAAAAATATATATTAGAAAATTTGTTTTCTATTAGAGAAAAATCTACAGTAATGGAATTAATATCACTATAATTTTTAAAATTTTAGAATGGTGCAAAAATAATTTTTGTGGGTTTATGTCTATAAAGATGTTAATTCTTTTAACTGTAATTTTATTTTCTTCGGAGGTTTTAAAATTTAGTTAGAACTAAATTAATTCTTTTAAATACTGAGAAATAGGTGTGCTAAATTCTATTTAAATTTCTCCAAAAAATCTGGAATTGTATAAGATTCAAGTTTAAGTACTAAGAAATTGGCATGCCAAATTCTATTTAAATTTCCCAAGGGATATGGAATTCTATCAGATTCAAACAAACAATTATCAATTTTAGATGCATAGATAATATAAACTATGCAAACTGAAAAATTATTAGAAAAAATGCGTGACTTAATATCTGCCATATACTGAACATGTAATAGTATCTATGACAATGTTTCCCTACGTGGGGCCCACGCCCACAGGGGGCGGGGGGGCGTCTCGCAGGGGAACAATTTGAAAATGGACTTGTTACAACTTTAACCTTTTCACTCCGGGCCATTTAAATGCAATGCTAGATATCGGTGCACCAAATATTACAAAAAAAAAGGAAATTTTTAAATAGTAATTAGTTTTTCAATAAATGTTTTGAAATTTTACTTACTGTGTTTTGCTAACAATTTCATAGTGATTTATTCCTAGAATCCATCATTTATGTTTCTTAAGCGAACAAATCAATTTTTTAATGTTAAATATTATGTATGTTACAAAAGGGGGGGACGTGAAAACTTTAGAAAGGTTAAAGTGGGGCATGGCATAAAGGGTTGAGAAACATTGATCTATGATATGCTTATTTACGACGTTTAAACGGAATGAATAATGCTAAAATAAATTATTTGATTCGTCTGCTATTTTTTATACTTTATGTATAACACGCAAAAAATTGACTAAAAAAAATTTGAATCGCAAAGGTGAAACTTACAGCCAAAAGCAAAAAGATATATATAAAATTTTCAAGAAAAGACAAAATGCTTTAAACCTTTAATGCAAGCGTAATTACTCTTATTTCAAGAGATTTACTGCCAAATAAAGTAGACTAAAATGAATGGAATAGAATGAATCGTGGAACTTGATTTCAACGTTTCTTGGAACCTGCCGAATACAAAAGATCTAATTTTTTCCACTTGGTCGGCTTTGCAGTAAATAAAAGCGTCGCTTAGAATTTAAATAAGAATCCTTTTAAGTATTGAGAAACACGGCACGAACAAAACGGCGGAAACTCGCGATTTCAGGCGGATTTTTTGGCTATTTGACGCTTCGAGCTGCGTCACTGTCACCGCGTCACCCGAGTGATGTGATTGAGGATAGTAATATAAAGGTCATTTTTAGTAGAGAGATTAAATGTTGCTTTCTGGGATTACTAACACAGTTTATTTTACGCTAAATCTTAGTTTTTGTATGAGCGCGTGTTGCTTGAATACATCAAATACGGGTTAGAGGTAATATATATCTCATTCTATTTTTCGAAATATGCTTTAAATTCAGAATGTTTCAAATGTACAGGATTAATATAGAATATTTTTTAATGTTTAGGATTCAATAAAGATGTGCAAATCCCCATGAAAATTGTTTTCTGTAGTGTGCCGCAATTTTAAAAGATAAAAGAGGTGTCGAAACACCCCGCGCCCAAAAATATTCATCTGCTGTCTATCTCCATAAACCGAAGTAGTCTGGTCCATCAGTACCTGCCTCTTAAGTCACTTTCCATGCATAGAGTCTGAAAACGGCGAATTCAGACTCCATTTTAGTCTTATAGAACGATTTGGGGTGTGCAGACGCCCCGTGCGCGCTCTCGTGTTAGTATTTTTCCGCGCGAAATCATGGCTTGTTCCAATCGTTCTGTTCGGTCTTTTCTTCGTTTGACGTACACGCAAGAAATGAACAGACTTCAGGAGATGTCAGAGGAGATTTTGACAGATAAAAAGAATATCGAAGAAGAATTAAACGATTCAGATAATGATGACATATTCAGTGATCACCAGTCTGAATTAGAAGAATGCGATTCTTCATAGGAAGTTTGCGATCAAACTAGCCTTTTTATCGGAAAAGACATAAAGAAAACTGAGTCACGGAAGATGCTATTTGTGCCCCAGAAACAAGAATATGAAATCGAAAACCATGTGCGCGAGGTGTGACAAAAATATATGTAGAGAACACTCAAAAATTGAAGCTGTATGTAATAACTACAAAAATCTAAAGTTTCAGATCCATGTATACATAAATTATTAAGAAAAATTATTAGTATCAGTATTTTTATTTACAATAATGTATAATTTTTATTATAATAAAAATTGTAAAGAAAAATCATTAATTGTTACAGGAGAAAAGTTCCATTTTTCGAACTGAGACGCTTTTAATTTATTCATTAATAATTTTGAAAATTACGATAATTTAACATATTAGTTATCATTTTTCTCTCAAAAAATTATAATCATCATAAATTTCCTTAGCAATTTAAATGTGATTTTTTTTGTATTTATGCCATTAAATATGTTTGGGTTGTGCTGACACCCCATGCCCGTTTTCGTGTTACGTTTCGTGGTGCCCGTCCTGCCGGGTTAAACTCATTTATTGTTTATGACAGTGAGTATTCCGATTTACATATTTCTCATTTTTCTGATCCTCAGATTTTTAGCCAAGAGTCATTTAGCATTTTCAAAGCGATAAGGTTGTCACTTTCAGCCTTCTATGAACAATTTTATGGTAATGAGAACGGAGAATGTAATAAAGTCTAACATTGACAATATGAATATTAATAAAGAAAGCAAATAACTTTCATAATTTTTTCACTTATTCTAGACAATTTCAACTTAAAAAATGAAGCATAGTTGAAATGTTTAATTTGATTATGATCATATTAAATAATATCATGTTTAGTCAATGATTATCAACAGGGCCCGACTTAGCTTAGTTGGGGCGTGGCTCAAAATCTTTGGGGGCCCCCCTCTACTTCACTATTTTAGTAATGAAGAAAATTCATTAAAGAAGGAAACATAAAATAATATTTATATTCGATTTGGGGGGCCCAATTATGTTGGGGGCCGGGGCAATCACCCCCTGTGCCCCTGCCTTAGTCAGGCCCTAATTATCAATTAAAAACAAAATTAGTAACTAAAGATCTGCTTAATTTTTTTTTTATTTTCTCGCATATGTAGCGTAGAGGTGTGGAGCTAGCTTCACAAGCCAGATAACATCGACGAGACTGAAGTATAATTTTGGTGTAGTGGTTATGTTACTCAGCTACTGGCCCTAGCGTCGCGGGTTCGTACCGAGATCTTCAATAACCATAGAGGGAAAAAAAGTAATGGTCAAGAAATTCGAACTCGAGATTTTGACGAATCTCCACATACTCCTCTGTGAGTTCGAAAATCTCATTTTTGGACAATGTCCATCTGCCAAACTATATGTTACAAAAAAAAAAAAAATAAATCAAAAATGCTTGAACTAGATGAATGGTATTTGATATATCAAATAAAATTTGTAGATTTCTGTTGAATTTTGAGCAGAATCTATTCAGAGGAAGTCTATCTGTCCAGTCTGAAAAAAAAAATCTAATGCGATGACTAAAAAAGTGGTGGGTTAGATAGATAGAATTCGGCACATAGATTTACCGTAGAATTTGGTACGTATATATAACGTACGTATTTTTGGATCGCTTACGATACTAAAGTGACTGATTCAATGAAACCATTAGAATGAATAAAAATATAATGTAACTTGCACAAGCCCGTGGTGCTTGGCCGTTCGAGAAATGATGTTCTGACATGATACATTGAATTATGCACAGCAGGTTTTATTTTAATCTTTTTATTATTTCTATTTGACTTTCTTTCTCTTTTCTTTTCTTAGTTCCATAGCACAACGAAAGAAATTGATCATTTTTAAACAAAATTACATTATTTTAAAATTTGGAGTAAATATTTCATATAGTTCGTTGCTTTTATTTTTAATAACCATATTCATAAACTCTCATTACACCAAAACCCGAAAGTAAGTATTGGAAAGTTACTTTTCCTCAAAATTTCGAACTTCGATAACATGTTTCTAAACCTTTTCTACATCCCCCCCTTAAATTAGAAAATAAAATAAAAGGGAAAGCTAATTAAAGACTACAACTTTTTGCTATTTATGTTTCAATCACTGCAGGATTTTAATTGCTAATTATGAACCTCATAATGGAATATATTAGAATTTATAGGTTACTTTCAGTAGACTTCAAGGTTAAACAAATTAAAATACTCTAGAGACTCAAGAACAGATTTTCTTGAACAGAAGTGTTAAGCAACAGAAGATACTGAAAAGCCGTACTAAGCGAGTATTTTAATTGGCGAAATTTTTGTTTCGCGCTCGTGCATTTTTAATGTGATCCCGAAGGCCTTTGAAGTCTGATTAAATTAACTATATTTCCATATTCATTCGCCACCTACACATTAGCCTATATCAACAGGAACAGAGTTTTCAGAGCCATATGACTTCGCGGCAAGTCAGCCTTTTATGTTCACTTCCGTAACACCTGTTCTTGATGCAATGTTTCCGATAACCAACGCAATATTCCGACATTTAAAGAATATTTGCTCATATTTAATGGGTTTCTTTTCCTTTCACTAGCCAGTTTTGTTTACTGAGTTTGACTAATGACTACTCAACTTGTCGAACTATGAATTGAATATGAAAAAGAAGGGAACACTTTGCTTTGTAAAATAGGAATCTAATTGTTTGCCCCGATATATAATTATTTATTCTATACTTACCGAACGTTATGAATAATTGTAAATATCCTTATGAATCCTACAACGTATTTGTTTTTAAATATTACGCGTTTGTTTTGAATTACTATAAATGGTTTTAAGTAAAACTAAAAAATATGTTTTTTCTAAACAGGCTAATAATCTGTTTTATCTCAAGATTTCATTGTCACTGAATAACTAGCGAAAGTTACAGTAAAAAATATCAGACGCATTAAGAGGTAAAAGCGTGGGGTATGCAGTGCAGATTTCTTAAGAAAAAAAAAGAAAGAAATGTTATTTGCAGCGCATTTTAATTGTAAATATACCGCATTAGAAGTTTCGTTTCCATGTAATGCGCTCTTCACTATACATAAAATTAATCAAAGCTTAAATGGAAACTAATTACTAAAATAGGATTGAAACAAATAATGATTCACTATCTGGGAAAAACGCAATAATTGAATACGAAAATTTCTTTCCCTATTTTTTTAATTTCTGATATTTTACTAAATTTTTTTTCGGTATTTTTTAATAAACAAAGTAAATTTAAACAATAACTTTCAATTTCTTTCATGAATGAAAAATATAATGAATCAGAATAAAGATGAAATAATAAAAATTAATTCACTGATCTTTGCTATTTATTCATGATTAAGTTTATTCAGCCATGGATAAACAATTTAATTTAACGATGAAAAAAAAAACTATCTCGCTTTCTAAGCACCAAAAAAGAAAAAGTGAGATTTCACATTCGATAATGATGCAGATCAAATGTATGGAGCAATTTTTAGATTCTCTTCCCCATGATTTCAGATGGTGATGGACGATTATATAAACTGATATTTTGAATGTAGAATTTATCACAATTCTTGTACTTGAAAAACGGATATAGAGTAACGAATTGTAATTAGTAAAAACTCTGTTCTCTATACTTTAATGGATATATAAGTTTTAAGACCTCTTTGAATCCAAAATATTCCTTATTTAAACCTTAATATATGAATTTGCCTGCGTAAATGAATAACGATAATTTGAAAAGGAAATGTGCAAGATGACTATAATGTGAGAGGCATTCTTCAAATCAAAATAGTAGATCTGTACTCGCTATTAAGCCCAGTTCCTTACCTTCACTACAAAAGAGAATTTAAAAAATTGCTTAAGATGCATTGTTTTTAATATTCCATAATTTTAACATTTATTTACATTAAATGCAAATATTACATAAATTTTAACTACTACTATTAGTATTTTCTCCTATGTGTTCAAATTTATATCATAGTAAATTCTTCCATTTTATTATTGTTGTTGTTATTATTAATGTCACTTACCATGGACAAACGCACTGAAAGTCGTCAGCGATTTTAAGCCGAAACAGTGTCCCTTGCTTTCAAGTATCGCCAAGACTACAATTTAGCTACACGCTCATCCCATTCGCTCGTACAGCCCCTTTTTACATGGGGGGGGGGGCACACTCACAAACTTCACAGATAGTACACAAAAGAACAACCATACCCTAACCAGTACGCTCAGATCACGAGGAAGACATGCTACCTCTATACCAGGAAACCGGCTTATCAGTGTTTGAATGTAGCTAGTTAATAGCACATGCAAAGGAATGTAACCACAGCTGATTCATGCTCCTTATTCATGTTATAGTTTGCCTTAAGCTACCAAGCCATTGGCGTTCAAAGATAAGCATGGTGTTAAACCACATTTACTTCCTCGTATTCCACATTTTATCATCCTTTACACCAGTTTTTGATGTTTTCCCCCAAATTAAATGCAGGTGGAGATCAGTGCAAATAACTTTCAGGGATTTACAATTTACTTCATTTTACAACACTATTCCTCTGGTCTCATGAAAAAAGGGTGAACACTATATTACCTTAAATGAAGAACAACATAGAACCGGGACGCCCAGATATAAATTATATAAGTACATTATCATCTCTGGTACATTATCACCCATTATATAAAATACATTATCATCTCTGGTGGAAGTATGCATTAATTACACAACAAGTTGATTAAATATTGTACAAGTAAAAAACTACTCAACTGATTTTTTTCTGTTATGTAAAAAAGGTCAAATTTCTTATCGAAAGAGTTATTTGTCGATCCATACTGAAATATAAAGCTTGAATGATTTTGACAGATATTACATTAACTCCTCATCAATAACATTAACTGCAGTTGATAATGTTATGATTAAAATTAATTTGATAAAAGAAATTTTATTATGTTACACCATAAATGGTATTCCAGAATTCAATGGGTCTTTATTTTATAGAATAGTCAGCTGTACCGTAGGTGATAAATTATTTAAACGTTCTCTTTTATTTCAACAGTTATTTTATAAAATAATATATATAAAATTCCTTATTTGATAAAACAACCGAATATAAGCTATAACAGTAATATACTATATATACTACTAAGTTCGTAAAATCTAAAAAGTTATTTTATTACGTAAAAATGAATACCCAAAGACCTGCTTCTTTAATCAGTTTTTGCTTATTAGATATAACTACTCAGTGCAACTTTGCATTTTTGTAATCTTTCACAATAAATTGCAAAAGGAAACTATAAACTTTTTGCCATGTCTTCTCAAGTCTCTATCGCTGCACTTTTTCGGAACTTGAGAATCGTTGCCCCGTTAGCAAATGCTCCTTCCTAGGGGATATAAGTTAGCTGTGAAAGTGCCGGAATATCTTATTTTGTCAGGTGATTTGACATAATGAAGGCCCTGAGAGTCAGTGTCTTATTGTAATAACAATCATGAGTTGGCTTTCGCTGCGAGGGGAAATTTCGGGGCATCCGAAATTTCCCCTCGCTCACGAATTACGGGTATGAGTCCAGCATATAAGAAAAAAGAAAAAGTTGTAATCGATCGTAATCAAGATCCACTTAATGTTCAATGAAAAGTGATATAACAAATTTCATTGGGAAATTTTTTTCATCACTATTTTTAACTTAGTTATTCTCATGTAAGGTTGACACTGGGTGATCTATTTTAGCAACATTAAAAAGGTTTGCTGTATTTCATGCATTACTAAAAACTATGAAAATATGAAACCCCCAAAATATAAAAATTTATATATCATAATTTATATAGCATAATTATCAGTGCTCAACCTTTATGTAATAACACATTTTTTTAAAAGCACTTACTCGGTAATTGCTCATTGTTTACCTGAACATTTCTACTATTTCAGTCATATGAAAAACCAATTCGTGAGGAACATTTGCTACCAGAAACTCTTATTACTACTAACGACATTCAGAAATAGCTTCACTAAACAAAAAAAATGATTCCCACAGTCATAAAATCCAAACATCACGTATCAATTCTCACATCATAGCAACCACTAATCACGAGCGGAGTGGGTTCCCTACGATTTCCTCACGAAAACGAATAATTTCTCACCACCCCAGCACGTTTTATAAAAGAAAAAAAACTATCTCATCACCTTAGAACTAAAGAGAGATATGCAATAAAAGCTGCTCAATAAACAAACAGGAAACCTTATAAACAATTCTTACCTCTCCCGTAACCAAATATTTGCCATCCCAGGAGAACGACAAAGTTGTGATGTTCCTTTTGGCATCTGACACCAGGTGGCGTTGTTTGTTTTTCCGGGTATTATACAAGACGACCACGCATCTGTGAACAGAAGATGAGATATTTTGGTTAGTGAGATGGTATCTCTCATCAAGACCGTGTGAGAAAGATTCTCATCAGGCATGAACCCTTGTGCTCATCAGGCGCTTTTTTTTTTTCAGATACGTGTCATTGATTCCAGCATTTCACTCCCGTGTGGGTGGTAAAGAGTGTTTTTAGCTTTTGTCTGGGTTTGTTGGGAGTTGACAGACGATTTTAATGATGGTGTTTACCTGTCAGAAGTCACTAATTTCAGTCATTGCGTCTAGTCGGAAAGTAGGTTGGAAAACCCTAACCCTATTATGAGGATGCATTTCGGAGAATTATCAGTTACTCCAGTTTCTTGAATACCGTTCTTCCCTCAAAATTAGATTATATTTTAAAATAAAAATATCCGCCTTAAGAAACCGGCTGTATTAAACTTTAATCCAGTCATGTCAATTAAAATAATGCATGAGATGCACTTTATTACAAACAG